>VXBU01019354.1:612859-726943 GCA_013400315.1 Bombycilla garrulus | reverse complement strand
AAAAAAAAAAAAAAAAGCGAGCAAACTTCATGATCATGGTTTTCTCCCCAATTTTTCCTTCTGCTATGTCAGTGTTCTGAATTTCTTGGCTGATACATACTAATTATCATCAAATTATGCTTTCCTTCAGCTGTTTTTCGATACACATCCTCTCAAACTGATTTATTTAACAGGGATTTTTGTTTCCTTTTTAAGGCAGTTTCAACACAAACTTGAAAGAGTCATTTCAGTTTGGGATTTGATATTATTTTGAGCATGTAAACTGTGTTTTTAATTTACCAAGAGGGATTTTACATTACAGTTTTTCATACAGAGAATATTTCCTGGTTTTCATTTTCATTTATATAAGAGTCATAAATTAATCTGTTCACCCATCTAAGACAACACTAATCGTGATTTTTTTTCCCTTCTTTTTTTAGCCATCGATATGTGTTTAAATAAAGAATTTAGTGCATCAATATTTTTGATATCTATGATTTTTTCTAATGTCTGAATCATTTTAGTATTGTCAGCATAAGCCATACAGAACACTTAGTCTCCATGATAATATGATTTTTTTCCTTTTATTGGATATTATAGGCAAGTTCTTAGAGAGTCATATTGTCCCATGGTATTTTATGTCATAGATACTTGATCAAGTTCAACACTGAGCATGATTTCAGAACCAACCCCGAATATTTCAACAAACATGTTCCATTAGGTAGTGACAAAAAGCTGGAAAAACCCAGCTTGGCCATACAATGCACTCTTTCAATGGAAACGTTTCATATATTATTTAAATTGTGTAAACTGAAATAAAACTGACAAGAAAAAAATGAAGTTTGTTCAGTGAAACAGTAATTTTAACCAATGTCATAAATAAATTGTCATGCACCTTACTACAAATATTGGCTCTCTGCACTGTGTGTTACTTGACATATTTTATAATCAGATTGTATTTCCCTATAAGACACACACAAACTATGACGTATAGATAGTGTTGTAATAATGTTCCTACTAAAATGCTATTTGTATTCTTAGCATATTCATTTTTCTTCTTAATAGTTTATTGTCTTTTTTTCTTCCACCTTTATTTGATGCTACTGAACTGTTTTATTTATAGACGTTCCTATTTGCAGTTTTAGAAATGTTTGTCATTTGTCTTTTATGTATAATGTAGGTGAATTATATTTGTGATTTCTGTTGGAAGCACATTAGTTTCTATACCCTATACTCGAAAATTAATATCCTTAAAAGAAATTTTCCCTTCATCTTCAGACACATCTGAATGTTATTAGGTCTGTCAGCATATATGGCCTTATTTTTTTTGCTTCCTTAATCTATGAACAATCCATGTTCAAGTAAGGCATGTCTTTCTTATGTAGCCCTTCTACAACTTTTGTGTCAAAATATATTTATTTTTATTTATCTATTAGTGAAATAAAGAGGATTGTGATATAATAAATCAAATGTAGAATGCAAGATCGTACTGCATTTCAAAGAGCTGACAAGTGAGCGAAGAGATGAGCAATTCTCCCCACAATTTGTTAGCAATGGTCATTTGACATCAATGAGTTACTACTGTTGAGAAAAAGAAAAAAAAAATACTTCTTCTCTTTTACCTCCCACTTCCTACTTTTAAAAAATATAAAATGTACATGTTAACACATTTCAGACAGATAGAGTCTTAGCATTCCTCACTGGCATCAAACAGATCGCTGCCAAAATGATGAGACAACCATGCAGTCAAATGTGCCATCAGGCTTGAAAATCTCTGCGGTCAGCAAACTTTGTTGTACAAAAAGGCTGACCTTTACTATCTTATTATATTTTATTTTTAAAGAAGGGTTAATTTGGAGATCTGTTAACTCACACAAAATTAGATTTAATGAGGTCTTTCGTGCTTCTGGATGAGATGCTGATTTACGGGTTGCCACCAGCAGGTGCTGAACAGAAAAGAGTAACTTGTTAACTTGGACAACGTCAAACTGGTTTAAATTGAATGAAATGACATGAAAGAAATTAGTTGAAAGGCTCCAGATTGTTTTATAATGCTTTTTCACAATGCATTATTCCCTCATAATGATTTTAATGACCGAAAAAATATTGTAAACACTAGTTACATGAGTGCTGATTTAATAATGTTATATCACATGATAAAAAGGTGTTTATCATTCTATCTGAGTATTAAGAGGCTGGGTTTTATAAAATTCCTATAAGGAAATCAAATCTCATTTCTTGGTAAAATTATTAAAAATAATTACTATACAAGCAATATGCAAGGAGCTGAATGAAAATATAATAAGAATGAAAATATAATAAGAATCTGAAACTAGTATCTTGATTCTTGAATTTCTTCATTACTCCTTGCTTTCAAACCCAGACCAGGTAGAACAACCAATGCACTTAACAAAAAAACTTAGTTTTGGAGAATGTGCTACAGTTTTGTAAAATGGGGACATGCCTTCCTTCCATTTATTATATAAACATCTTTCAAACTATACACATCTAAGGATGGATGTCTTCATACAGATGCTGAAATGCCTGACCTGGCAAGATGCAAGTACGTCCGAGCTGCAAAACATCAAAGCATGTTAGCACTGTGCTGTACCTCTTGACAAGGTCTATTAGTGTGGGTGAAGCTGCTGCCTAATGCAGGCAGACTTCTGCAGCCAGAGTGGCAGAGGGCAGAGTGTTCCAGTGGAATGCACAGATCCATCAGCCGGGCTCTGCACAAGCTGCCTGGGCCTCGGAAATGTGCTCTGTCTTTGCAGGGCTGTCTGTGAAACACTGCTGCCTTTCCTTCGTTTGCTTTTACAAATTACATAGGGAAGGAGACACAAATCAGACTTAAGGAAATGTTTCATTTTTAGATAGAAAAAATAACCCATGCTGGATTAGGGATGTTTTGTTTCACATATGCTGAAATAGGGCAAACTGCACCCAAAATGGCTGGGAACACGCAGGCTTGTCCTCACCTGCATTCACAGATCATAGAAAAAAAGCTATTACTGTTCTCCCTCCTTTTTCTCTTCCTTGCCTTTCTCTTTCTGCATTAAGTCTGGCTTATGTAGTTCCATTTCAGCAAGTCACCTTTAACCTTCTGATTACTAACCTGCTTGCTCTGTCTATGACATATTAACAGGACAAATCCATGGCCGAAGACAGACATAATGGGCTTATTGAGGAGGAAGTCACATAATTGCTTCCACATCGACTTGCTGCCTGAAAAGTATGATGAGCTCTTGTAAAGAAGAACAGCTTGCTAAGTTTAGGCCTGGAATTAGAGCCTTACAATATTTGGAAAGGATTAATGGTACCAAGTGGTGAAGCAGCAATTCTTTTTAGTTCCAGAAGTAATACTGGCTAATTAAATTATGCCCTAGTTCGTAAAAATAATCGTCTGATGGACTAGAGGATTATACCACATAAAAAAAAAAATAATTCCAGAATTATCAACGAGTAAGAGATCTAACCAATATAGATCTCCACTGGAAATCTGTAACTTCAAGAAACTACAAGTACTTCAAATATAGATGATTTGACAGGATTCACAAAAGATTAACTAGGTGCTGATATGTCTATGAAATTATGTGATAAAAACTTGTAGCAGGGTCTGGTCCCCTACAAATTGATTAGGGTGTTAAACAGTTTAAATATTAAACTTCAAGTACAATAACAAGAATGTACAAAAAGCCAGTTAGTTAGGACATTAACTGGAGGGGGAATAAAAATATTATTTTATATGATATATAAGCATCTGCTGTTCCTGATAGTCAAACATATGATTTTAAAGAAAACTCATGAGTTCATTTATATCAAATCATATTTTACTTAATAAAGATTGTATTCACACAACTTAAGGAAAACATTTTAAGTGTCATTCTATAAACCCTGATTTTTGATTTACAACAACCTGTATTTAAACTGCTGTGAAGGGGGCTGCTAATGGATCATGGTCCAGGACTTTGCAGATCTCTTGGTACTTTATACAGTCCTGCCATGACCAGATATTTCAGGAGTTACAGGCAGGTGTGTCCGAGGGTATCTTCAGTTCCCTCACTTCAATTCAGCCATAAATATAAATAGGATCAGCAGCAGCATGGCAGACCAGAGTCTTTGGTGACTGATGCTGGTGGAAGCAGTGAATAAGCAGCTACAAACACCGGGTGTTACCAAGCGAGGCTTTCCAAGCAGGCAGGTCAGACCCAAGGGACAAAGGAAGGGAAGAGGACATAATGATTCATTCCTGCAGGCTGCCAGCTGTTGAAATAACAACTGCAGAGCTTTCTATAGGTAGGCAAATTGCATTCTGACTACACTTGCTGATTTCTGGGAATGTAATTTTCTAGACTGTTAGGGCAAAATACTACAACTCTGCTATAAGCTGCAAGCTGCACTTCTGCAGCCTTGCTGTCAAAATACATTCTTGTATTTTGTAATAATAGCTCAGAGACAAATCATGGAAACAACTCAAGGAAAAATGTAAAATCCATCCTCGTCAGTAGTTTAGAAGCATCCAAAGGATACAGTCCATAAACCCGCTACCACATGCACAATAGCTATAGAAATGTTTTGAGATAAAACAGCACTTCTTATATTCATCATTTTAAGAATGAGAAACCCGTAACTGAGAAAGGGCAAGGGAGAAAAAGCATGTTTCAGATACACAGTGTCTCACCTTAAGACATCAGATGCACCCAATGGGCTATTCAATTTTAGAACAAGCTGACATCTAGTGAATATGAATCCAGCTGACATTAATTCATTTAGAATGAGGAAACCTATGTAACTGTGATAAATGTAATTCCAATAACATACTAAGGAATCTTTTCTTGCACCATCCAACGGTTGGTATATGCTGGTGGCTAGAGACCAGATGATTTTTTTGAACTATCATGATGTAAAAGTCACTTTTTGAGAAGGCATGTGTAGTTTTCAGCCTTTTTAAATAATTTTTTTCTTTTTTTTTTCTTCACAGAGCCTTTAAGAATTTTCCTGTGAAGATGAAGATTCCTACACAGCAAATTTAATCTTGCCAGGCTTAATTTTCTTGGTTAGCTTTGCTAGCTCTCTTAAAAGTCATCTGTGGCCAGTAATTGAAAACCGCAGACTGCCGAGTGGAATCAGCAGTCCTGAGGGGTACATTGTAGAAGCAGCTGAACTACGTGAGAAAGCTTTGGCTGGTTTTATTACAACCTGACTTTCAGAAAAGAGAATTGTAAAACCAGAGCTGAAACAGACCTTACCTAGGGTGAAGGAGTGTTAAGGAGGAACCCTGCCTACCATTGTTTTATTACAGCACACTGGTGAACAACACACAGAAAGTGGTGAACCAGTTTTGGACAGAGTTTACATGGTCGCTACATGCCTGAACTTTGATGAACTTTCAGTCTGGTTCATATGTAAAGTTGATCCATGATCGCCCTCAACTCCCCAGACAACAAATTTAAATTTCACGAGAATGTAGGAAGGGAAAGAGAGAGGGAAAGAGAGGAAGAAATCTGACGGTAACTAACATGCAAACTAAGCTGTGACGCACAATGTCATTTCTCTTTTGCTCCCATATTCATCTCTGTGCAGCAACAGGAACAAGTAGCAGAGAGAACAAAAAACTTACACATTTGCAATGTAATAACCCTCTGCATAGCTGCCCACAATGACAGACGAGGGTTCTAACAAGACAGGAGACATGAACTGCTAACTAGAGGAATCATGGATTTCTACAGACAGACACACAATACCTGCACATGTACATATATTTTATCCTGCACCTTCTTATGAATGCCAGCTATCCTTATTCAGAAAGTACACCGTGTTGTTTTCAGGGGAATATGGACAGTGATTCTCTGGACTCTCCAAACAGGCTGTTACATATTCTGTCTACTCAAGATACTAGGAAAAACCAGCATAGGCAGCATAACCAGCATAGGTGTCTGTGTGCAAGGTGGAGTTCAGGCATTTGAAAGGAAACATAAACCAATCTATTGCTAGATGACAACGAACTATGGAAAATGCACAGGAGGAAGGAAAACAGTTTATTTTATCCCTATCAAATATTGTCACTTGTGACAATTTGGTGAGTAACATGATTTTCTTTGTCAACTGACAGTTGCCTTGATCTCATTGTACTCTCATTGCCAATACTACCCTACAGCTATGCCTCAAAATTATTTAGCTTCAGAATGTCTTATCAAAAAAATCTTTCATGAGTACTTATAAAAGCCTCATCTACCCCCCGTATTTACAGAACTTTGACACAAAAATTGGAGACACCTCTCAGAGAAAAGAGCTACTAGATTTTGTACATGATAAAGTGATATTTCTGAATCTATTAAATATACTACAGACCCATAATGCTCTCCCTTTAAGGTCATAAATCAACTTGTCTTAGAACACTAACAAATGAACAAGGAACCACTGTACTACCTTGTGAAATAACAGACCCCACTGTGAAAACAGCAGACTCACTTCTCTTTGGCCAATAGATCGTGTTTAACAGTTTCCAAAAATATGGTCTTGTGCAGGCTGAGCACACTAGTGTGGTGTCAAAACACCAATTAGATGCTTCTGGTAGAGTATATTAAGAGTCTTACCTATGTACCAATTAAATACTAATATAGAGCTATCCAGCATCTGTGTCCAACACTACACACTGAGCTGAAAATAAAAATCTAAACCTCTTAGCTGGGCCACTGAATGTTTTACAGAGAATTATGTACTTCACACAGCTGTACAAAACTGACAAAACCACCTGTAAATTTAAGAGGAACTATCTTTTCTAAGCCTTTAAAGAGGAAATATCATGAGTTTGAGCTGTGCAACTGATGTGTGAGAGACACTTCACATACTCTTCCTACTCTGGGTTTAATATTCCCTGGAGGCAGGAATACAGTCTTGCACCTTGGACTTTGAAAGCATTCTAACCATTCTCTTTTACGTAAAAAATGCAAAACATGGAATTTGTCATTGATACATCTGCATGGTAGAGAACGTGTTCCACACAAGCCTTTTAGAAGTGTTCTCAGATCTAGCTGGGGTTCTCATCATTTGTCCCATTTGGAATATGGAAAGATTTATCCCTCTCCTATATGCAAAATACTCTGAGATGAGGAGCTCATCCTACTCCCATGCCTTTCCCAAGATTTTGGGGAACTGCTTTTAAACTTTAGTGATCCTAATTTCAATGCTGATCAAGAGCTTTGCAGTTGGAAATGGTGTCTCTTCTGGTGAGAGACTGAAGCGGGTTTTCTGGAGTCAGTGATAATGCAAATACAGGGACAGAGTTTGCTATCATGCCTTACTGAAAGAAAAATCCAAGTCACCTTTAGAGCTTTAAACCAGAGAAAAAATGCTTGAAGGATTTCAGTGTCTGTTGCTGAATCTCTCTGTCAGGTCATAGAACTGTTTTTATAGCTTTAACTCTCAAATTTACTAATTGACATTTTATGTTGCAATAATGAATTCAGTTTGTGGCCACACTCGTTCAAGTCCTGGATTTTTCCTGGGTAAAGATTTTTCTACTTAACATTAATGCTTTCAAAATAGATGACAAAAAACTAGATGTCACAGTGATTAAAAGATGTGTTATGCCCAAAGGAGTAAGATTCAGCAAATACAAATATGAAGCATAATTAAGTGATCAAACCAAGCATCAGTATAACCATCCCATGGTTCAAATAGAGATCTACCAACAGTGGACCTCGAAAGCAGCCACTTTGAGAAAGAAATATCAGATCTTTCAGAGAAAACTATATGGAAGATTTTGGCATTACAGAAAACCACAGTCTAGGCAAAGGTTGACCCTACAACAATAACGTAGAATTGAAGGCTCCTGGCCTTGCTAAAGTCTATGTTCTGGTTTGAAGATGGTAAAACGTGAATAAAAGAGACCTCAATGGACTGAAATCAAAAGTATTTTTCATTAGAGAGTCTTCAGTTATTGAACACAAGTAATACGTACAACATTAAATCTGTGTGGTTGTAAAATCTGACTGCAGTCTCTAAGAGAAAACACACTGATCTTGTCCTATGGGAAAAGTAATAAAATACAATGATGTTGAACATTTATAAATGACCTTTCCATTCATAAAAAGCTGGGGG
This sequence comes from Bombycilla garrulus, assembly GCA_013400315.1. NCBI lineage: Eukaryota > Metazoa > Chordata > Aves > Passeriformes > Bombycillidae > Bombycilla > Bombycilla garrulus. The sequence continues at coordinate 718,861 of VXBU01019354.1, read as the reverse complement.
TCTCAAAGGAATCTTGCAATAAACTTGCATATGAGTTTATCTATTATCCATCACAGGGGAAAGAAACCCCAAAGTAAAACCCTTCAAGCTGGGAGAATATTTTACTAATCTCTTCCAAGTCCAGTGGAGCAGAAGCCTGCATGTTCCAGCTGGAATATTCTGCTCCACCAGAACAGCAAGCTGCCTGTCATGGGTCACATATATTGCTTATCGACAGAGGGATATTGGTTCTCATATTCATATATATCAGAAGTCAAAATCTCCAGGCCAGTGATGCTTTTCACCTCCAAAACTGCACCTTGAATTTTATGCCAGTCTAACAGGGAAAAATGAAACAACAAAATGTAAGGCCAGTGAGTACATGATAATGAAGTTCTTAATTTTACTGTGCCAAAAGAAATCTAAAAAAGGGAATGAGCGTATTAAATCTCTTTGTCAGCAGAAAAATCAACTTTTTTTTTTTTTAAATAAGTAAAACCATTCCAGCCAACTTTTCAAGTAATTGGTGATTTTATCATCCTGTAGATTTAAGAATGTAACATGCTGTTTTTCTCATTTTTGCTAGTTCATCTTCAAGCCCAGGAGAAACATTTTCACCAATTAAAAAAAAAAAGGGAATTTCATTAAAATTTGTGGTGTCTACTCCATGACATCTATGCAGCAATTTGTCTGCAATCTATGTTAGAGGTAAGCATGCACTTAGGAAGCACATGTAGCTATCTAAGAATGTCCTCATATGGAATGTAATTCTAACAGAAGATATTCCAAAAAAAGCATTTCAAAAGCCAAGCAGAAATTTTGCTTTTGAATTACTACACTACTGCAGGTAATTCTTATGTCTACTTCTCTGTGAGATCAAAAAGAATCCTGCATGATGATAGATAGATAGTATGAAAAATACTGGAACAGACTCCTGATGCCCAAAAAGGACCTTTAGGTCATATTTCGTTTTGACTTTGATGGTGTTATAAGAACAGCAGCCAAACTAATTAATATGTCCCTTTGGTACAAACAAGGATTTTGGCCAAAGAAAAAAAGTCTAAATAATATATGTATATTTTTAATTCGATGTTCAAGGACCGTTTGTGATTCATGTAACAAATCTTTGAATATAATAAAATTTTTGATGTGATAATCAAGAATTAAAAATAATTTTTGCCTTTAATCAAATTCTTATAATCTCTGAATAATATATAATAATATTTAATAATCAACTTCTTATAATCTTTGAATAAAACTGAATTCTTTGGTGACTCTTGTCACCAAATTCAGAAGAATCAGTATAGCAGTTTTTCATAACTAAGACAACTATGTCGTAACTAAGACAATATTCACACAGCGGTTACATTTTCAAATGGTCAGCTGTAGAGCATTTCCTACACGCTATTTTCCAGTAATAAACCCTTGCTAAGTAAGCTTTTTATTATACTGGCACTAGAAATAAACAAATTACCAGATTAAAACAAACTGCAAAAAGCGCTGCATAAAACAGAAACATTTTACTGGCATTAAGAAAAAAATGTTGAATATCAAAAAGCTTCAACTCTCGATTCAAGTCATTCATTTCAAGAGATATTTAAAATCCAAATGCATTAAGACAGGCAGTTTAAAGAATCACTTACATGAAGAAACTGCAAAGAAAGCAAAGAGTCGTGTTAGCTAGCCTGAATATTGGCAGACATTAGCACATGAACAGTAGCTATAGATTCTATTAACCATATCCAGATGAAGTTTTGGCAGACAGACAAGCAGAATTCATGCAACTTAATATTTATAGAAATTCAACATGGTAAAAACCACCCATCTAAGAACTCAAACTGTCCTAGTGTATGGTTTTCATACTTAAGACCACAAGCCAAACTGATGGTTGAATAAATCTCAGAAAAAAAATTCTGTCCTAACATCTCTATCAGCTAGTGTCACTAAGCTCATCCATTTAACAAAGTAAACTTATGTTTTGAAAAGTGCACCAGGAGTGTGTTGCACTTTTGGATACACACAAACTGAATCATAAACAAGTGAAGGAGAGGATCCTTCTTATACCACTTACATGGCACAAGAACGGTTCTTGGCGAGGATTTGATTATGAAAGTGTTTAAGAAATATATCTCTGACTTCCAAGAAATGGGCTGACTATCACATTGCACATCTTTGGGCAGGTCCCTGCCAGCCTTTTTTATTAAAACTATTCTTTCTTGCCTAAAAAACTTTCAGTCTCATGTGGCACTTGTAGTAGACTCCTCCATCTCCATACCATATCTGGCTGACTGCCAGAAATACTGACACCCCAGGAGTCTCAGAAGTTCTTGTTAAATGAGACACCTGGGTTCAAATAACTTTGGAAAGAGAGGGGCTTAATACACACGTGTATTAGATATATGTATCTAGGTGACAATAACCTGTGGTCCTTTTTGAGGGATGATAAAAGAAAAAAATCAGAGAGGGCACTTCCCTCTAATTTTGCAAGAAAGATATGCTCAGAACACTGAGATCCAAAGGAACAAGTCGTTTATTATAATTGTACATGTTCGGGTGTCACCTTTCAGCCCTGGGCACAATTTCCTTCCTGGATATTACTTCTGCAGCACCTTCTTGGCTGCACGAGTGATGCTGATGGCTCAGCCTTTTGTGAATATCAGTGTAAGACATCTGTACAGGCAGTACATTGATACACTGTTAGGAAGTGCAGGCACCTAACCTGAGGCTTTGGATTCCACCCAGTGACAAGAGTATCCACAAGGCAGATGCAGGACTGAAACTGGATGTCACTTTGGTCCAAACTCATATGTAACACATATTTAATATCGGATATAATTTGAAAAAGCAAAACTACATTTTCACCTCTGAAGATACTTCTTACCTGCTGAAGCTCTCATGTGCTTTTGAAATCCAGGAGCTCTCTCAACTTGCAGACAGATTTAACAAAAAGCCCCCTAACATACAAAATACAATGCCAATTTTGAAAGCTTATAGAGAACAGCCTTAAAGCTAGAATCAATAGAACTCCCTTTAGGTGGTTTGTACTACAACTGTAATACTAGTTGGAAAACCTGCAAATGCACCCACCTTCAACAGCTGTGCTGCTTTTCACATTCCATGTGTAATGTTCTTTGAAGGCACAGGAGGTGTTTATCAGTTTGTACAGGTAACAATCATTGGAGGCAAAATTCTCTCACTCCTTTCACCAGTGCAAAAAACAGAAAGCTAAAGAAAAGCATTGCAAACCCTGCCCTTGCTCATCAGCTGTAAGAGCAGAGCTGTGTGGCAAAGGTCTGCCAGGGATTTGGAGCAGAGCCTCGCAGCGGGGCAGAGAGAAGCCTTTCTGAGAGGCACTAAACTAAAACACGAACCATGAAGCATTTGCCTACCTGAAATGTGCAATCCCACAACTACTACTGTACACAAGGTGTGTGACAAACCTGCACACCATGATCTGGTCTCTGGGGAAGAATCCTCTCTCTTACCTCGTTCTTGATTCTTTCAGACCGTCTTTGCACGAATGGCCATGAATTTCAGTCCAAAAATTTCCTGACTGAGCTTTTAAGGGGTTAATTTTAAATATGGATCTTTTCTGTAGAGGGTTCAATTCCCCATTGTCCCTCCTAGGATGCTGAGTATATGCCAACCATTTATCCATTTGTTTCAGAAGTGTCATATCAGGAATAAATCGATGTGTTAAGAATTGCCTGATAATGTTGTTGTGGGATTAATCTTACAAAACAGATCATCGGCACGACTACCTTTGGCATTCTGTGTGCACAATGTTCCATTTTAAGCACGAAAAGCCTTCTAATGCCAAAGTAGAAGAGCCATATATTGAATGATCTGCCACCATTCAATATTTAATCCTGCAATTGAAGGCTCTAAAGGGATACAGAAAAGTAACAAGATGAATGAATTGTGACCTTAAAGTTGCAAAAACACAACCCAAACAATTTATCTTTCTGGCCCGTGGTGCATCTGTGGCCAATACTCCTATCACTCCTCTACAGTTTGGGACCTGTAGATTGATCAATGCCACATTAGCAAAGTACCTGAGAAGACAGCTTAGCAATTCAGACAATCCGCTGCATATGCTTCAGGAATATTCTGTGTCAATTTGGCTTATCGGTAGCTGAAAGTAAAGGCTTCTTAATAAAAAATCAATTCCATTTTCAAAAACACATTTCTAAACAACAGTGGCAAGGTGAGCAGAAATAAAGCTTTTGCTAATCAACAAAACGCAAATAAAATACTCTGAAAATCCAGTCAGCCCAAAAACCCCATCAGATTGAAGCGCTTTTAAGACTCGGTAAGAGATTATTTTACAATTTATTTCGCAAAATAAATGTACTTGTTTCCTTGCAAAAGAAAAAAAAATCTATATAATGAGCACACAGTGATTCCAAGACTGATGGAGCTGAAGGGCATAAAGACCTCAGAGATCACCCAAATCTTTTGCTTGTGCCTTCTGTCACAACCAAAGGATTTTTGAAGGTATGTGCTAGGGTTGATGTGGTAGCGCTAGCTAAACTCATAAACTAGCAAATAGCCCATGACAGCATGGTGGGAGACACACAGAAAACAATGAACAATGAAGATCACCGATTTACCTGCTAAGAGAAAATCTCCCAGATCACGAGAGAAAACACAGCCGTGTTTGATTTCAAGGAGAATTTGCTGTTCATTCATTTCATGGTATCTAATTGGACTTTGTAAATTAGCATTTCTGCTTAGGGACAATGCTTTTCTTGACTGAGACTGCTATAAGGCTCTTTATTTATAAGGTGTCAGTAGTATTTATTAGCATGTGTGAGACACAAATTCCAACCAGTCTCATCTAAGATTGCTTAACATTAAACTAGTCACAAAAAACCTGTTTGGACTTTACAGCATGTATTCCATTCACTCTGTCTTTGTAGATTAACTGAAATAATTTCTAAAAATCCACAAAAAATATATCCTAATCATTGCTTCTAAATCTGTGATTTTACCATTCCGTTTATTCTCTCAAAGTAATTTTCCTGTGCATTGAATGAATTATATTTTTTATCAGACTAAAACTGATGTGGTAGTTGAGTAAGAAAGCTGAGTGGTCCAGAGGTGGTTGTGCTTGAGTGATTAAAATGAAAACTTTCTTTCTTTTTCCTAACTGTATTTCATTTCTGCCCAGTTACAGATCGATGAATCAGAGGTGAACAGAATTAAACATGCCTAAATCAAAACAGAATGTTATTAAAAATGACAAAACAACTTCTCTGGTTTACAGTATTGTGTTACTGCAACATAAATAAGAAGGGACCAAATTATGTTATTCAGTGTATATTGATTGCTCCCACAAGAGACAATGAGACTTGTATATGTAAACATATCCAGGCATAATATATTAGTTAGTTAAGGCTAAAGTTTTATTGAGTGCACATGTGCTTCATAATTCATACCAATAATCTGTAGGTGACACTACAAACTGGAGAAAAAATTAGTTTCTTAAAGAAGTTTATATTCCATTCCTATTAAATTTTTTCCATAATTATCTCTCTAAAGGGCCCAGGTAAACAACATCAGGATAGGAGCATGATAAAAGTCTAGTAAATTAATGAAAAGTCTTCTACTGAATAAGTTGAGACTGATTTACAACACTTACAAAATATACATATACACTTTGTTTAGTAAGACAGTACTTTTAAAGTAGCAAGCAGCTGAAGCAAAGAGTAACTTCAGTCAAAGTAAAGTTCTGTCCTTTTTTATGGTGGCTTTCCCTCCCCCCCCAGAACATTTCTACATTCAGGAGCAAACATTCACTATTTACAACCTTTATTTTTGTCTGTCCAAGAATTACCTGGGCAAGCTAATCTGTGATCAGCCAGCAATTTCTCTTACAGTTCACTCTCTACTGTACATGCACAGTTTTCCATTTTAATATGTATTAAAATTATTTATTTAATTCAAATACGAAAAAAAATGAGTAACTGCTGCTTTCTTTATGAGGATCAAACAAAAAAATTGCCTCAAGTTAAAAATCGCTTCAAGTTCACAAATGACTGAGCTCTTTAACTGTCTTACCGAGTTTCCATTTGGCTTTGGGGATAGGCAGTATGAGACACATGCTTGGAATCTCCTCTGAAGTGATGTTTGTTCTCACAGTGTTGGAAATCTACTTTAAAAACGCTGGTTTGTAAACTTCATTCACAAAGAAAAAAAAGGCTGTTAAGTTTTGAACACAAATAACAAATACATTAATGACTAATGATCTCTTTGACAGCTTTTTATTTTTGTTTGGATGTTTGTAAAGCCAATTATAATTTTGTAAACTGTGGAAACCCAAAGTAATCTAATGTGAGTTTTTAAAAAAAAGAAAGAGATTAAATTATTTTGGTTTGAAAATGCATATTTAAACTTGTTATTAATTGTTCTTCATTCATGTCAATGCTGGATTTGTTTCTCCCAAATTTGCCCTAAACCAGGACATGCCTTTACAATGACTAAAATCTCTTACAGCTGCCAGTGCTATAAATTCTTCCTCGACCTAAATCAGATCTGTTCTTTCTGGTAAATTCTGTCTCAGCTGCATCAGTGCAACACCACTGAGAACACCTTTGGGAAAGCAATGAAGAGAGGAGTTAAACATTTACTTCAAGCTACTTAATGTTTTTAATTTATAAGCAAGACCAGGACAGACCAATACACAATTCAATAGTCCAAAGCTACGTTAACTTTGCAAGACCAAAGGATTTATAAATCAGCACTGCCATTACCAATCTGAACTGTGAGTACACATAAAGCTCCTGGAGCCCCTTTTCTCATGGGAGCCCCACCAGAACACCTAAGCCTGCTCAGAGGAATCCTGAATGCCTCTCAACAGCAGGACTTGTTTGCTTGCTTGATCTAAAGAAGAGGATGTATCATTCTTTAAATGAGGAACCAGCTCTGTTCAATGTTGATACTTATCAGGTCTGGTCTACCGTTTTTCAGATATGAAAAGCTTTCACAATGCTCTCAGCCTCCACGGAGCCTGAATGCTGCTGAACAGATGAAAAACAATTCATGCTATCATATCCTGATTCCCAAATCAGCATAAAGGCTGCAAGCGTCCCATAATCATTATCTCAGCTTTTTTTAGTCATGAAGCATTGGTGATTTCACAGAAATAAAAGCAGTATCGTAGCATGTGAAAATCTGCACAGCATTGTTCCCAAACTTAGGGACACAGAGCGAGAGAGTGACTGCACCAGCTGGAGTTGGAAAATTCAGTCATATCAGGATTAACTTCTAGCATTTTATTCTACCACATATTTTCAGGTATACAGATATTCTTTGACTAATTTTCACAAACCTAAAAAGCCCATTTCTTTTGCTACTTCTGTAAGAAAATTTTTACCTTGCTTCCTAATATCTGTTGGTGCCTCCACAAAGTTTAAGTGGAGTCCTGAGAGAAGAGAGGAGGCACTGAACTTTATCAAAGTTTCCAGCTGGTAATTCTAGTTTTTAAACATATCAATAAAGAATGACTTGAAATTCTATTTAAAGGTTGGCTCTCCTACCTCTAGTTTTGGGAGAGTTTTATGTTACATATTTAAACAAATATATTAGGTTTTTGTTTAAAATAAAGCACTAACTACTGGTTTTGTATCTGACCAATATACATTAAAAATATCCAAATTCACTGTTGCACTACTTAATCTTATGAAAGTAGTACTATTGAAAATAGTAATATCAAATATTCTGCAATTCTGTGTCAAAAGTCTTAAATATGGAACAGAAGATATGGAGTGATATTTAAATGGATATAGATCTGTATGCATGTATAAGGCTGCACTATGCTTTGATTTGACAGAAGTGGACAGGAGGGATTAAGGAAGCAAGTATCAAAATGCAGTATTTCCAGGCATTTTTTACTGTATTTATTCTGGGATTCAGAAGACAGTTTTATTTCTCTTAGCCAAGAAATGCTGAAGAAGTATTATGGTTTATTCATCATGTTTTTCTAGATCTGTGGAGCATTTGGCCTTTGGGAGATTTAAAAACTTGGCAAAAACCTATACTAACATATTACAAAGGCGCAGCTAATGGACAAGAATATGTTTCATGAATTTGAAGGAAAAAATCTGATAAATGTACACACTACAAGCTGAGATAGACATTAAAAAAGACTGATACTGGTAGTAGGTTGAAAAAACATCACTAGCTTAAAATGTGTATAAACAAGAAAATACCATGTCATTATACTATTAATTATCATTATTTTGAGGAGGGTATGATGTTAACATGCTCAAAACGTGTTTCAGGCCAGATCTACAGTGCAGAACTTTTTACCTGGTTACGACAGAAAAACCAACAATAAATTCTCAGAGGATTCCTTGGAGAATAAAAAAGGGGGAGGAATGGCAAAAAAAAAAAAAAAAAAAAAAAAAAAAAAAAAAAAAAGAGAAGTTTAAAAGCTTTGCCTTTCTTAAAAAATGTGTTTCTGTTAACTTCTATTATTTACACATCTCAGTGACTCGACAGCATCACACAGATAAAGCCCAAAGGAAATGTAGCAGTTAATAAATTATGAAGCCATTCTCCTTTAAAACATCAGCACTGGGCAGTCCAAAGGGCTGGCGTGCCATGTCAGATGCAAAAGGATCTGCAAACCTGAAGGAGCTATCGGAGCTGGGGAACAGCTGCCTCTGCAGATCCACAGGCCCACCTGGGATCCACTTACTGCAGCCTGTCATCCTCACCGACTGCAGTGCTTCTACAGTCAATGAAACATTAGATGAAGCTAAAGGATACATCCCCAAAGAATCCGACTTATGCTTTGGGAAATGACCTTTAAACAGTCACCTTCTGATAGAAAATTAACTACAGCTCCCTGCATCTGCAGAAATACTTTGATGTTTGTGATTTGTTCCTAAAGACACGCGTGCGCTATGCTGGCGCTCTTTCTGCTGAACTAACAGCTGCATGTATGTATTTGTTTGTGTTTTCTTTCAATTTCATATTTTCACACTTCAGCACATCAGGTATTAGTTGCTAAGGTGACTAATTTAAAATTATAGCAGTCAGTGATTTTTCAGTGACAACTGAGAGCCTAGAAACTTATTTGGGTTGTCGGCTTGTTTTAAAAATCAAACTTGCATTGCCTGTGGAAGCATTTTCTTAACTCTTTTATTAGTAGAACAACCAGACCCATTCTCTTATTTTGTTAAAAGAACAATAGCCTGGGTTTGATGCCTACTATCATGAGGAACATGATAAACAACCACGATTCTTTTTAGGATCTTAACAAAGAAATTTTAAATAGGACTGTACCAAAGTAAAAGCTATGTGTATTAAATGGAATGGAGGATATTTTTGTGAAAAGATATAGGAAGAAATGACAAAAAAAGAAAAAGACAAACAAGCTAGAAACATACTTTAAAGCAGAACAAGTGAAAACCAAATAACATATCTGCAACAGACCTGATTCTTGCCTATAGCCTAATACTGTGGGATGGGAAAAAAAAAATTATTTTAATACTGGCATTTCGGAAAGAACTCTCCCTCAGAGCTAAAACCAGAAAAGCCATTGGCCATACCACCCCACCGACTTGTTCTTTCTTAGCTTGGACATGATGCACAGGGTTCCAAATTTCAATTGCCCAGCAATTATAAGCAAAGCAGAGAGAAGCATGTCACATGAAGGTGCCAGCAGAACATGCACTTGTGCAGGTGAAGATCCATGTCCAGCCCCAAACCATCCTTTTATAAGGAAACGACTACAATAACATTTCCAATAATGTTTACTATTGTACATTTTGCAGGTGGTAGTAACCAAATTGATTGGAAATATTGCTTTAATAACTTTGTACACAGGTATAAAAGCTCTCTATTGGTCTCCCATTTTTTCTGAACACTACAACAATTCTATCACTCAGAAAACTACATTTAATTCTATTTGGAGGGCTGTCAACATTACAAATAGCATATGAAAGACAGTAGACCACACCTTCAAATCACTACAAGTTTTAAAATTTCAAATTAATGGCTTTCTTTGAAGCAATCCTCCCTGGAATCATAGTACACATGAATTTCTGTTCATTTTTTTTGCTGTTTTCAGTCTTTGGAACAATTACACAATACACATGTTCCCTTTAGTATCAGTACTACCTTTAACTCTTTCTTCGCTCCACGGCTCCACAGTTTTTTTTTGTTAGTGGTGCTTGATGTAAGGGAGAAAGGTTGTGGTTGATTTCTTTGGTTTTGCTGCACTTTGAAACAGATTTATCAACTCCTCTAGTGTAATTTCTGAACATCACATTTTCCCAACTAACCTGTGGAGGAACTTTTTGCCTATATAAGAAAAAGAGGAGAGTTTACACCAGGAAAATAAAACAAACCAAAACCTCCCCATATTTCCTCTACACTGACTTCAGATCCTGGCAGTCCAGACACACAACTAAACTCAGGTATAATATATTTTAATGCTTCCTTTACTGTCAAAAACACACACAGAGTTAGGAACATTTCACCTAAAATCAACCTTGGCATCTGCTCCAAAATACTTGATCCACTCTGGAGTTCCTCTCCATTGATCATGAATGCAGATTCCACTCAGAAAAATCCTTCCTGAGCTAGTTTTGCCAAGTAAGACTGACATTAACACACAGAGAACTTATGCTTGTGAAGTACTTCTGGATGTAAAAACAAAGAAATCACCGATTTCCTTTCTGAAGTAACACAAAACAATATAGCAAAAGCTGTAAGGAAGAAAACCCCAGACCAGCTGACATAAATCTAATGACCAAAAAATCATTAGTCTATTTTTTGTGGTAGGGATGGGGCATATAAAGATTACAGTTCACTGCATACTCACAGAAAAGTCAAAAATTAATTAAAAAAAACCCAACGGTGTGTGTGTGTGTGTGTGTGTGATCTTCTAACAAGATCTGCTGAAGAAGACAGAATTGACAGAGAACTCATGCACGGACACGAATCCCACCTATACTGATCCTCTAAGTCAAACTGAATACATCCATCTGCTTCAATGCATTTGGAAAGCATTAGTTAAGCATATTAAACAAAAAAAGCACCTATCAGAGGTACTGTGCTAATATAGACAAGATCTCAGGGACCTAGGAAATAGTACAACTCAGGGATGCTCTGAGACAATGGGATGGCATTCAAAAAGAGTGGGAAAAAGCACTGCAAAAAACTGCAAGTGGTTTCAAACACACATCATCTTTACTGACATCTTAAAACCTTAAAACCAAAGAAAACAGAAGAAAACACTAACATATTACTCAAGAGAAAGAATAAAGGAGACAGAGAAAACATTCTGAGCTGCTTTTATTTCCAAGGCAGTTTCACTACTGCTTTAATAGCGCTATTTCTTAAGGCAATCAAGAAATGCACAAGATCTATTTGTATATTTATTTATAACAATATATGGAAACAGATAGATCGAATTTCTCAATACACTGTATTTTCTCAATTTACCTTTTCCAGCCTCAAAAATGACAAGTAAAGAGCAGTTTATGTTTTCAATAGGCAAGATTATTTGCTATAGAATAGTTTTTACACGTTTTACTGACAAGTTTTGAGATCCACTTTTTGCTCCAGAATGTACCAGGTACATATTGTGTACTAAATTTGGAGCAGCTTTAAGTGATGCTGGAAAAAAAATGTATTCACTTAACTGCCGAACTTTACATTTTGAGTTCTTAAATGGGATTTTGTCATGTCCCTTATGCACAGTAGACCTAAATTATAAAGCATTGGCCCTGAGGAGCTCAGCTATTCCCCCAACCTGAACCTCACTCCCAGCTTGATCTTGCCTGCTCTGTGTTATATATCATGGTATTCTCACCCTATGGGCCAAAAGAGACTCGTTATCCACCTGAAAAGCAAAAAACACAGCACACATCTAAATCTCAAACTGATATTTGCATGTCCTTGTTATTTCAACAGGAGCTATGCAAATTCATTTCAAGGATATAATTATAGTTTGAGAATTTCCAGAAACTCCCAGCAGATTTGACATTTCGCCCATTCGTAGAACTGAACCAGGCTGGCAAAAAACAAGAGCCACTTTAAGCCTCTGACCACTTGCAAATTTTTCTTCCAATTTACATCTGCCTCAAAAACTATACTGTGCACTTACAACCAAAGCAGTAATTCTCACTCTATGTGTGCCATCGTAAATGACCTCACTGTCCAATTTTCAATCCAATTATTGTTTACCTACTAGCTACCAAAACCATCCTGGCTGCTGAGGAGCAGCAGCAAGGCACCTCAAAACCTTGCAGTCATATTTACTGTTTTGGGTTTTTTTCTCTTGTTGGTGATAAGTGGATAGATCTCAACTGAAACAGATCACTGCCCATTTTTCATACAGCCAGCACATTTCATCCAAGAACCAGATACTAAAATCTTCACATTTATTTTCACGTGTGCCTTCCAGCTGTCTGTGTACTACTTGACAAACCATTCTTAACTCCTTAGCTGAAAAAGGCATTACTTTTAAATTCACATATACTTGCTTTCCCTCTAACAAGTACTTGGCCCAATTAGTAAACCAGTATTTACATTTCTGCTGCACATCTGAAAAAGGGCCATACCATCACCTGCTTTGTAGAAATGCTGGTGAATGGTGACACCTTAAAAAAAAATAAAAATGTTTAGAAACACTTCAAAACTCACAGATAAAAGGTATGAAACAGAAAAGCTATGTTTATCAACATGGAAATTTGGGAAGAGGATTTATAAAGTTAAAACAATTTAAAAGATGAAACTCATGAAACATGCCAGCTGCAGATTACAGTAACAGAACGAGGCGAGGGGAGTGGCAATGCAAGGCCAAAGCAGAGGATCACACCATTTCAAAGGCTTTTCACTTGCTCTAAGACTGTTACAGGATCCTATCCATCAAAGGCAGGCATCAGCCAAGGCATTACAGCACCATAAGATGTTCCAGCACTATTTTCCTGTGCAGGGGATACAAAAGCAATGGCAGAGAAATCTTTCTGAGGTAATCAGTCTCCCACTGAAATCATAAGACCTGACAGGTCTGATAAAAGCAGAGTCCTAGTGCTCATGCCAAAAGAGACCAGGGGGAAATTAAGGCATTTCCTCACTTTGAACTTTTTGTAAGCTTTCCAGGAGGCATGTGAATGCTATAGAGTTATTATAATGCCTTTTCAGGGCAAATATTCTTTGCATAGTAACCTGAAAGAATCAAAAGCATGCAGATGTTTTATGCTGGAAGAAGAGCTCAAGCACAATTACAATATGGTACACAGAATTTCAGGTGCATGTTTTACAATTATACTGATTATACTGAATAACAAAATGCAAGCAATTCTTAATGGATGACAAGGGGATTGATTGTGGCCTCTGCAGCTTAATTCTGACCTTCAAAATTACCTTGGACACATTTTTAAGGATATTACAGCTACGATCCAGCTACTCAGTCTATGTCTTATGTAAGTTAATTTTTTATACATGACTAGTAACTATACCATCATATAACATTGCTGATTAATTGGATGTGTAGTTATTATTCTAATTCTTCATTTGAATGAGAATTGTCAGCTTTCTCATCTTACAAACATGCCTGAGATTCTTCCTTTTCTCAACAACTGTGCATAGTTAAACTCATGCTACCTGAGTTTGAATCCATTCACATCCTCAAGCACAAGTATCAGCCCCCATTCTGTCAATGGTCCAAAGCACCTGGCAGCATTTCCAATTAATTCTCCCTCTTCCTTTGTTTATGCCCTGTTTTTTCAGCACTCATCTCACTGCTCCTGCCCTGTTATAATATTTCTGAGTGGTGGTTGGCTTGAAAAAGCACTGGAAAGAGATTATATTGAGATATTGTCTTGGGGAGGAGAGCATAGCAATTCCTGCTCTAGCACATTCTCTGTCTTCACATTTCTCTGTGTTTCCCCCTACAAGGAAGGAAGTGGGAGGAAAGTTACTGATTTTACCTAACTGTACACTGATGCTCATTTGTTAGGTTGGAAATACACTTAGCAGCATTTGCATATTTGCCAGTAGAATCCTATAAAAAAAGGAAAATATTTGCTGGTCTGGGATAATTTCTTTTCTCATGTTAACATAGAAATTTGGGCTGGAAACTAAAAGACAGCACTTGGATGCCAAGCAACCTGGCAAATTCTCAAACCAGCAGGTGTTTGAGAAAATAAATAAATTCTCAAAACAATTCCCAACAGTCCAGCTTGCAAAAGTGTTAAAAATAACAGATATGCATTGTTATTAGACACTATTTTAAAAGCAGCTTACCAAGGCAGGTGAAAGATGCTAGACATTTTACTTCTGTCAGCTTTCAAAATGTGGCTTTTTTTTTTTACACATTGTTTATAGAAATCTGTAGGGATAAGACTCACAGGAATGAACAAGGCAGTGAGAAGGATTATCCATTCTTAATAAAACACTAACCTGGTCTGAAAACCTCTGGGAGAGAGATTTCACAGTCTTCCCAAGACATCTCAAACACTGCTTAGCTACCCTAATGCCCAAGCAACATCTCTCTTGCAACAATTAGCACATTGTTTCTTGACTTGCTGACAGAATGACCCACACTGTTGCTCCCTGCCCCTTACCATCAGCCTTGTAGGTTTCAGGAAAAGCACAAGACCTTTCCACCAATTCCCATTCTTCAGAAAAAGTCCAGCAGTTAGGCCATTGCTTCTTCAGAGGAAATACCCTGCACTTTTGATTGAAGCTTATCCTGTTACTTTTCCAGTGTCTTTATTGGTTTGTGAATCCCAGTGGCACTATGGATGAGGCCTTACAAGTGCTGAGGGATGCAGAAGGAATTGCTTTATGATTATTTCATATGACACTCAGGCTTGCATCCCAATAGATTTTTTTTTTTCTTTCCCTTCAAAAAATTATTACTGTGTGGTTTCACATCTATGACCAACACCTTGCAGTACTTTGTTTCTTTCCTACAGAACATCTTCCAGTCAAGTGGTTCTCCCATCCTCAAGGTAGGACTTATTGCTACTTTAAACTTGAATTGCAGATTTTTAACTGCAGTTTCATGCTCCCAAGCCCAGTATATGGAGTCTGTAATGCTAATCCCTTCCAGACAGGTGTCTGTGGCTCCTCCTTGCCTGGCACATTGCTAGCAAAATTTAATAAAACTACTCCAAACAATCAAAGACCTCCATGAAAATATTGACCAGGAATGGATGGACCACATCTTCACAAAACCTCAGCCCCTGGTTGTTTAGCTGGTAGACTGTTCACCTTTCCTCTGCATCTACAGCACTTTGTCATTTTGTTGTTCCTAACAAAATTCTGTTTGTTTTTGTCTGTGGTGTAACACAACGTGTAATGGAAGTGAAAGGCAGTGTATATCCTAAAATCCCCAAATTTACCACTCCATTTGCTAGGACACAAAACAAAGCTCTCACTCATGTGTTAAATAAAAGGCTGCTCTCACTGGAGAATCTTAAACTCCTTATCATTGAATCATTTGGGTTGCAAAAGACCTTTAAGATCATAAGAGTCCAACCACAATGCTGTGGCTGCTTCTGCTTTCTGTAAGTGGAATACTTAAATTGATTGAAACCTTCTATGAAGACAAATTTATGAGAAGTTTGGTTTGTTTCCAAGGCTGCAATTTCAAAAAAGTTCATGGTGTTAATAAAGGTGCAAGTGATAACGGCACACTAATCCAAATCAGTAAATAGGCAAGGGCTGGAATCACACATCCTTTCACGTAATAGAAGCAGGTAACTTCTGTTTTCACTGTTTGGTGACATTAATGCAGTAATACTGAGTAACTGCTGACAATTAGCCAGAAGATGGAGCAGAGGTCTTGTAAGAAAATCACTCCCTGATGGCAAAATATTGAAAATTCAATTACACTCTGTTTATTACAGGGCTACATTAGGAACTGCATTCATAATAAAGACCTTGATAATATACAAATTAATCACAGCACAGGGGAGTACTTAGCTAACTTTTTTACTCCTCGATGCATTCTTCAATATTGAGTTTTTAATATATCCAGACACATCAAAATGCTTTCTATAAAGCTTTTCAACTAAAACTCCTTAAATACAGTAGTATGATATGTGAATAATGTTCAAAAAGATTAGATAATTCTATTACAGGTCTTTGAATAAAACAAGGTGTAGATATTGATTTTTAAATACCATTCAGGAATTCTCCAGATCTTAAAATTTGTGTTTGTATTTCTGTGGAGTATGCTATCATGAAAACATCATGAAAGTCATACAGGCTACAGAACTGAATAGTTTTCTGTATATCTTCACAATTACATATGTGAATACTTTCTTTCCACCTGAGAAAAGCCAGCAACTCGAAGGCATGCATATCCAATTTCTGCAGATACTGCAGATCAGTTTGAAGTGATTGAATAATCTAGTTCCTACTATTCAAGTTATAGCAATTACACAAAATGCTCCCAAGAAGAGTAGGTACTTATAAATTCATGCTATGACAATGTGTATTGGATACTGCTGAATAATTTAGTTTCTGAATGAATTTAGTCAGCACTTTGTTTAGACTTTTAATAGTCTATTGCCTACTTTAAAGACTTCTAGCTGCAAGTTCTTCAGCAGAAAGGCTTTAAACTGATGTATTTCATATCTATCTATATGCTTACTGATTTTAATTGCAGTTTGCCAGGGAAAGCAGTAAGACCTGAAGTGGAATAGAAGAGTCCATTGCCTTCACATTTAATTCAGCCATATATCTTACTTAGAAAATGCAAACTCTAGGAAAAAAAAAGTACTAAGCACATTCCACAGGTTAGCTGTCTCCAATTTTGTCTAAGAGAAATTCCTATGGAAACCTGGTGTCAGAGTTTCACCATCAGATACTGCAGATGTGAAACTAGCTCCTGCCTGGCTAGGTTCTGTGTTATTTGGATCCAAATATTCCAAATCTCACTTGTAAAATCCATTCACTTTAGGGAAGAAGTCTCATAATTTCTGAAAAGGAATTCCCTGAATCCACAGGGCACAGTAACTCACAGTGGTGCTCAAGCCACTCAAGGTAAGCACAAATGACTGGATCAGACAGGACCTTGGTTCTGAAGAATATGCCCCAAATACGACACACAGTTCCACAAGTGGTAACTGATGGTACCTCTGGTGTTCTAAATTTTCTGGAACAAGAACCCTGAAGCCTTGTCTAGCTAAGCTTGGACACTCCTACGACAATTAGGAAAAAAAATAAAACAACAACAAAAAAAACCCAAAAAACAGGAAGAAGAAATGAATTTGGTTTTCTCTCCTGTGGCCAATGAATCTTTCACACTGCCCACACAAACCCCTTCAACAGCCACACCTAAGTCATCATTTAACTCCTGTGAAAATGTAAAAACCCATGGAAATAGAGTTTATATGATTAGATCTCCTTTGAGGCAAACTCCTTCCTAGCAAAGATGATGTCACACACTTAAAGCTTAAAAGTGTGTTGTTTTTCCAGACTTGTTCTCTGAAATAAGACAAAAAAATGAGATGCAGAACAATTTGTGGGGTAGTCTGACAAAGTTCAAAAATTGGAAGAAAGACTAGGTAAGTTGTGTTTGTCCCAACACATCACTCCCCTTATACCTTCAAGTTTCTCAGCCTGCCTGGTGCATTTGATGTGAATAGTCACAAACTGGGGAAAAAACAAAAATCTCCACGCATTCATGGCATCCAGCCACCAAACTGCATCTTGCTCCATTAAATCATCCTGGTCCATAATATCAGTCTGTTCAGGTGATACCTGGAAGGGTATGCCAAATCTGTAGATGTTAGGAGTGAAGTTTTGAAAGCTGCAATACATATACATGCATGATTTCACATCTCCAGCTATCCATATTCAGAGGACTGCACTTTTTTTTTCCTCTCCCAGTCCACTGACTGGTGATGGCTCCAACCAAATCTATAACCTAGAATAGCATGAGCTCAGATGTTACAGCTTTCATGAGATCCTAGTTGATGCTGCACGTTTTACATGAATTCTGGCAATGTCAGTCAGTCTGCATAAGGATTTGGTCCCTCCCCAAGCACATTTCCACAACTGATACATTGTAATGCTTAGCTCTCTGGAAAATCCTTTTATTCCTGTGTCCCGTGTTACACACAGTGCAGTGAAATTGCAAATGGAATAATTCTTGCAGGAGTGAGCCTTGCAAGTTAAAAAGCTGTGCACCAGAGGAGTTTGAAGAATGGAAGCACCAAAATGAGAAGGGCTAATAGGAAATGTATGGATTTATTGACTCTCTTCAAATGTAGACACCTGACAGGCTAAAGTCATCCTGCATTTCAGAATGAGGAAATACTATGAACACAAGCATTTTCTCTTGGATTCTGCTGTGTCATCCTCCACAGCTGCAAAACAAATGAGGCCACTTCTTGTTATAGCTGACTCTGAGGAGGTCCTGGGAAGATACTGCAGAGAAAACAAGCACACAGCAGACACATTCAGTGTGGTGTCAGAGCAGAGAGCAGAAAAAGGCAATGCTCTGAGCAGACAGGGCTGCCACCTGCACTGTTAACCCTGGCTTTGCTCTCCACAGTCTCAACTACCAAATTTAGGGCAGACATTTCTTTACTCCACAACAGACCAACTCATCTGGAGGGGAGAACAAACGTGAACGAGCTGCAGTGATACACACGTGTGCAGCACTGCTTCAGCTCTCCCATGGCTGGTAGAATGCAAGCCAAACTGGGCCTTCTGTTACCAGTGGAATTTGGAGGCTTTTCCTCTTCCTTAGTCCACTGAAGGAAAAGAGTAAATCTCCATTCAATGTCCCTGCAAGGCTGAGTGTGCTTCTTCCTGATACTCCCCTCTCACTCCAAAAGTGCAAGCCCCTGGCTCCATTTCCAAGAATCAGTGGCTGGCTATAACATGGCACATTCGTTTTGTGCAAGAATGGAATCTGATTTGTCTACCTGATAACAAACTGCTCCCATAATTTTGGTGGAATGGGAGAAGAGTGGAGGAAAGGCCATTGCTTCATTTAGATGTGATGAGACCAGTTCACATAGTTCCAGGGAGTTGATTTCACCTCCTCTCCCTCGTGCTTTGCACATCCTATGGGAAAATATCAAACACACTGAGCAAGGCACTATGTGCAGCTCTCCAAAACAGGAAATGGAGTCACTTGTGCCCATTAAAAAAAAAAAAAAATGTTACTGAATTGATAAAATTTGAAGCCTCAGGTTTAAAAGCCCTGAGCAAGAGATAAGAGAAGATGTAAAAAAGGTATAGTAGAGGAGTGTGAAAAATGTCACTACTTGATCTAAGAGTACTGATATAATAAAAAATCAAAAGAATTCAGGAAGTTTGTAGCAATTTAGCCAAAGCCTGAACAAGAATACCAGCTCATCTGAACTCTGCTGTAATGAGAGGTGACATGTAACTGAAAAAAGGGCAGTAACACAACCTCTGCTTTTTCACTCCAGTACAAGTAGATAAAGAACACATTTCCAGTAATAGCAATTAATAACAGTAATACACTTGAAGAATATATTAAAATATTTGCATTTATTCAGAATGTGCATAGAGAAGAATCTTAAAATTCTCATAATTTGTGCATCTCATCTGAAATCACCAGAAATTGTCTAGGTTTTGGCACCACCGTGGTATTTTTAACCATATAAAATTTAGAGAGATTACTTGCAGGATTCAGAAGCACTTCTAAATTTATAAAAGTTAATCCCTTTGTAAAGTTACTGCGAATGTATTTTGATTTTATATGTATTTACGCACGCACACCTTTATATATATACAAAAAATATGCCCAACTGCTTCAAGTTCAAGAAGTTAAAAAAAAGGCAGAATTAGTAAATGTGATAGAAAATAAGCAGTATGATGCTTATTTATAAGTAGGAAAACAAAACCAGAAAAATTAAGCAGTGTGCAAATGCAGATACAGCAAATTAGTGACCAAATCAAGATTTCATTAAAGTGTCTCTTACTTCAAAGCAAGTGCTTTGAAGGCTTCCCACATGTAAAGTTCAGAAGAAATTGATAAGCAGAATGAAAGACACTAGGAGCAGAGTTTAGCTGAGCTAACAGTTGTGCTTTAGTAATTACAAGTGATCAGCACACAGAGTCTGGCGGGTCTAACTTGAACTCACAGCAGAATACTCAGCACCGATTCAGGACTAAATTTAATGGACATAATGAGCCATTATCATCACATCCAGGAGCATGGTACATTTTCTTTGATTATTTCCACAGACTATCCAAAACTCAAGTCCACTTAGCTTGTGAAGTCTGATGAGAGCACAGCCTGAGGTAATACAGACACAAAAACAACTCATAAAAGATTAGGTCAGCTTGATTTAACAAGGAAAAATAAAGTAGAACTAGACTGGACAAAAAGATTGTGGGTTTTGGAGAGGGGAAGGATTGGGCTTTTTTTGTTGTTCTGTTTTTTATTTTCTGTTTGTTTCTTAAGGCAAAACAGCATAATCACACATTTGGATAAAAACATATCATACTGTCTGGCTTTTTCATAGGTTCTGGGAAGAACCACCATTGCTCCATAAAAGCAGAATCAGACACCATGNTAATATGACTGGGAAATATTTCTTCCCATACCTTGTAGTGTAGTAACGCTAGTTTAAAATCAAAAAGAAAACTGGATTTTCAAATAATCAAAAATAAATGGTTACTCCAAATTCATATTATAAAATCTGGGGTAACCAGAATCAGCAGGGAACCAGTTCTCCATGAGAGATTGTCTCCTCTATTTACTAAGCACAGATAGCTTCATCATTGAAAACAAAAGAGAAATCTCCCAGTTCAATTAACTCTCCAGCTTCAACAAAAGTACACTGCAGTAGAATCGTTTTTAAAGGAATAATTTATCAGAATTCTTTTTAATGCTTTTTTCATAACATTGAAATACCTCAGAAAAGAGGATGAAAAATTCAATTGTGTAGAGCTGATCAGAGGAACAAAAATACATTCTGAATGAAGGTAAGAGGATTAAGTTTTTTTATAAAAATCAATGCATTTGATACTGCAAGGAACAAAGAATTTGTAAGAAACCAAGTAATGAACTTTTTTGAAAAGCAAATTTCTAACTAAAAGCACACAGACTTGTTACCATATTTTCAGTATTGTTATAGTAGTTTAAACGTGTTCCCTAAATCCCAGAAGTGCAAAGATGACTCTCTGGATAAGGAAAATATTGTTAATGTTTACAACGTGGACACCAGTATTGGCTGGGTATGTTCCAGTAATAGTTTTATATTATTTATATTTGGGAAAAAGGTAAGAACTCTAACTTGTATTTTTAAAAAATGGATCTAAGCATTTGTAACTGCTGAGAATGAATTCTGAAATCAATATACATGTCACAGAACCATCTAAGCCACACTTGACAAATAATCCCTTGTATCATGGGGACTCCAACATTATTCTAGTTTAAGTAATGTTGAAAAATAGCTAACTTCCAAGTTACTAATCTTTATGAACTCATAATTGCAAGCAGCCGACAAAAGAAGTATTTTTACCTAGCTGTATTATTTATGTTATGGGGATTGTTGCATAGGAATAAAAACAGGTATATGAACTCTCTCTTTGCTGATTTCTACTCACATCCTAATGGCCAGCAGATCCTAAAACATTCTAATAAATTACATTTTGGGGTAACACAGGAGCACTCACAGGACACTGAAGAGCCTTCAGTCTCAAAAACTCTTAGAAAATGTATTACAGAGGATTACTAGCACTGTAAGTAAAATCAAAGTCTGCTGATGAACTACCCAACCCTGAAACCTTTAAAATACATTTTCATGTGTATAGGAACTGCAAGTAAATTTACCAGAAAACCAACTATTTGATACCTTGGAGCTTTTCCTTTGAAACTAAAAATCATGGCTACAGCTTCTTTCCACTCCACAGTTTTGTCCTGCTGTATTTTGACAGAGAAAGCCTCAATTTCCAGTAAAATATAGAAAGAAAATGAGAAAGAGGGGAGAGTTAGAACCACAAAAATGTGAACCCATTTTCCCATCCGTCCACTTCTTTGCAGCTTCTACACACCACAGGATATAAATTCAGCAAATGCACTGGCTGAACAATTCTAGGGCAAGGGCTTCTGGTAAGATCCCCATCCTTCTGCAGCTGCAGAAGGAATCAATGAAAGACTGCTGAAGAACAACACAGCTAATCTAATGAGCAAACGTAAGCCTGCAACAATGGACTTTTACTCTCAGCCCACTTCTATATAAAGTCTTCCTGTGAATTCAGTCAACATTCTCCATATTAATTTGATTTTTCTGGGAAAGATTTTCAATAGCACTTCAGCGATTTAGAAGCACAAGTCCTATTACAACTCATGAGGATGTGAGCTCTCAAATCTCCAGGGTGATTTAAAAAAAATCTCACTCTACCTGTGAAATGGAAAAACAATCATTGCTTTCTGCCCTCTAACGACACTGATACAAGGACTAAAAGGAATATTCAGCACTGCCCCTGCGTGAACTCCTCTCTTTTCCAAGACTCGAGAGGCTAATATAACCTTATCATGACTTCAGGTCAAAAGATTGAGTCTAATGGACCAATGGAAGGAATTAATTTCAGAGCTCAGGACCTTTAATTGAGAACAGATGGTGCCTAGTCCCTATATATTTAAAGTCTGGGGCCTGTTAACAAAGGCATCTAATCTCATCTCAATTGCCATAAGCAGCCAGGATCCAGCAATATTGAGTTTACAAAACAATATAACAATCTCCTAGAACTCTACTGAAAGCAAACAGGCAGCAAAGACAGTTAATGAAAAAGACGTCATATGTTCTCTGCAGCTAAAGTAGTTAAGGGAACGAGCAGCAGAATTCCCCACTGAGTGCAGCTTTTAAGCAATTTTAAATGAATCTACTCACAGAGCATACTGCAATCACGCAAAGAAGAACTTAGCAGCTTGAACAATTCGAGTTAAAGCTACATGGAAGGAGACTGGATACTATCTATTTAACCAAGGCCATATTCTTTCTAAGTCATTTTGACCCAGATATCTTGTAAACTTTGAATATTCAAAAGAACTTCGGAGATGATAAACTATCTCGATGAATTCAATATTCATCTCCACCAGAAGGAAGAAAAGACAACTCTGAAACCTTCTAAAAGAACTAAATTTTGTCTCAAAGTGTCTTGGACTTCTCACTTTTGCTACTGTTTTTCAAACTGCACAAGTGACCAATACAGTTCAGTGGAACTCACTGCAAAAAAAAAGTCAAGTTTGGTAGAGAAAGAAAACAACCTAAATTCTTTAGAATGTCTGCCACAGGTGCAGACTGAGACTCCACGGCATTAGTCATCAGCACTTACCCAAAGCAATTTATTTGTAACTTTAAAGTCATTTATAGAAACATTACATTAATAAAACCCCAGTGACTGAGGAGGGGGAGGGAGGAAAATCAATCTCTCCAGCATACAGTAATTCAGTGGCAGATGTGAAACACCAGAATAACTTTCCCTTACCCATGCTTTGACTGCACATGTATTCACTGTAAAAATACTTCAAAGTTTTTAGTCGTTTGGAGAAGAAAGAACTGGTCCTCAGCCCTGTATGTTTATTTTGAGAAGACAAAAACCTGTGTCAGAAAAGGTGTTTTAAGGATGACTATTTATATATGGCAATATCCACACATTTATGAGTCTACTTCACCACAAGCACAAAAAGCAACCATTAAATACTCAACTAGAAAAACAGCCTGCAGTTTGTCTCTACTGAGTCATGGCCTGACAATCCAGAGCCTGGGTTTCCCAGGTCAGTAGCTTCTTTTTCTGTTTTGAATACTTCACTAGAGATGGAATTGCTCACATTTTGTCTCAGGTGTAGCTAGTCAGCAGCCACAGCACCCCAGGGAGGGATTGGCCAGCAGCAGAATGGATCTGGCAGAGCAGCTGCACAGAATCCTCAAACTCTGAGAAAACTATTATCTGTTATGGATGTTATTACAGCAGTTATGAGATACACACACATACTAAACATTTACATGTTTGTAATTTAATCCATAATTAATTTACATTGTTCCTCCTTCCTAAATGGATGCTAAGGGCTCATAATTCTAAAAATCTAAAAAAAAAAAGAACAAAAAAACAAACTAAGATATTGATAAGAATTTTGCAGATTTCCATGTGCTATACAGAAACCTGGACTAAACCACAGTGGTATCAAAGGAATTTCCACTGAAAGATTTCTAAGGTGGAGTACAGATAACCCCAACAATTGTTATTCCTGCTTTCAGTGAGCTAAAACCACATTTCTTCTCTACAACATACAGGTGGAAACAATAGATAGCTAAAGACCTGACATAATTTAGGAAAAAAATAGGATCCTGAATGAGGGGGAGAGTGTGGAATAAAAAATAAAACAGCTTCTTAACAATAGTTTCTTTCCCGAGATTTGAGACTTCATCTTCTTACCTTAAATCAAGAAAAAAAAGCTGAAATTTCGCCAACAGATCAGGCAGCATATTATCAAGACCCAAAACAGTTCTGACTTCAAACTTAATTTTATACTGAATTCTCATTTGTATCAAAGAAAAAAACCCTTATCCAAAACCCATCAAAATAAGTCTTTACAAAGCCCTTGAAGCTTTAAAAAAAAAAAAAAAAAGCTTGACATATTTTCTCCAGCTGTTATTTGACCATCATACAAAGGCTGTTGCCTATAATTATTATTGATACTCTTACAATTGTACAGCTTATATTTACTTTAAAGTTGAAATAATTATTAGATTATTTCTCAATATGACATAATTATAGAAGAAAATGCAATTAAAGACTTATTTGAGATCAAAATTAAATTAAGCTGAAAAAACACCTTTAAAACAACTGAATATATATTATCCTCCTTTTTATATAGGATCACTACTATTTAGACTTTATCTCTGCCATTAACTTGGTTTTAGCCGATGAATATATAAATACCTGTGTGTATATACAACCCCACATAACCTATACAGGAAATTAGGGAAGTAGTAGCTGAGAAACTTGCTTTCTAATGACAACCAAGCAATCTCACAGTTTTGACA
Source organism: Bombycilla garrulus (assembly GCA_013400315.1). NCBI lineage: Eukaryota > Metazoa > Chordata > Aves > Passeriformes > Bombycillidae > Bombycilla > Bombycilla garrulus. The sequence continues at coordinate 693,866 of VXBU01019354.1, read as the reverse complement.
GATTTTTTTTTCTACCTTTTTATTCCAGTAATAATTACGTCGATAAGCCTGATTCAGCAAATTTGTTGCTCTCTAATTCATTAATTAAAACAATTTACTGCTACCACCATAATTTTTCAAGGACATCAAAACCACGTTCCAAATCCAAACTGTAGAACATCAGTTTACAGATGTGCAAAGCATACATTACTCTTATGGCAACCTCACACTTAAATCCTTGCACATCCAGAAGAACACATATGGTTTAGGGGAAATGAAGAGCAATATTTTTATATCGAACTTAAAATGAGCTGAAAAAAAAGTCTGTGAAAATTTAACCATTTCCAGTTAGAAGAGAAAAGCAACACATAACTGTTTAGTATTATATTAAATTGCAGGCAAGATTTTTATAGCCTTAATTTTATCAACATGCTTTGTGCTGATTAATTTTTGGGTTGAATAAGATACATGACAAAAACAGAAAGGAAGTAAAGTATTTCTACTGTGTACCCACTTCGTCAGGGACCAACAGCAACTACAGCAGCATTTAAAAATTGTTTTGAAAAATATGTTAGATGATTAAATATCCACATGGTCCCCACCAATCTGTTTCTCTGAGTTACTTCTGGAATGCCATTGTCTGAGCTAACTTCTATTTTTTGCTATTTGCACTGCTTGCCTCTGGTCCCTTTTGCCATTTGTGGCCTTTTAACAGTTGCACTATCTACACAGAACACACTGGGTGCAACAGTCTGATTGCACTGGGTGCAAACCTCTGCGAGTGTCATGCATTGCAAACTTCTGATTATGCTTGTGAACCTTGCTGTAGGCCTCCAAGTGGCTGGCATTTGTCTCAAAACACAGCCCCAAACCCAGCAGCCGGGTTTTTTCAGTAGCACTATATTTGTATACAAAGGCACATTATACACCTGTGGAAGAAACCCTCACATACCACAGAAAACACCACTGCCCAGTGGCCACTGAGACCTCGAGGGGATGTCTGTCCAGGAGGAAACAGAAATGTTTCCTGGGCACGCAGGATGGGCACGGGGAAGCCAAAGCTCAGTGAGGGCTGAGAAGCCCTCGCACTGCAGAGAAGTGGGAGCTGTTAAGCACCGCTTTTTCAAGAACATAAAGGTCATGTTATCTTTAAGATGGGCAATATAAGGAATACACGAGGAAGCAGAGGCAGCCAGCCTCACCCCGGTCTCCCAGGGAAGATGATGGAACAAATACTGCTGGAGTTATCCTTCATATGCTGGGATAGGCCTCCTGGAAAAGAAAGTGAATGATAACAGCTAACATGTATTTACCATGTATTTACCATGTATTTACCAAACCTGACTGCTTTCTAAGAACAGCTAATTGTCTCAGCAGACAAAGGGAAAGCAGCAGATACTGTTTTCCTCGACTTTAGCAAGGTTTTCAACATGGTCTCCCATAGTATGCTGGTAGCCAAGCTGGAGAGAGATGGACTGAATGCATGAGCTGCGAAAAACATTTTGTGGAAAACTGGTTGTACGAAGAGGCTGAAAGATCAGTGTTTTGCAGTGCAAAGAGCAGCTCTTGGTCAACATTAATGGCATTCATCAAGAGCTAATATTGGGATGATGCTGTTTTATGTCTGTACTACATTTAACACCTTGAGAATGAGTAAGATGGAATGTGCCCTTAGCAAGTTTATGGATGACACAAAGCTGGAAAGATTGATCAGCACGCTGCAGGGCAGGATTGCCTTTTGAAGGGATCTCAACAGGCTGTGAGAATTGGCACAAGAAAACCTCATGAATTCCAAAGGCAGAGTATCCACAGTAACAGTACTAGCTGTGAGCCCACCGGGAAGCAGCTTTGTAGTAAAGGACCTGGGCAGCCAATGTGGACAAGTTCAGCAGTGTGCCCTTTAAACAATAAGCCCAGCCACACACTGGGCTGCATTCAGAAGAATGGAGCCAGCACACCCTGGGAAGTGATCAGTCCCTTTTCTTCAGCACTTGAAGACCATATCTAGATGACAATATTCTGTTTGGGGCTTGCCAGTACATCACTGATAAATTGGAATGAATTCAGTGAAGACTGCCCATGATGATTGGAGTGCTGAAGCATACAAATTGAGGAGAAGCTCAGTGAGCCTGAAGGGAAAAAGGTAGAAATCTAACTTTTGTCTTCCATTACCCAGTGCAATGGTCCCAACTGCAGCATGGGAAACTCCAATTCCATATAACAGGGAAAAAATTCACAATGAAGATGTGGTTAAGCACCAGAACAGTAGCCTTGAGATGATGTAGAATGTCTATTCTTGCCTGTTATAAAGTATAAACTTTCAACATTTTTTTCCTAATCTAACTGATTAGAAAGGTTTCTCCTCCTTTCTCTTTGCTCCCTCTGAAGCTGTCCTGTTTGTTTTTACCTTCCAGAACCATATCCATCATCAATGATTTCTCATGCATGAATCATAACCAGAGGCTGTAGAGACTCAATACATGCAGGACAAAATTTATTTATCTAAGTAAACTCTAATCCTTTCTTTAAGAGTATAAATATTAGCTCTGTGAACAGTTACTCAGGTAGCAAAAGCTGAAAAACAAAAACAGACAAAAGAAAACATATCAACAATATTGTCTTCTTTCATTCCTAAGTAATAAATCAACTCCCTCTTTTCCTTTTTCTTAGTATTCATGTTTCTGTGCCACTCTACTTTTTTACTGATTGTGTCTCAATTTTATTTGTATGCTTGAACCTCCCTGAGGTCCTCCTGAAACATCTTCTTAAGCTCTTCCTCTGAAATTTGATCGTCCTTCATTTTTCTGCATGGTTTTTTCCCCCCTTAAAATTCAGATTTTTGTAAAAATCCTGAGATATGACAGTTGGTCTTTATATAGCTCTTTCACCACTCCTTAACATTAGAAAGATTTATAAGCTGGAGAGCCAAGAGTGAATTCCCTGAAATTTTCCACTTTGATTTGTTTTTCCTTTCAGATCCCAATTCCAATTTTATTGGTGTCAGCTGTTGCTAAACCTACAGCTCCTGCACATCAGAAAATTTGTCCAAGTGTTGCTAAAGGGCCTCATCCTCTGGCCTGATAGTCTACACCAGACTCCACCATAATTAAGATGCTCCTTTGGAATCTCATGACTTTCCTTAACAGCGAGTTCAGTGACACTCAGATCTATGAAACCCAAGGAATCACACAAAATTCCTGCAAAATGGTCAGCCCAGCTGTTGCCTCTTTGGCTACCACTGGCCAAAGGAGTTATGAATGTGATTTTCACTTGCATTAACAACTACTTTATTAACTGAAATATATCCACAAGATTACTATCAGAATCAGAAAACTGGAGTAACTACAGAAAACTTGTAATATTTCAGAAAACTAGATAATAACTTTTGCTTATGGATTTCTGTTCCATGTCTCCGTAACCAAAGAAAAATTTCTATGCCTGTTAAATATTAAATATTATTTCAGAGCTGACTTCTGTCAAAAATAAAACAGATTGATTTCCTGGTCATGAAATTTTTTGGCAGCAAAGCAAGATTTAAGATATATTGGCATGCTTAATGAGGAGCAGAGAATTGCTAGATGGAAATCTGTGGGAAAGAGTAAAGAAATCGTAATTGGTGGTATAGCAGTGAGATGAGGATTAATTCACCAGCTCTGTGGCTGGTTTTGATCAGTGGGCTCAGCATTTGGCTAGCAGGTGCAGCTACTATTCAACAGGGTTCATTTGAATCAAGTTTTGTGCCTTAGCATAAAGAAATATGTTAAATGGGTGAAAGCATGTGACATTACTTCCTGAATTATATGCATTATTTAACAATGCAGAGCTCAATTGTATGCTATAGATGAACTGGGTTAGAGACAACAGATTAAAATGTCTTGACAAGTATCTTACCAAAGTATTTCCTGGGTTTCAGTGATCTGAATGCCAGTAAATTTATCATTCTGGAAGGACAAGAGAGTATTAGGTTCACAAGAATGCTATCTTCAGAAACTGTCTGAAGTTGGAGAGGAAGCAAGTAGGTGCCCATGCAGCTAATAAAGTGATATTTTCTCCTTATAGGAGCCCTCAGCAATAAACACTCTACCAGCAATATCTACTTTTCTGTATCTATGAAAAATTGGTCTAAGCTTCAAACCATTTATCTAACCAATTCAGAATGACTGCCTGAGGCCACAAACTTGACTCCCTCTCTCCCTTTATTCTTTTTATTTTGCTACATCCCGATCTCCTCTGGTTTTCTAACAAACACCAATCAGTGCAAAACTTTAACTAAACAAAAAAACAAGTCCCTATGTTCTAGTGCCATCAGAACTACTTTCTGTGTGCCCAGGTCGTTTTTGTGGCAGTCAGCTCTGCTTTATGCATGCAGCTGGAGTGTCTCACCCTTTTTCAGAAGCACCATCACTACTGCTTCCAAAAGAACAGAAGGTGACCTGGACTTGACCAAAAACTTAGGTCTTATGAGTGGCTTTCCAGTCAGAATCATTACCACAGCCTGAGTTTCAGGCCCCACACAAAAAGCAGAAACAAAACCAGTTATATAATTTTACAGGGAGAAACAAACAAACAAATAAATAAATAAATAATAAGGTGCTGCACTTCTGGAATAACTTGCTCAATTAACTTTTGTGTTTGGCTTATTAACGTTCTGATGTCTCATTAAGTCAGGGATTGCAGTTTAATGGATTTAAAAAAATAATTTAAATATATAAGTGGATTCTACGATACCTTAAAAATATATTGACCCTTTAAGCAAATGGGCCATTTGAAGCCTAACTACTACTGCTAGCTCATACTCTCCTGGAATATTTATCCAGTTTAAAAGACAAGCTTTAGTAATCTTAGAACAGCTTAACAACATTAAGTTACTGGCAAGCGTGTAAGAGACGGCCGGCTTGTATTTCAAAGCAACAGCTCCTAGAACAATTACCAACATAAATTTCTTGATGCAGCATTTATGAAATAACTTGCACTGAGAATGGAGAAGAAAGCCTGAAAAAGCATGTGCATGCTCAGTGTGCTCCAGCTGATACATCATACTGCACGTGACACTGGTTGGTTGCCCAGATTAACAGATGCAGGCCCTCCTTCAGGGAGGCTGACATGACAAATCTCTCAGAATATGAAGCCAAGAGTGATACATGGAACTTGAATGAGGTAAAAGAAAAATGTTTCTTTTCTGAATTATTTACTGAGCAATATCCTAAAACAACCTTTGATGTGAGAATACATCTATTAACCCTATGTTTGATATATGTTCTGGATTTTTGTGTTTTTTTTTTTTTTTTAATTATCTGCTGGCAGTCACAGTAGATTCTAGTATATTTAAAATTTTGCAAATTATCATGTGCAATATTATTCATTTAAAGAAACTTCTAAACTTTCCAAGATGATTAAAAAATTTCAGTCACCTTTTTTAGGATTTCAGAAACATACTATTAAGACCTTGACAAACAAAAGGTTAACATTTTCAACAAACTACTTCTTCTTGCTTACTTTGATTATGCAGCAGAATTGCAAGTTTTGCCTTCCTGAGGGATATGCAATCCACAACGATTTCAGAAGAGCAAATACATGACAGTTGGAAGGGAGGAAAGGAAATGCTATTTTGATGCCGAGCTTCTCTTCCCGTCTAATTGGCAAGAAAGAAAACCTTGAGTACATTCAGCAAATTGTTAATCCTGAGATCATAAACCTGTAGGATAAGTCAAAGTTCTCATCCTGTTGGCAAGTCAAATTAACTCCAATAAGGTCTGATTATAGTAATGGACTATTTAAACAGTGAGTAGTTTTACTGGGTGAGCAGTGGATCGCTGAAACACTGAGGCCTTTAGGTGAGGGAACTCCGATCTGGTGGTGGTGTGATTTGCTCATCATCACCAGTTGTTCCTTTTTTACTTTAGAGGTAAACATGCTGCACAGAAATGCATTTACCTGTAAAACAATCCCATCAAAATTCAGCCAGGAATCTTTCCCACACAGCAGAGGGAGATACAGCACAGAGGACTTGTAACTCTCACTTCGTTTTCAAAGCCTTATCAGATTTGTCAGATTTTAACAGTATACTGGCACAGCTGTTAACTTTAGGCCATAAATTAACAAAACTTGCACCTGCAGTTTAGTCCTTTGATTAGAGCACCTGTGCCTGCCAGGGAGATACTGTTTTCCTGGCTTTAAATTATATTTCTATTCTACTGTGAGCATTAAACGTACTGAGTTCCAACAACGTGTAAAAAGTAATTTCTCAGCCAAGTCGTCCATGTTCAGTGGAAACAAAATTTCATAGAAAAAACACCAAAGAAGATTAAGCTTTTCACCATTTTAACATCTCCACTGAAACAGCGACCCATGACATGGTCCAAGTTATAGATGTTTCATAACCCTAGGGAACTCTCAAGCCATCAAAATTTCATTAGCTTCACAGCAGTCCCAGTACATTCTTAAGTTGGACTGCTGGCCTCCCTATTAATAAATAAATCAGCTGTAATCCTTTTTAGTCGCTAAACTCTTTGTTGAAGTTGTATCAAACACCAGACATTCCTTGCATAATTTTAACCACTGCAGAATAATGTATTTTTTAATGCATTCACAGTCTTCTCAAACATGTAAAAACAAAACACTCTAACTTTCAGCTGATGCTACAATGGAATCAGATAATTTCCTTTCTAAAATGTTGTAAATATGAAATTTATTGAAAAGTATAGCAAACTTATGGTGCCCCTGAAGCAGTCACCTCTTCGGTAACGTAAAGACAAAACTTCCCATGGAAATAGCATGTGCATATGTATACATAAAAATGTTTTCAAGATCTTTAACCAAGGGTTTTACAAAAGGGTCAAAAGAATTTGCTTTACCACAGACCTTTCAAAATCACAGGACTGCTCAACAACTTATTCTAGATTGCTCTGCAGCTGAAATACCAAGCATTATCACACAGAAACTCCACGGCCAAAAGGTGGTAGGCAAGTACTTCTGTCTTCCTCTTTCAGAACTTGCCTCTGACTCAAAACAAATTTTCCAAGCATAACACAAGACACCTGTGAACACTGAGAGCTGTCTGCTCAGGTACCATGTAGCATTAAGTCCAACACAAAAGGAGGGTCCCTTTTGAGAGACAGTGGTTTTGCACAGACATTTCCATGCAGAAACAGCCACCAGTGGAGAAATAAGCATAAATAACAGCAAATTATAGCTTTGGTTTTGCTTTTTCAAGCTGAAGTTAAAATAATAAACAGGAAGGAGTAAATTTTACTGCTTGTAGTTTAAAATAAAAGTGCATTAATTCTTTAAGGAGTTCCATACATACATACCTATGCAGCTGTTTCCCACCATGCGTTACAGTTATTGCCAGAAGATAGCAATAAAATTGCTCTAATTTTTGTACAGCTGAGCAGACAGGTCTAATAAATTAATAAAATGACATGTAGACATGCAGGCAATAGCCAGCACTAATTTTCATTGTTACTCATTTTTCTTTATTCCTCTTTTGAATTTTTCACACACAAAGTCATGAAGTTAATAGAAGAATTGTTTTAAATCTAGCAAAGGTGAAAATCTTCTGCAAATAAAAAGTTAAGATTGGTACAGTTAGCATTTAACACCACATTAGATTCTGTTCATAACCTCAAGAGGAGGTAAAAAAACTTTGAAAAGCTTTAAAAAATGAATCAGTCAATTGTATTAACCTATTTTCATTTAAACTCTAAGACTTAATATACAATGGTCATACCCCACATCCTACAAAGCTGCTAGATTTTTGTTGCAGATTTTAATTGCACAGTAATCCAGTCCCCCAGGCACATCAAAGGCCACACGTCCCTCTTCACCACAATTCCAATTGCTCTCATCAGCTAAGAAGTTTAAAGCACAATTAAATTTCTTTTTCAATCACATGAGCCCTGTTAATAAACTATTCTTTGAGTTCACTCATCCATTCTAAGATTCTGCAATTTCTCCAAGATGTCTTGAAGAACAGTTTACAGTGAAACTTTTGAATGCAAGCTAGCCTGGGGAACAATTTTATCACCACTTAGCTGCTCCCCGGAGGGTAACAGGTGACATGGCCTGAGATAATACAGAACTAATCTTTTTTTTTGTGATTAAACTCTTTCAAAAGTACAGCCAAAGCATCACACCCAAAGCTTGCATTAGTTAGGACTGATACTGAATATTGACTTTTATGGGAAGAGGAGAGGAAAAAAAAAAAAAAAAAAGAAGGTAAATAAATCAAGGCCATTCCTTTAATGATTTAAAATTACTGAGTGTCAGCCAAAACAGCAAATAAACATTAATTTATATATGGGCATATGCATAAAACTTACCATTTTCACTGTCGGACTTGTTCTCATGTTCGGTATCAGTCAGAGTGAGGGCTGAGTTGGAACGGCTCGACAGACAGGAACTGCGCCCTGATTTGACCCCCCTGCCCCAAAGTCTCATGGCATGCTCTGGAGACATCACTCCTTCATTTTCAGTATCAGCATCTGACCCTGCACTGATAGAGTAACCTCTGTGGGGGAGCCCCATTTCCGCACAAAATGCCAGTCCTCGACGAGCTGCTGGTTCACAAACTCCTAACTGCCTTAGGGTAAAATTCTGTCCTGATTAGGGGAAAAAAAGATAACAAAAGATGAGAAATTTTTTATTATTTTGTTTTAAAGAATTTAAAAGTATAAACTCTTCATGTGTATAATTGTCTCAGAGATCACATAAGGTGTGTTTTGTCAAAACGCCACCTGTATTACAATCAAGAGGATTCTTTTGTCTCCAGCTCTCCTCAGCAGTGTTTTGTCAACTGCTTAAATGCATCAAAAGCGATCCTAGGTAGCAAATAAACAAAACAGAACCTCCTAACTAAGAAAAGCCAATTCAGTACATGAAATGATAAAAAAGAAATAAAAGCACTTAACAAAGCATTTGTCAGGATTTTTCACTTAGTTGGTTTTGGGGAGGGTTTTTTGTTTATCTTTGTCAGAGGCCAAAGCAAGGGGCTATTTTCCCCATAAATATCAGCTGAGTTGCAATGGAAAAGCCAAACAGGAACAAAATTCACCTGGCTTTTATTTGACTTCTCTGCCCTACTTTAATACACAAATACAAATAAACAGAAACCTGGCCACCTGCTACCTGCAAGTACTGCAGTAAAATTGTTATTTCTCATGTCACCGTATTTTGAGAAGCATTTTACACTTTTACTGCTGAAGCAGAGTCTGTGCATTTTAACAGACTTTTAGCCTGTTTTGGGGCAGAGCAGGAGACATAAGTGAATCCCAATGATTGTATTAATAAATTAGGTGCAATAAACTTGTGACACTTCAATAACTTAGAGTGTCTAAATTATGCGACACTCAGAAATGACGGCCTTTTTAATGGCTGTGTCTTCATCCTACTTTTATGTCTGTAGATTTAAGACATTTTATGATATATAGACACTTGGCAAGCTCCTTTGCATACCTATAGTACCTTTCCACCCTAGCCCACAATTATTTCACAGCTCTGAGAACAAATTAGGACACATATTCAATTTTTGAATCTGACAGGCATCCTAATTTCTCCATAATTAATCATTTAACATAAAAAGACACCACCAAGATAATTAAAGCTTATAATATGTCAAGAACAGAATTCTATACATGAGAAAGAGAATTGCAGAAGTATGAATACAGAAGTGAAAATAATTCCTGAAATATTAAGGGTTAATGCACTGGTCATTGACTTTTTTAAAGTAATCTGGTTAATTATTTTATTCCTGCAGTTACCTGAAGCTGTTGCTGCAAGTTTCTTGGCAGTCAGAACCATAAATGAATTCTGACAATGACTTTCATAAATAATGAAAATCAATTACTACAATTAGGTACAAATCAAACTACTTATTATGCAGCTGTGAATAGACAGTTGAATGAAAATATAGCTGGGGAGGTAAATATAAAGGAGTAAGCCTATCTATGGCTATGTCTGAACAGTGTCAAGGGTATAAGAAAGGGGATTATCGTGCACACTGATAGTATCTTGTAATTTTTTTAAAGCTGTGACGCCATGTGAATTTCCAGGTTTTACGAGAACTGAAACTAATCAGCGAAGGAAACAGGCCAAACAAACCACCCAGTGTAATAGGGTCAGAGCTGAAGATAGTAAAGTGTCTAAAATGCTTATTATTTTGCATTTTTGTAGATATATGCTAAGTGTGACTGTTTGGAACACTGGTTTATGCATGTGGTACATTAGTATGTGAATCCGCATTCTCAAGCAGTTGCCTAAAATCAGCTACCAATACAGAAGAAGCCTCTGTGCACACGTGTATGCATACAGGTGTCTCTACACACACGTGGAGTAGAGAAGGTGTAAACACAGTTGCACATGCAGAGCTTTGTTCATGCTAAAAAGAGCATTTTGAGAAGCAAAACGGAAAGGAAAGAGGCATTTTGACCAAAGCCAAGTTTACTTGAGTCAGTAGCAAAACCTCTGTTGACTTCAATGCCAACAAAGTGTTATGGTCCCCAAAGCCTCATGGTGCTGAGATGAAGGCAAGGAAGGATGCAGAGACACAGGCACTGCCTCTGAGCCACAATCGGAGCAGCTGCAGCAGCGGGAGAGCATCCCAGCCTGCAGCTCTCCCCCAGCAGCCTGCAGCTCTCCCCCAAACCCCTACTCCCCACACTTTGAATACTGCCCTCTCATCCCATTCAAAATATTAGAGCTTTTCACTACACTCAGAAGTTTTACAACATAGCCCAGAAATGTTGTAACAGCTTTAGAATGATCAGGCTACATAATCTTCTGACCTAAAGCCTTCCTAAGAGCTTCACTAAGAGGATTGTAGTCCATGTAAGTTGCCTACACAAATGAAAACAAAACAAAACAAAACAGACCCCAAATAAACCCACAAAACCTGAACATAGAAAAACAAAATGTTTATTTGTGTAGAAATCCAAAAATTCAAATCCCAAAGGAAATCATACATGTGTGATAGAAAAATTTTACATCATCTTTCTTAAGGTTTCTGAGTAATGAAAATAGGAAATCTTCCAGGATCCACCAGATCTGCAGATGTAGTGGGTAGCAGACTAGTTGGGAGCTTTTACCTGATAATGAACAAAACTATGAAATCAAATTAAAAGTTGAAAAAGAGGTGGTATAAGCTCGGTGAGAAAAAAGAGCATGAAGTGATGATGTTCTTATGCTCATGGAGTTTCTAATTAAGATTTCCAGAATAATTTCCATGTGAGGGATTTACTCAATGGTTTCTTACACTTGAACGCTGGCAAATTTCTCCCACTGACAGTAAATGCCCCAAGAGTTCATAAAGACTTAAAACCAGCTTGGCCACTGTAAGGAACCAATGCCTGAGAAAAAAATGGAGGTACAGAATAAACAGGTACCATAATGCTTTGTGGGTTTTTTAACTTTCCTTTAAAAAAATGTATGATGTGAAAATTAGAAACAAAGTTAGACACGACACTTCAAGGAGAGTTGTTCTGGAGACACTTTTGAGGGTTTTACACTATTTGGGATAATATGTCATGAAGTTAACTTCTAAAAACCTACAATAATGCTGTTTACTACCACTCAGCTATTAGATGCTGCATTTCTCCCGGCTAGGAATATCAATTTATGGGTATTGTAAGGATTGCTGACATCCTCTGTTTGTGCAGACAAGAGCAAAACTAATTAATTAATAACTCTAAAATAACTCCCTAAAGCCTGTGCAGCAATCACTGCTACAAACACAGCACTTGCCAACAGTGACCAAACAAGCCTACCTGTTATGGTGCAACTTTCTGTGTGAGCAATGATCCATGTAGGATTGGTGCATCTCCTTACCTACATCACTTATACAAAAATGGACTTTCAACACATATATATGTCTATATATTGAATTATTATTATTAAAATATAATGTGCATATATAGATTTCTCCGCCAGAATCACACAGGTTACATCATCTAGAAATGCACTTTTTTTTTTTTTTTTAGTTTAATCAAATCCTGCTATAAGAATGCTTGACATATGCAAATAATGGTGTAGTTCTTTATAAAGCTGTAAGTTAAAAGCTGGAATTCAATGGAAACTTGCTGTGCTTGTGCTACATTTGTTTCCCCAGCCTATTTTGGGGAAGTCCTTCAAAGACCTCCATAATAACTTAAGCTTCAAGTTGAAAATGTTATCTGTGGAAATGGGTTTTTGAAGAGGGCTACTAAACAAAAGAAAAGGTCCTGTGGTTCTTCATTTGTCAGAGTCTGCTTTAAGTCGGATCTATACTAAATATAAACACAGAGATATTATCTTAAAAACCATGAAAAGGTGAAAGGATCAAATAGAAGGAATGAACAAAAGTTGCCAAAAGAAAATTTGTCAGCATCTCGAGCCATCAGCACTGTCCTTACTAATTCATTAACCACAGATAAATTGACAAGTCAGGTTTTAGTAACAATAGACCACAGAAAAAAAAAAATCTGAAAAGCCTCCAAAGCACCTTCCTAGTTAGCATAAAAATACAATCAACTCTCCTAGCTTTTCGGCAGAGGAATTTTAGCGTGTCTTTGCTGACTTTGGTTTTGTCCTAACAGGACAGACACAATACCAAAAAGGCAGAGGTCCCAAACACATCCAAATTCATGCTTTAAATTCTGTTCAGTTTGGCTCTTGATAATGTTTCATGCCATATCTGCCTCTCTGCATCACTCATTACTTGCCAGTCCCCTTTCTAATCTATTTTCCTTCATATTTTAACTTTTTCTACTTGCCTAGAACACATTTGAGGCATTCAAAAATCAAGCACGTTTTCCCTATAATCAGTATGTGATAATGCATGACAAAAAAAACTTATACCAAACGGTAAAACTGTGAAACATCTAGAGCTGTACAGATGCAAAACAATGATTGGGGTCCTTAGGAGAACCAAACTTCTCCCTAACATTTCCTTGACTTGTTACTTAAGCCTAATTTATTTTTTTTTAATTAAAAGTGTTTAATTTCTTTAGAAAGAAAATGAGGAAGAAGATCTTTCTCTAGTTTTTATTTTCTGTCTGCAGATTACTACATAAAAACACATCCTCAATAACAGAACATTTATTATATAAGCTTATTGTATTAGCTGCACTGGTAACGAAGGGTTCCCACTGTTTTCTGCTACTCTGATATGGAAAAAGTACTTGCTTCCTTTTTATTTCATATTTCAACACTATATAGGGGGTACATTTCTCCTATGGAAGCTCTTTATGCAGAGCTCACACTTACAATGAGGTGATTCTAAAGAAATGTCTTGAGAGGAAGAACATGGAAATAAATGTACAGTAAGACAAGAAATTTGCTGAAAATGAAAGGATAAAGATATTTTTTTAAAATACCCAAACAGATACCTTAGATGCTCCAGAAAACTCTGACAAGGAGTGTACAAACACTGCCTCCAGAAGTCAGAACGTTAGGTGGGTAGAATGCAATTGCAAACAAGAGAGAATGACTAACAGATGTGATACATCCATTCTGTCACACAAGCTTCACAATATATTTAGTAAAAGGGAATTTTCAAATCAGTACGTGCAGAAATGTGTTTGCTAGGATGTGAGAAGCTGCAGTGAAGACTGACAAGTAATGAGCTTTCCCTATATTAATATTTTCGTTCTGATTTGGTGTAGTATTTTGTTGTTATTACTTCATCCTGATTTTTGCTTTTGTGAAAATTTTCTGTGAAATTTAAACCATCCTAATCCACTGTATCACATTTTCCTCCTGCTCTTAATTCCTGTGTTTTTCTTTTCACTCATCACAACCATCTTACTTGTCACCTTTTAATCTCTTTTTGTTGACCTTTCTGCTCTATTCACTTTTCCATCTTAACCTCCTTTTCTTGTCATTATCTGATTTAGAGTGGAGCTGTAAGATTCATATGAAAGACAGTTGCTTCTCTAATATATCCAGTAAAGTACATAATGACAAAAAGCATTGAAATACATTAAATCTCATCAAGCGTGCATATAATTTTCAAATGCTTGTTATTCTCAACAAACATTAATCACAGTTCTCACATTCCTTACGGACTTTTGGGGACATAAGTCATGGTCTTGGTGACTTCTGAAAAGGTCAGTGCCAGATACTGTGAATTTTCTGACCTCTACTTGTTGTGCTACTCATGATAGAAGAGCTTTATGCAAGACTCAAAACTCAAATCAATTATTGGGAAAAGAAGTAAAAATTCACACATACATATTTGCATATTTGTGGGAAATAAAGTATTTCAAACTTGATATGTGTTTTTATTACTACAGAATTCCAAGGAAACATTAACGGAAAAGATAGTCCGGGAAAGTTTTTGTTTTCAGATGTAGGGAAGAATTTATGTGTATGAAACATGGTCATCTTCTTGTCACAGGTTTACCAAATTTTGTTCAAACATGCAGACTTCTCCTGTTCAGCATGGGAAACTCATAATTTTATTCCCTGTTAGACTAGGTGGTGGGGGATCTACATTCCTAATCCTCAGGCTAGAATATGAGAAGCACTTCTTAAACCAGTACAAGGATAAAGGGCTGTTCATCAAGCCCATCCAAAGTTACCACAGAGTAAGATTAAAGCCAGCTGAAGATAATTTCACAACTGCACGATTCAAAGCTGCGAAGCAAACATGTTCCTCTAAATGAATTAATAATTTAAACGTTATGGTTCCGAATTTGGGGATTTTATATTCAAATCTGATTTTATGACTATGATTATACACTATACAAACTAAATTAAGAGAAACTAGCACAGCTGTTTCAATCATGGGCTGCAAGAGGTGAAAAGGATTTGTGGATTTAGAAAAGAAATACAACTCCATGAGTAGCAAACACAGCATCTTGATCTCAAACAGAATGATAGTACAGACAGTTTAGGCCTCTATCTTAATCTTTGTATCCTGGGACCAAAACATCAGCATTCGAGCATCCATTTATTACAAAATAAGAATTACAAAAAGCCTAAATCTGATAGATGTGAAGAAAATGTGACCCAAGGGTAAGCAATGCAGAGATGATGGATATCCAGTCTGCAAGGAGCCTACAAAGACAGATCTGACAGGTATGAACTGCCACATTAAGGCCGGTGCAGCGCTAATGACACGGCATCCAGCTTGGAATGGGAAAGGAAGTGAGGAAGAGGGAGGCAGCGTGAAGACAGGCAGGGAAACTCCAGTTTTACAGGTTTACTGCTATTCCTCCATACAGGGAGGTGAGAAAACCCTAGCATTATTTATGCCTTTCCATGAGGGAAGAGCGTATCTGCCACCACAAGTGACCAGCTAGACTGGACCCAGAGGGATATGTCTCTCAGCACGGTAGAAAACTCTATTAGTTCCACAGGCTGTGAACTGGTACAAAGTAAAAAACCCAACGTGCCTATTTGAAGCCAGCCACACATTTCAGTTTGTGGAATTTCATGCAGAAGTATTTCGCATGTATGGGAATTGACTCTTCAATGCGTGGACAGAATGAATTGCTCAGACCATCGCTAAAGGCAAGCAACAACACAGAATACTGACCCAAAACAATACTGACCCAAAAACCTCTGCAGAAATGAAAACCTCTTATTCCTTCTATCACTCACACTTCCCGTCACAATCCCCCAAAACGTTTTCCACTCTTTGAACCCCCATAATAAATGTAGTGTAGCAATGTTCTAATTTAGATGTTCTAGCAAAATGTCCATTATGCTCAAGACATAAAAAGATTTACCGCTCAGAAAAACTGAAGGTAAAAAAAAAAAAAAAAAAAAAAAAAAAAAAAAAGAAAAAACAAAGCTCGAAGCGAATGTGTTCCCTTGTGTCTGCCATTTCCTCTTTCGGCTTTAATAAGCTCAGTAACACCAAGTACTGGCTCTCAAGCCCATAAGTTGACACTTTACAAACTAATTTCAGAAAGCATCAAGGAACTTTCTGAGAAATTACCCCCATTTTACATCTCTGCTTCACTTTATGCATTTATTTGCCAGTGATGGAATAAGCAATCACTCACAGCTTGGCCTCCAGCCCTGACTCTCAGCCCTAAGCACTAAATCAACAGATAGGAGAGACAGGACTCTTCAGCCTCTTTCATTCCTCCCCTCATCCCATCCTTAACTGCACACTTTTCTAGCTTCATCCTCTCTGTAGATGTTAACATACTGAAGTCATCTTTCATAGCCATGCATGGGATCCATTCATCTCCCCAGCCAACCATTTAGTTTTTATTACCAACAGAAGCAGCACATACATCTCAGTATATGAGCTATGGAAAGATATAAAAGCAGTCACAGACCCTCTACAGTATCTTCCTTTCCACAAGACTGAAAATCCTTGGGAAGGCTTCTTGCTCACCTTATAAATCCCTAATCATTATGATCAAAAACTTAATTCTCCTATTTTGCAACTGGACTAGTTGAAGACAAGGTTCCTACTCTGTGGACTTGTAGTGGCTGTGTAGAACTGCCTGAACAAGCAGTCTGCAGCCACTAACCAAGGCTGATTTCTCCCTGGAGAATCACAATTACCCTTTTTCTCTAGATCTGTAGCTCATCTACAGGCCATGACCCACAAGGGGCCAATTTCACCTGGATGAATACCTTAGAGCACGTGTGCATATCACTGCGAGTGAACTAAATATACTCCTAATCAAATAAAAGTGAAATCTTTTCCTTCGTACCACTTTGCAACTAATAGAATAACTTTAAAAGTCAACATATCCTTATCACCTGGAACCTGAAAACCAATTAACTTCTTATTGTTGCTTTAAGAAGTTGCTAGTATAGCATTGAGAGATTGTAATACTACTTAGCACTTACAGCGCTTTTCATCTTCAAAGCATTTTGCAAACATAAACTAATTAATCTTCCCAAAACGCCTGTGAGGTAGGTAGGTGTTATTATTCCTGTATTACACAAGGTAAAAAAAAAAAAAACCACCGCTGGCAGAAGGTTATGTGCTTAGCTCAAGGCCACAAAATTATCCAGAACATACTGGCACCGTATGCTGCTTACAGAAGTTACCCACTGAAATCAGGCAGACACTGCAGGTGGCCATGTTTTAGCATAACAAAAAAGGATCAGTCACGATGACAATCAGGACACATCTTGCACTGCAGCCAGGAAACATAAAACACTAATTCTAATATCTGCCTTGGATTTTGAGAGACAGCGCTCGCCCTGTCACTGAATGGTAATTAATTTGCTCATTGGGAGATCACGAAATCACTAATATGTTGATACCTTCATATAAATACCTTGCAAAGCAAGCTGATTCAGCTCTATTGAGAAGCATTTGCCTACTCAATAGGCAAAAATCAGCTCATCAACAAAGCCCAGGTAGTGGAAAGTCAATAAGTTCTCAGGTACCTATCCTTCCACTGCTTCAGACAGGTAAAAGTACTCAAGTTTTAGGTTTAAAAACAGGACCATTGAAATCCTCTCATCCTACAGCTGACATTTATGGTGACTAAAAAGATTAAACATTTCGCTATCCAAGTAATTCATTTTGGGCAGCTAGTATTTAAAGTGATAGACTTTGGAGTCATATTACATTAGGATAGTAGTTGCAATTAAGCTACTGGTTTCTAAGGTCTTAAAAATGTATCCTTGACAGTGTTTAATATCTTATGAAATAAAATAAAATAGTCAAAGCATATATATCACTATTCAGGTCCCTCTTTTGCTGAATGGTGATATTCTTCTAGCACCTAAATCTAATTTTCATGGGAATAGCAGTTGAACAATAGCTGCGATATATCCACACACTGCAACATACTGCACATGGCATTACTTTTTAGCACCCAGGAATGAGTTTTCCAGCATACTGTGAAGGAAAGGAATTCTTTTCCTTTACTTATTTGGTACATTCACCCTCTCTTCCAGCAACTTCAAGGAGCTATTAGGTCATTTAATCTAATTTAGGCACTTAAGTATTCCAGAAGAGTAAAGGTACAGAACTGTGCATAGGAATGGTTTCTCCTGCAAAGCCAAAAGGGATAGAATGAAATTAAATTGATCTTGAGACTTGGCTGACAGTGAACTGTTGTGATTGATAAACACAATGAAGTTGTTCTCACTGCCATCTAAGAAAACCAAATAACTTGACCTGCAGTCCAAATCATATATGACTCAAACTTCCAAAAAGTAAAAATTTAACAAAGCCTGCACTACCTCTTCAGGTCTTTTAATAGAGAACTCCTTTTTCCAATTTACACAGTTTGCAAACAGGGCTGTGATGATTTTGTAAGAAAAGATAAGCATGCACAAACTTGCACTGAATTCTGCCACCTGTCCTTGTGGGTGTGCTTCTGTTCCTGTGCAAAATCTCACTATCAAGATACATGGATCTCTCTGCAGGACCACTACATTGTTCTGCAATTACAAAAATCCTTAAAATGGAACAATGACTACTTGAGAGGTATTCATTAGTCCTCTCTTCTCTTTAACATGTATCTTACAGTAAATAAAGCACAGTTTTTGCATGCCTGCATTTTTCTTATTAAATTAATATAAAGTTTCTCAGTTATTGTGACTCCAAGTTTGATTCATGATCTCTTTTCAATTATATTAATTTTGTAAAATATTACTTCAAATTCTTTTTCCAAATGCAATTTTACAAATACTGCTTATTTTCTGTATTTCTACCATCCTTCCCACCAACACTGTAGTCCAGCCACACTGGCAGACATTTTTGTGAAGCAGCCTCCTGTGTACTCAATATCACTTCACACAGGAAGTAATATAAAATTCCTAAACACAGGAACTCTTCTCTGTACAACAGAGAAATTCAACTTCATTCTGTCAGCTTTAATCTTGAATTGAGCAAGAGACTTGGGCATAATGCAATACACAATCACAGAATCAGTCACAGAATGGTTTGTCTTGGAAGGGACCTTAAATTCATCTAGTTTCAACCCCTCACCAATGGCCCCTGTCTAACTACAAGCACTTAGGTTGCTGAATTCAATTACAGAAGTATATTTAAATCAGAGAAGCACATTTAAATCAGGCTGCTCTATATAGCTGGATACATCAAAGTATATAAAAACAGGTGTCATTTTCTTCCCTAACACATAAACATATCATCCCACCTCTAAAGAAAACAGTGTTTCATGGAGCTTCAGCCATTATCAAGCATGAGATTAGGTATCTTCTCAAAGACTGATACAAATTTGAGTGTCTTTCTTTAAACTACTTTTAAGAAAAAAAGGTTCATGGCCTTCACTCACATTGCTCTCCTGTGAGGTTTATAAACAAAGAGAAAATAAATAACTATTTAAAAAGTTCTAAAAATAGTAGGCTAAATAATCCTTGTCTAAAATTTTCAAAACAAAACCAGTTTTGCAACAGGTGAAGGGGCTTGAGAAAAAGAGGAGACTGCACTAGGTCTTATCTCCCATGGATTTTGCTTAGAGGTAGCTCCAATTTCCTAGAAGAGCTTACTTGCTCTTCTAGTCCTATCAGTTTGGTTCCAAAAGTAACAAGCTAGTCCCCAGTCATATAATAATTTCATGTTCAAATATTTTACAGTATGTTTTAAATGCTGTTTTGAGAATTATAATGACAATCATATATTTTTGGGCTCATATTTCTATTTATGTAATTAATCTAAAGCAACAGAAACTCAACTCATGAGGAAAAATATCATTAGACTGGAACAGACAATTGGAGAGTTTCCTCTCCACAAAAAAAAGAAAAGATCTCATGGACTAAAGCAACCACTAAATAAAGCACACCTATCCCTAATAGTAACATCCCCTTCTGAATTCCTACGACTGGATTTTGGGAAAGAGGAAGCACAAAAATGTGTACGAAACAACTCAGGAAGAAGAGACAGGAAAGTTCTGATTCACTAGCAGAAAGCTTTCCAGGGATTTACCCTAAAATATCAGGCATAAAAACATAGTGACATTTAAATGTGAGTCGGCAGCCAGGAGGGCCAACCATGTTCTTCATCAGATCCAGCACTGCCAGCCGGGCGAGGGAGGGGATTGTCCCGCTCTGCTCTGCACTGGGGCGGCCTCACCTCGAGGGCTGGGGGCAGCTCTGGGCGCCAAAATGTAAGGAAGATGTTAAACTGTTAGAGAGCATCCGGAGGAGGGCCATGAGGATGGGGAAGGGCCTTGAGGGGAAGCTGGACGAGGAGCAGGTGAGATCACTTGGTTTGTTCAGCCTGGAGAACAGGAGGCTGAGGGGAGACCTCATTGTGGTCTCAGCTTCCTCATGAGGGGAAGAGGGGCCGGCATTGATCTCTTCTCCCTGGTGACCTGTGACAGGACCCAAGGGAATGGCCTGGAGCTGTGCCAGGGGAGGCTGGGGTTGGATATTAGGGAAAGGTTCTTCACCCAAAGGGTGGTTGGGCACTGGAACAGGCTCCCCAGGGAAATGGTCACAGCACCAGCCTGACAGCGCTTAAGAAGCGTTTGGACAAGACTCTCAAGCACACAGTGTGACTCTTGGGGCATCCTCCACCACCCCAGGAGTTGAGCTCCACCTTCCTGATGGGTGTCTTCCAACTCAGAAGAATCTATGATTTTATGATTTTAATTCCTCCACGTTTGAGAGACTTGAGAATCTTGCATAACTTCTCCAGTAACTTTCCAGCTGACACTGGAAATTTCATATTGTTGTTTCATACAGGGCAGGAAGTGAAACACTGGTCATGATTAATTTTTTAAATTCATTCCCAATTAAAGGTGTTTATTAAAGACTGCCTTTTTTACTTACAGAATAATTTCCTGTTGAATTAGGAGGCTGTCAATTACACTGTCAACAAAGCCACACATCTTGTACTGTTTCTAGGCAGAGAGTAAAAATAACCCACAGAGAAGCATCTTTTATATATTATTTAAAAACCTTTGGAACGACCTTGAAGACCTTTTCCACGAAATAATTCCAATGCCAGAAGCTGTAAATTCTCATTCAAAGATGACTCAAAGGAATACCCTACCTAAAACAAGCCCTTTATTACCTGACCCTGTGAAACCTGCAGGTAATTCCCAAAGGGGACAAACCAGCCTGCAGTACAGGAAGCCAATAAGCCATACAAAGAATTGATAGGATAATGTGAGAGGTTAAATGAGCACAGAAGACAATGCTGAGACCACTGAAAGGTGAAGAGGGTGTTATCCATCCTAGACTGCCATTTTAGGCCTGTAAACATGCAATTTATTGCATTTTGGGCAATATGTGTTAGCTAAATACTGTGTGCTTTTCTGAAGAAAGTGAAAAGGAGTAAAAATGAAGGCCTGGTGCACCATCATATGTGACATGCCAGACCACATAACTTCTTCCAGTTATTGCTATTTTAAAAACAATATTATAGTCAGGCAATAGTTTATGAATTCATTAAATAAATGGTGCCTGTTCATCCCTCGTACTAAGACAGTGCCTACAGTACAGGTCTTAGAAAACTTCCTCTTGATTTTACCTCATTAAAATAATGATGTCAAGGTGATTAATGACTTAAGAACTAGAAAACAGTGATAACGTGAAGTTTCAACACATCACAGAAACCAAAAACAAACAGCAGAAAGGAGAGTAGAGCAGCAGCAAGCCTCAGTTATATGTGCATAAGAGAAATATTTTTATTTCCCTTGCAAACATTAGTAGGCAAAGAAGTCAACACCATCTGCCCAGCTCTAATTTTAATGTAAAGTTATTCTAAATGGAACAGAGGAAAAACATCAATGGAGAAAATGATTTAGATATTCTAAAACTAAGGACTGTCTCACCAGGAGTAAGATTTCTAAATCTACTTTTGTTTCCACATAAAATAGGAGATAGCTTTAAAGAGAAAACTGAGTCATAGGTTCACACAGCTCTTGGCCTAGCTTTATCCTTTCAGATAGCTGGGCTGCACTACGCTACACATTTCATAATATTTTTTTTCTCTTTACATTAGGTAGCTTAGTTGTGGAAATGTAGAAGTATCAATTCCAGAAACTACAGTTTTGAATCCAAAAGTGATGCATAAGTGCCAAACCCTAACTGGAGCCGAGTTCAATCCCTCAAAATCCCTGAGATCTAAGGGGAACTCTTGAGATCATGTAGTCCAAACCCTGAGCTCAAGCACGGTCAGCTACAGTAAGGTGCAAGAGAATCGTATTCAGTCAAGTTTTGAGCACCTTGATGGATATTTAGACTTCTCATGTCACTCCAGTCCTGAACTCAAAAACTCAACAGTGAGCTTTTTAGCTACCTATTACCATTTAATTATATATATCAGAGATAACCACTAAAAAAATCATCCAACACACCTAAACGCACAAATTGTGAACTAATTCACCTTACTCACTGAACAGTGCTCTGTTACTCTCCTTGTAAGCTAAAATACAAAAAGCTAATTAATTATTTATATGCTCAACCATACATACTGTGTTTCCACAAATCTATTCATAGGGCTTGGCCTTCTTGGAACACTTGTATTTGTCTATTCCTTATTAATTTTTAAACTATTTAAAGGTTTAGATATACTGGAATGGCAAACTTTTGGGCAACCTATTAATGAGCCAAATAACTGGGGGTCTATTTTTAAGTTGTAAGGCCTGAATGCTTCACACTTGACTCTGCAATGTTGTCACTGACCCACTGCCCAACACAGGCCATTTACTTCCTGTGCATCTTGTATTATTTATTTAAAAGATGGTCCACAATGCTTTCCCAGCTTTGTAAAACACTTAGGGAGATAGGAGGGAAGTTACTATGTGTGTGGAGTATTACCAAAAATGATGAAACTGGTAAAATAACATACTCTTCCTGCAGCAAGAATGCCTTGGAACTAATGAGTTATACACTCTGAATTCAAACGTCTTGCCTACCTTGTCTGGTATACTCATCTGCTTCTCTGTGCACCAAATCTTTTACCCGGTTTCCATACAGCAACCTAGAGGAATCATGATCAAAAGCTTTCAAGGTTTCACTGGAGCTGTAAGACTTCTGGGTAGGCACTCTGCACTCCTCATTTTCTGCAGAAGAATTTGTATAGCGACGTTCCTTGTCCCGTCTGCTCTTTGTCAGGGAGCAATAAGGCCTACGTTCCTTCACATCCATACTTCATTCCTTCTCTGCGCACATCAGTCCAGCTTATTTGGAAGTCTTCTCTACATTCAGCTTACATTCACCTATAATAAAATTAGAAAGACAACCACTGATGTGTTACAATGATCTCTAATTGCTGTAATTGATCCCTAACTGTCTGGAACAGGAAGAAACACAGATCTGCTCGGCAACGGGTGAGAAGCACTTCTGTACAACTTGCCAGAGTTCCACGTACGAGCTATCCTGATCTTAAACATTAGCAAAAAAATTCTTGTGAAAAACATCAACACAATACTACTCATTTTTATACAACTGATCAAAAGCAGAGAGTGACTGAAGCAGAGAACAGATTGGAAAAATAAGTTTTTCAGCTTTAGGAATATATGTTAGTTGCCTAAGGTCTATCTGTAGGTAAGCTGTTTTTTTTTTTTTCTTTTTCTGAGAAGCCTGTATGCTTTAATGGCAAATCTGGCTTTCTTCTGCTTGTTGGAAACTTGTGGTTTTAATGTTTGGGGTTTCATAATTTTGGTATACTTTTAGACTTCTATAATTTTAATTGTAATTTCTATTCTAACAAAATTATTCTCATCAGAGAGCAGGTACACATAAATTCACAGCCAGCTACAAAAAACAACACAGCTGATGTGCAGGAAGATTTATTCAAGGCAGTATATTCTATGTAAGCCGTGCTAGAAGGCAAGAAAATATTTGATTTGGAAATGACAGTCAGAAATAGCTTTTTTCCCCCTCAAGTTTTTAAGGAATATTACAGTAAGAATCATATTCCTATTACTATTTATTTTGCTTTAATATTTCATTCACGTATTTTCAAAACAAGACGTCTCAGTTTTCAAAATAAGATGTCTCAGTTTCATTTCTTGGGTCCTGCAGCCTCAACCAAAATATCTACAGAAAGAAAGCCCAGAAATTTTGCTTTTGTTTTATAAAGAGAAGTGCTAAAATAAAGTTAAGAATATAATTTTTACCTCTGAACAGCTGAGAAAGCACATGCAGATCACACAGCAATACATATCACAAAGCAACTGCAAACTCCATTTGCACTCTTTTCAGCAAAAATAAGGTTGCTTTATAATTCTTCACTCATTTAAACACTTAATATCAAACTAAGTAGTTGTCACTCCTTAAAATACTTCTAGAGATTATTTGATTTACTACTGAGCCATAATTCAAGTTTTCGAACAAGAGACAGTCCTTTATCATTTTGTTTTGCAATTTTCCAAAAAGGTTTTTGCATTTCTCGGCCTATGTGAATCTCAGTTTAGACTCGAGGATAAGGCTCCAAAGCCTTCCATTTAAAGATGCAATCTTCTACTTTTATACTTTCAAATCTTAAGTGATTAACTGAAATTTTTACATGATCCCCCAAAAAATAGTTTTATAACACAACAGTTATTTATTATATAAAAAACTAAATTTATTAAACAGTTATTTATTAAATTTATAACTGTTTAGATGTTTGCATGCCCAGGTAGCACATCTCTCTAGCTTAGATGAAACATTCAGATTTTAAAACATTTTATTTATTAATAAATGCAAGTACTTTTCAGGAAAAATCCTTTTACTAGACATATTATAAACTCTGTGTTTTATTAATACTAAACTGAACTGTATTTTTAAAAAATAATTATTAAGAAATACACACGGGAATTCCTTTGCAGTGTAAAGCCTATTTCCCCTTTCATCTAAGCATGTCAAGACTTTAAAGCACCACTAATTCCCAGCGTCTCTAAACTGCACCATGGGAAAACTGACACACACTATTCACTATCATGACTATTCATCATCAAATAAGAAATAATTTATAGTTTTATCCAAGTTTCCAAACCCCTTTATAATGTTAAAAAAACAAAAAAGAGAAAAAACACAACAAAAGCCAAGCCAACAACCCGAACTCTCATTTGCACAATACATTGTTACTCTTCCAAGCTAAAATCCTCAAAGATTTAATCTGTGCTGTAGCATGGAGAAGTACTGATCTGTTTCCCACGCAAGTCAATGAATTTAACAAAACTTCAAAAAGCAGTTCTCTGGGTTATCTGTTGCCTCTCCAGGCAAAGAATGAAAAGGTTAAAAAAATGCAAGCTGGTTAACAGCACTGCTTTATGGAGGCACTTCAGCAGTGATTATCCTGCCAGAATAACGAGGATGCTGGATTACTTGTGGGCATTTTTGAAAAAACCAAAACAAACAACAAAACAAACCTTTTAGCTTTTAAGAACGTGATCTTTTTGAATCTGGCATTATACAAAACACCTGTTTATTTTTCAGTAGCCTTCAACTTAAAAAATTAATAGTATCTCTCAGCAAGTCGTAGGAAACACTTAACATCCTCAGACTTGTGTCTCTGAATTTATTTCATCAGTGAATTAATACACATATCTAAAAGAAGACAGAATAAAAGCTATCTTAAAGGTCTTTCTACAAATATTCTTTCCTGTGATCAGATAACAAGCAGAAAGGGAGAACATAAACGCATTTGCAGAACACAGAAACAAATATCAGAATTAATGTTTAAGTAGGGTAAGTCAGCAGTGATAAGTCAAACAAAAGGAGTCTCGCAGATGACTTTATTAGATCTTTACTTATCCCATTATCAATCACTCATTTTTCCCTAGAAAACACTTCTCACATCCAAATGAGAGAAGAATTTTCAATTATTGAGAAAATAATTTTTAATAAAAAACCAGTCATTTACTCCATCTACTCAGCCTCTTTCTTTAAAAGACCACTACTAAAATACTAACAAGATTTCCCATCCAAATCTTCACAGAGTCAAAGGAACAACTCCTGCCCAAATTTGGTCATATTTCCTTTTTTTCTTCTCTTCTGTTTCTTATAACATTAAAGCTGCATCTTAGGGTCTTGGTGGGGAGAGCCAAATGCACATCAACTAATTTAAAAAATCATGTGAGAACCTTAAACCAAAGAGAATTCAATTTATTTTGTGATGTATTATAAAACACTTGTCTTCATCTGCAAGGAATTTTTGCCCCCATGTCAATATTTATGGTCTCCCAGGTTGCTTCACCATGACTAAATGAAGTAATTTTCATAGAGCAATATTTACAAAGCTATTGAACTACTAACACACTCATGAAAGGATGTCAGTTCAGCCACTCCTGCACGTGTTCTATTGCAATGCTAACGTAAAACAGCCTGCACGGACTGGTGCATACCCCTACTTCAAGTTTGTGCAATAATTTTGAAAGTAAAAAAACTGGGGATATGCTCATCTGTGTCACTGAGCATTGGGGTCTCCCATGACCTCTCCAGTGATCTCTGCAGTGTTAGGGGCTCCTGGCTGAATTGCACAGGAGGGTGTTCACTGATCACCAGGCTGACATGTCAGCTCTCATACAGTCATGCTCAGCCCATTTCTCTGCACGGCTTAGCTGATTGCAGACTCAGAACCTACTTTCTCAGTCTCCACATTTTAGCAACAGCTTGAAACCATAAAGAGGAGATGCCCATTTTAAAATTAATACTCAAATATTTCTGTCAACTTACTTTAGAAGGAAAGAAGGAGAAGCAGAGAAGCAATTCTCACTGTGATCAGGTCACTGGGATCAAAGAGCTCATTCCCTTGTGTGTCAGGCTACATTGTAGACCTCTGCCATCATTAACACTTTTAGCACAATATTTAATTACCAAATCTGATAAGTTATGTGCAGCTAATAATTAAAACAAATAAACAATCAGAATTCCTTCTTTTACTTTAGGTGTTGTAGAGACACCAAGTGTAAACACTAAAACTGAGCACAAGGCATGTTCACACACGAGTGTCAAAACTAGCACAGGAGCTTCAGTGACTGATGTCTGTTAGACCTTTTACACTGCATTTAAAATTTACCAGGAAAGCATTTCATCAGTTTCCCTTAGTCATCTATTGCAACATGAAATAAAGTCAATGTAGTAAAAAAGAAAAAAAAAAAACCAAACCATACCAAATCACAGTTACTTCACTTTTTTCAATAAAAACCCCTTGATACTTAAGTTCCACACTGCAACACAGAAAAGTACTACAGACATATTTCAATTGGTAAGATGTAAAAAAAGGGAATTAAAGTCATGTTACGGTGCTATCCAAAACACCCAGGTACAACTTCAGCGTGCCTGCTGGCATTTTAAATGTTATTAATGCATTTTGTTCAACACCTTGAACTCTGAGTTCCTCAAAGGGTTGCTGCAGTTTGGCAGCAGGATGGCAAGCGGGCCTAAGGTACACGGTGCTCCCTGCCCACCTCTCACTTGGAGAAACTTCTCCCAGCATTAAACACGATTCAATGAACATCAATGTCCCTGACTAAGAAGTCTAAATATACCTCAGTATTTTATGTCCTTTGATATCTAAAAATCTTCAGAAGCATGAAACAGCAAACAGGTAAGAAATAAAATATGTTTGTTGCCAAAGTCACAAGATAATTGTATGGAAAAGATTATTCCACTGCTTGGATCTACTACAGTCCCCCCCTTTCAACATCTATGTCTATTTTAGACATCTCCAAACATATAAAGCAAGACTGGAATTAGCTCTAAGAATAATGAGAGTCATTAACATATACAGAGCTGGAATAGAAAATAACCAAAAATGGAAAGATAAAATTTGTACATTTCTCTGTTACAGGGAAACTGTAAGAGAGTTTGAAATACGAGGAAGCACAAAGGAGATTTCTCCTCCTCAGTCTCAAGGAGAAGCAGCAGCAAGGAAAGCAGCATGTTTTTGGAGCAGAGCCCTTCCCTCCCTGAGGCCAGCAAAACTGAGACAGGGAAAGAACTTACCTATCACAAACCTCCCTCCCAACATCTAAATCTAAAAACTTAGGCATTCCAAAGAATCATAGTATTCCCAGCTGCAGACACCTACATTATTACTGAACTACTGTTACTTTTGTTATGAATTACCATTATAACAAATGAAGAGTCATTGATCCTTCCACATTAACTCCTAGGTGAAAGCACAGCCTGAACACCTGCTCAGGTGGGGACCAAATCTGCTTTTGTGATTCTGCATAAACACAAGCAGCACAAGAACCCTAAGATTTCTGGGAGAAGAAGCAGGCTTGAACTTCTGTCTGGAATAAAGAGGATTTCACAGGCTGCAAGCTAAGACAGTGACTGCTTTCAGCATTGGCAACAGTTGCTGAAAATAGCATCTAAGTAGTGCTGTTCAATCCACGCATGTCTGCAAGTGCCATTATTTTAATTTAATAATAATTTCCTTTGTACCTGTAATTGTTGACCAGGTTAAATGAGTGTAAATATTGCATTAGCTACAAATTGCACTGGGTATAGTATTTAACAGCCTCTTAATAGCAGAAGAACAAAGCAAAATTCAACCAATACATTAACAAGTAGATTAAAAAGCTTAGGTACAATATGCAAAAATTAAGAAAATCTTCTGTCCACAAAAAAAAACCCCATCACAATTCACACAACTAATCACCCATAAAACCTATTACAAACAAATACTAAGAAAAACTCAAAAAGCATAAAAGAGTGATGAAATTTCCACTTCAA
The DNA here is from genome assembly GCA_013400315.1 of Bombycilla garrulus. Lineage (NCBI taxonomy): Eukaryota > Metazoa > Chordata > Aves > Passeriformes > Bombycillidae > Bombycilla > Bombycilla garrulus. The sequence goes on along the minus strand of VXBU01019354.1, from coordinate 665,339 downwards.
TGGCTGATAAAGTGAGATATGTCAGAAATCAACTGAGCTGGAAAAATGACACTTTGAAGAGGTGCTTAGGATGATCTGTAGCCATGGTGCGCCATTAGTCAAACTGATGACTCTTAATACATGGACATTTCAGGTCATCATATCTAGAAACTCACTTCTTAATATAAAAAGTCTGTCTTCCAGCGTAGAAACTAAAGGGAATGCATCCCAAGTCAGCCTTCCTAAGGGGGAGTGAAAAACAGATGGCCTGTCAGACAGACAGTTCACAAACTAAAATTTAAAAGAAGCCTCCTTAAGTCACTAACCAAGCCTACATTTTAGAATCAAATTAAAAACAAGCAAACAAAACAGTACAGCAAAAAAAAAAAACCCTAACACACATTCAGAAAAAGAATAATAAGTAAGACAAGTAAAGATTATTTTGTATTTTTCTGCATCTGTCAGAGGAACAGAACACTCATATCTACCATCACAACAGGATGTAACGTTAATATAAAAGTTACTTTACATAGTCTATCTAAAAATCTTAACTACACTGGAGACAGAATAAACAACAAATAAATGTACTCTGTGTTCATTACAGAAGTTTCTTGCAATAAGAGTCAGGAAAATCAGCAAGATAAAGAGTTCTGCAGCATCCTGGTTAGCCACAGAGGTCGGTGTTTGTATAACAATATTGGTACCATTACTTAAAATTGAAATCCTTGGGAGCTGAGGGAAAGAGCTACGTGAGAAAGGGAACATGGAGACCAAAAGAGTGTAATAATACAGTGTGCTCCTTTAATAAAAAGGAGGGTGAGAATGTGATGAAAAGACAGAGAGAAAGGAATTTAAGGGAGCAGAAATGTCGCAGTATGAAGAAAAAGTGAATAAAAAAACAAGCTCAAGATGCAAAGGGGAGAGAGAAGCACTCAGCGGCCTCATGGCAACACTGGGGAAGACAAGCAACACAGCAAACCCAGCAAAAGAAAAGAGTTTAAGAGAAAAAACAAGTGGAGGAAGAGAACAAAGAAACCTTCAGAAGGGAAGAACTTCTGACTCTGGGCAATTCATTACTCAGCAGCAACTATAAAGGCCCAAGTACCTCCCTCTACTCCTTTAAACTTGAAATTCATCATTTATGCCATCATATCCTTCCCTTCTCATCTTTCACACACTTATTTCCATCACTGTGTTCTTACTCACCCTACCTTAATGATATCCTAATATATGCAAGTATAATTCCTTCTTGAATCGTGTCTCCCAAATCTACTTTTGCACCTGCTCAAAGCTCCTCCATAGAGCGCTCTTCATTGTGGAACAAATATACAGAAATCTAGGGATTTTTAAAAGTAAAACAAGTGGGATGGAGAATCTGACCAGCACAACCTGTAACAACCCATGAACATCAGCAAAGGTGCTACAGTCCCTGAGTCCCCGAGAAGGGAGCACAGCACATTCATTTCTGTATTTCTGTTTGGAGAACAAAGCAATCAGTATGTCAGCTTCACCATCTGAACAGGCTGTCGATCATTCAAGTCCCCCTTTCAACAACTCAGAGTTAATTTCAAACAATTTGACAGTAGTGAGGTTTCAAAAACAATACATCTCTCAAGTCACTATAAGGGAAATGAAGTATATTACATGTGACATGCCAGAGCTGGGCATCCAGTCACAAGGCTGAGCTGAAAATATTACTGTGAAGGTGTCTGGAAATGAAAGGAAGAGCTGAGGAAACTGTAACAAGGACACATGGGAGAGGGAAGAAAAAAAATAGCTGAAGCTATTGCTCTGGTTGCATGACATAAGATACACATGCAGCATCAGTCTTGGTTTCCAAGTACAGCTTCTCATAGTGAAAACTGAAATTCCACAAAAACAGGAGTCATTCACAAGATTTTCCTTTCCCTTATGATCTGACAAGTAACCAGAATTTTCAGTCCCAGTCTCATTATAATGAGGATACTGTTGCAGCCGGGTAACCTGGAGAATTATTTAGTGTCTCATCTCTATAAAGAATGACTAGTAAGATTTTTAAGGCATATTGACAATTGTTTTAGTGCTCTTCTTCAAAGGTTATCCCCTTGCCTGGCCTGATTGACTTTGTCAAATAGCAACAAATCAAAATCACACAAACAGAAAAATTCCCAAACAACAACAAATCCCCACAGAAATGGGTACTCTATATTCATACTGTCACAACATCCACTTACTGCTCCTAATGCAGTAGTGTAAAAAATTATTTACAAATGCCACCTTAAGATGTAGTAAAGTACTGTTTAACTTGATTATGTTCACATAAGCCATCCCTACTATGTATTTAACTATCCCATCTATTCAGATGGCATCAGCTGTCATGTGTTCCTCCACACTCCCCAGGTTCCTGCTTCCCTCTCCGCACAAGCTGTGTCCCCTTGTCACAACCTCTAATTGTCTCTTCTTTAGCACAATCCAACATCAGCAGACAGTAAAGGCTGGAGGTTGTTTGCCCTGCTGGATCACTTCCTTTCTGTAATCCCTGTTCTAACTCTCTTTCAAAGCATCCCTTTCATTGCATCAGATTTTTAGCCTTACCTTAAAGGTCATACAAAAACTTTTTGTCCTGTAATCACCCCATTCCACTCTCACCTCCCAGGTTTTGTCTCCAGCTTCAACAGAACTAAGACTTTGATTAGGGCAAACAAAAGAATAATGCAGTTTTAAAATAAATTCTTTGGCTAAATATGTGAGACGCAAAATTTCCCACAGTAATTAGCAGCTGTGTTCAAAGGACCACACTGCTCTCTGGAAGTGCCCACACAGCCTACTCTGGCATGGCCCTACCTGACTACCAACCAAGATCCTCTCTCCTAACTACTCAGAGAACAATTAACCCTCAATAATTCAAAGCCTCCTTCGGGAAGCTGGGGAAGCAGGACAATGTCCTGCTGTCCCTCTCTTTCCCTGGCGTGTTTTACCTGTACCTAAGGCACCTGGCTGTGCTTCCCCATGCTGCCAAATTTCAGCTGTGGAGATGAAGCTGACCTGCTGCTGGAGAGCCCAGTGACAGCACCTGCACTCACATGTCAGAGAACCAAGTCTCAACTTTAAAATATGATTCCCTGCCAAATGATGCCAGTTTTGCAAAATAAGCACAAGCTTTTACAGGAAGTATTGAGAAGCTTCGTATTATGCTTTTGGAGGAAGTTGCTTCTTTAAATCCTTTAAATCACCACTTCATATAGTACTCAGAATTTTGCAGTATGCACATTGATTAAAAATCCTTCTAATTAAAGTAACAATTTACTTCAGCAAAGATCTGAAGATGACCTTTAAAGAATGGGCTACTTCTATCATACAAAACATAAATGAAAATTCGGTCTCCAAACACATGGACAACTAATTGCAACTGAACAATGAAAATAATACCCAATTATCAAGTAAATCCTTTTAGATCCAATAGGAGTTTGTGGAGCAGTTCCACAGCTCAGTCACACCAGAACTAAGCAATATGTAATTGTATTTTTTATCAAGTTTAGCAAGCAGAGGTGCAAGACAAAGCCAGGAATACTGGAGGCTTCCACTCATTTAGAGGACACAGGAGGCACAAGCAGAAGAGGGAAGAGAATCTTTCCTACGGCAACACTCAACATGCCTCAGACAAGTCCATATGGACTACATGGGTGGATGAGCAGGTAGTTCAATTTCTATCCTGTTTCAAATCTTTCTAATTCCTTTCTAATATGAAACAAAGTGGAAGATCAATTTTTTGCAAGGCCTTATATTTAAAATCAAACTACTTGTGATTTTCTTATTCTATATTTAAGGGCAAAAACAACAGTATAGGTACTTCCAAGCATTAATTTTTTGCTGAATTGTCTAGGTGCTCGAGATAGCTTTGTGGGAACAGAAAGAGGGCAGGAGATGTGCAAGAAGGTAGGGTCTAGAAACTTTCTTGATCTACACAATGCAGTAGAAGGGCTCACGTCCCTCCTAAAGTGAGGAACTCTAGAATAGCAGAAAAACCAAGGTGAAGTTCTCGTTATGTTGAGAAGAATTTAGAAAAATTTTAGAAAAAAAATGTTCCTGAGGGGTGGTCCAGGACAGAATAAATGCAGACATTAGAAAAAGAAAGAAACCCCTTACACCTGCACCTGAACTTGGTGGCATCAAAGTCTTGTCTCTGTATTTGCACAGCTCAAGAACATGCTTAAAAATGCAGTACTGAGAGAGCTGGTCTGTTCTGAAAAATTCTGGCAGCACAGTTGAATTTACTAGAAGTCATAGCTTAAGCTAGCAAAATCTATTGTGCAGATGCAGCGATGCTGACATAAGAGTGCACTTTTAAAACCACTGATGTAGATAAGCTCTGAGACTGGAGCCGTTCTGATTAATATCATAGGCTCTTAACGCACCCAGGTGAAAGGATGAGCACACCCAGCAGGGTGAATGAAGGGGTTCAGACTGCTCAGCTATCATTTCTGGACATACTCATCTTCTGGGGAGGGCTCATTCAGCTGGGAACAATGAATGTGCTGCTCCACACCTTGGATTCATACCCATGCCTGGCAGTGCTGCACAGAGCTGCTGGGTAGGATTAGCAATATAATTTTTGCGTTGAAGTTAATTGAGGCTTCCAAGAAGCAGGCGTCAGAAAGAAAAAGATTGAACAGAGGTTCTTTGCTGGTGCTGGGAGAGTTTATCTTTTATATGAGGGAACAGGAGAGGTAAAGGAAATCTTAATATTCCTTTCTGTCAGTTGGGGTCTCCAAATAAATGAACTGAAGTATATGTAATTCTTACACACACTCAGTAAGCAGTGCAAACAAAACCCAGAAAAAAGACCACAGCCATAACTGAGAAAGACAGACCTGTACAGAGAGTTTGAAATATACTGATGGAGATTAGAGCAAAGAAGGTAAAAAAGAGATTAGAAAGTTAAGAGACATTTTATAGCTCTGTGGAATGGTTAGACACATACCCATCAGATCCTAACCCATTTGCAGCTCTTACTTAATGCTTAAAAAGCTTAATCAAACATAACAGAGTAGTTAAATGTATATGTGCACTTATATGTACATATAAAAATATATATGAATAAAAACCACCAATGAAAGACATGCTATGGGAAAATTATTATTAGTAGTACTCTTCTCCTAAATCTAAAGTAACAAAACCAACTATGTAGCCAACCTAAGTCAAGAGAGCTTGGGAAATTTATGTAACTAACTCCCCTTTGTTTTCAGCAACTGTGCATTCCAAACCACCGAGATGCTGATAAATTGTCTCTTCATGAACTTATGGTAAAATTGACCAAACCAAGAGTATTGGAGGGACAAGGCAGGAATGTACTTATACCTGTGTAAATTAAGTTTTTCAGTAGTCTCTCTTCTGTCTCCCCTGAAGAATAACTGGAGATACTGACCATCAAAAGAAAATCTTGTGGAGTAGTTTTTAAATTTAGGTTACAAAGCCACCAGTAAAATGTGCAAAATACCATTGAGGAGATAAATTCTCCGCTGGTTTTGGACTTTGAAGTTAAAAAAACATAAAATTAATTACCTCCCAATTCCTTTTATCTATTAAGTAAACTAAAACAAAATTTTTTATGGGAACAAAACCAGCATCACAAAAAATAGTGAAATGTTGTTAATTATGTATTGCTCTGTATTTCCTTACCTGTTATTCCCTCAGGGCTATGTTCCTCTGTACCGAAGGAACAAATTAGAAGCTTTTGGCAAAGGTGCCAGATTTATTAGGGGCTGCTGTCTGAGAAATACTGTCTACCAGCAAGTCAAATACATTGCTGTGACTCTGCATCTTCTATCTCCTATTTAAAGCATTTATTTACCTTTCACAAAAACATGGCATGATCAGCAAAACCACTATGGGCTGGTATTTGACTCTGATTTAAGAGCACTTGCTGTCCTGCAGAATGGTTAAATTAGAGATTGTGCCACAGTGATTCAGTAACAGCTACAATATAAAAAACTAATGAGCTGGTGCCTTACCTCACCAGGATATCAGTCCTGAACGTTTGCACAGACCAGTTCAGTCTGTGCCATGCTTGGGACAGGACACAATACAGCTTCCTTAGAAAGCAGTCTGTCAGTCTCAATTTCTGAATTCAATTGAATTTCTGAATGCCTTATCCATAAATCATGAAGAGGGTTGGCTTCATCAAACGAGACACAGCTCAGACTCACAAAGTACCATTCGCCAGAATCCTGGTGATAAAATTCTGGAAGCTGGGTCTTCATGCAACCAGTGGGGAAAAATAAAAAAAGGCTTGAGAGTCTTTTGAGGGAGTCTGTGTTCTCCCTATGGACTGAAGAAGAGACAAACTGGATTTGGCAGAAGCTTACAAGAAATTCAGGTTCAAAAATATTTAAAATAAAAGAAATAAAATAAACAAGAAAAGCTGTTTATAAAAAGAAAAATGAGGAACAATAGCAACTGTAATAGCCATCCCTTCCCTTCTCTCCCCGTTGCAGATGCCCTCATTCAAACACTCATCCAAGATGACCAACCCTGGATCCTGGCACCCTGCAGCCCAACGGGCCTGAGCACCCCCGGGATAATCCCGCCCCTCTCCTGCTGAAGCTGGGCCTTGGTGCAGCACACAGGATGCTCCTGAGGCTGGGGGAGCAATAAGGAAATGTCTGATAGGGAGAAAACAGGCAATACAGCATTAGCTTATTGCTTGTATTTTCTCTGCTTCAGCACTAAAAAAAAAAAAAAGACCTTTTTAGCCAGATTTTATTAAGTTTCTGACCTGCAGCTATGAGTTCAGTCAGTCTGTTTTGAGTGCATTTGGTAGTGTTGACCGACACAGTTCTCTGAGACAGAAAATACAAGACAGATGCTCATGATTTCAGAAAGCTTTAATCTAATTTTTTTTCTGTATATGAAGTAGCATAATAAATAGGATTCTTGTCAATGCTGGTGAAAGGCCAGAGGCTTTGACTGGACAGCGCAGGGTCGCGAGAGCTGTCTGGGCTTGTCCTCACCTGTCTGGTTTTAACAGTTGCCAGGTGGTTGAGCAATTATTGCCTGGCCTGACCCCAAAAACACAGAGGGAACGTCTGACATCCTGTAGTAGTCACTGGGAAACGGGAAGAGCCCTTTGTGTCACATGAGGCTGGGGAAGGCTTTGAAGCAAACCTTAAAACCCAGGCTGCGGCCTGATGCAAATAAAGCAGGCTACAAAAAGCATATAAAAGCAGGACCAACATCAAGTAAGATGCCAGACCCACTGTGAACACTGTGCTCTCTGCAGTGGAAGGCACAGAATGCTGGTGACTTCATGAAACACCACCTGCCACTTTACTTCCACCCTCACAGCCCAGAGGAACAATCAACACCAAAAATGGCAGGCACTTGGAAGTTCTGTTTAACACTCTTAAGTGTATTATTACAGACACTTACATGTTTTTATATCTTCTGTGGAGTGAAACAATGTTAAAATAATAAACTGGACCACTAGGAAAGTCTCAGTTCATTATCTACGGCATGTGTCTTTTAAGTTAAGAAGATTCAGAATGCATCTCCAAAGCACACTTTCCCATCCACAAGGAACAGTTTTTAAAGGAAAGAGAGAACTGTAAAAAGCTTTGGAAGATTTTTAAAAACTTGGTTTCCTGAGTGGTGTAGACACTAACTTTGCAGTCCCTTTGCACTGCTTTCCTCCTACCTTTTCCACATGCAAAACCTTTGTCTTGAGTAACTTGCAGTAGAGGATAACAGTGATAATGGATGCAGCCACACAAGCTCTGGTTTGGAGAATAGCAACAGCGTCTGACTGAGGAGTGATCTATTATAGGACACTAAAGACATGATAAACCATGGCATAATTATTACACACTTCTTTCCAGATTTATAATAATAAGCATCATTAGATTGCAGAATTTAAAAAGGAGAAGAAACTTTAGAGAATATGGTACTAAATTTGACCTGCTGGAACAAATGAATTTTGAAGACTGTATAATTAGAAGCTCACAGCTTTGAGGAAACTATAAAAAGTCTGTATTCCAGGTAAGCAAAACTATTCATGACATCAAGAAAAGCCTTACCTTCCACTGCATATCAGTTATAGTAAAGACAATGTTAATTTGTTTCAAGTTCATTTTGCTACTATGGATATTAATTTATTTGTTTAGATAAATAGATAATTTACATATCTAGTAATTACATTATGGGTTAAAAGGTCTGCTTTATTACTAACACTAATCAACTCACTGCGATTACTCACTGAAACAGCAAACCCTTTTCACACACATTCTCTGTTCCATTACTGCATAAGGTCTGTGATTAATATCAACCTTTATTTCAACACTGATTCTGACTCAGAAGAAAATATTCTCTTTCTCGATTCTTTGGAAGAAAATGCTGCTTTTCCCACACATCTTAAATACCCAAATTCCCAGAGACTGTTTTGTAAAATGCATCCTTTGATGAGCTTCAGAATAAGGCATTTTAACAAAACACTCAACCCCTGTCTCGATAGTCTGCTGCTGCCACCACTGCTCCCAGTGCTGTGAATAATTCAGAAACTCATCTGTTCCGTTCAGTGTAAAGACAACGTTGAGAGAAAAAGGTCACTTTTTTCCCCCTTCCAACCACTGACTTATGTATCCCAGCACTGGTCTGATCGCATGATACACCCGGTGTTTGACATGCATCCCCTGACAGCTCCTCAGCAGCAGTTAGTCTGTTTAGCTTAGACTCCAGGAATAACAGGAGCACAAAGGACTGACAAGTTTCAGCAGTTATACACAGAGTACCAGCACTCACGTTTGCAGCAGCTACTTCAGATATTCGATGTACAGTGAGCCTAATGCTTGACTATAAAATAGACAGATGCCAGCATTGTAACCAGGCAATCTGGTACTGGTGCACAGAAGCAGTGGTACTTGATAAACATTTCTTAAAGTATGAGCAGTATAATCACCTGTCTCCCAAAGACTAACACTAGAAAACACACTGCTCCAAGCCTTTTTTGAAAAGCTTTTAAATTCAGTTCTACTTCCTCTTTAATCTTGTGATTCAGAAGGACATGGAAGGCTGTCAATTTATACATATACAATATGTAGTTTTATTTGAAAATGATATCTGTCAGAGCAAGACAGACTCATGTAACATAGTATATAAGGGATTAATTACTGTTTACTTGAAACTTCTTCTCCCTTCACTTAAATAACCTTTTTATTTTGCGAAGCAGGCTTACTTTAAATACACACACTAAGGATATTATAGTGATCACTTCATCTTTGAAAAAATACGAGTTAAAACTCTGACATTGTATTAAATGCATCCACATGCACTGACCCACAAGTTTGTTTAACCATGAGAAAAGCTGGAGTATCCTTTGACCCTAAGCATTTTTCCCCATCTCTTTCATTCTTTTCTCCCTCTGGCTGAAATCAATTCAATTGTCAAGGAAGATGACCACCTAAAGGCAAAGGAACAATTATGATGCTCTTCTTCTTAAATAAAAAGTATAAAAACCCCAAATGCTTTCTGCAGGGAACAAACTAAGCCATTCCCCAAATCCTTAGTGTTCAAATAAGGTCTAGCAGGTCATGGTTTGTTACCTGACATCTTTCCCCCATTTCCTTCTTCCTCACCAAATAACTTTAGATATATCACAGTGTCAAATTTGGCCTCCTGGTTTTGCTGAAGGACTTTTCAGTGTCTTCATTATTGAGATCAATGAACTCCTCTCTCAGGATTCAGCAGAAAGAAGAGCAGCACTCTATCCTGAGGACAGCAACCTTTGTCCCAAGTGTCCTTCTCTCAGAACCACCTCCCTAAACATGGCTAAAAATTATCAATGTCACAAAAATAAAAGACCAAAAACAACTAACAAACAAACTCCCCTGTGTTTGCACTTACTTATAAATTTTGTTTTAATACTTTCTTGAGAGAAACTACCACAAATAGATATTTGTCATTCTGACAGCAGGACAAAGCCTCTGTTTCTAATTTAAAAGCTCCCTATATATCTTGAGTCTAAACAGACTATCACAAGCATGCCAGAGTCAAAAGTGGTTATAAACTTCCCACCTTTCAAATGCTGCATGTCTGCTATCTCCCACTGAAAACATCCTGTGCAAAACTGAGTAATCCAGACAGCTCTTGATAATTTTGTATGGTCATCTCACCATCTCTCAAAAAAATTACAGTACTACCACATGAAGTTTTGGATTATGTCAGGTACTAAAAGATTCTAATGAACATGCAAGGTCCTTTGCACAACTCTAGGAAAACAATATATTCTTTTTTGTGTGCTACAGAGAGCAATTCAAATACCTGTTCTGTTCTTTTGGTAGAATTTACATATTCATTTACTCTAAATGATATAGCACTTTTAAGAAAAGGATTTTTTTTTTCCTTCAGACAGGCATTCTGCCTGAACATCCCACAGACAGAGAGAATACTGGGGGCTGTTAGGCTGCTCTCCTACAGTCAAGAGAGCAGCTACTGCACTTGCAAATGGGAATCAGATGAGCTGCTGTTCTCACAAGGCAGCTGCAGGCTCTCCTTAGCCACACAACCTCCAGAATCATGGAATCATTAATGCTGGAAAAAACCTCTAAGATCATTGAGTCCAACAGTTAAGCTACTGTCAAGTCCTCAACAAAAACCTGTCCCCAAGTGCCACATCTACATTTTTTTAAAATACCTTCAGGGATGGTGACTCAACCACTTCCCTAAGCAGCTTCTTCCAGTTCCTAACAACCCTTTTAGTAAAAAATTTGTCCTAGTAACCAATCTAAACTCTCCCTCCCCCCAGCACAGCTTAAAACCTGGGGCTGTTGCTTCTCATTTGCAACAACACTACAGCCTTAGAAGCCAGCCTCACTCGTCAGGACAAAATGCTTCCTCAAAGGCAGTGACGGAGTAAGATGAGCAGCACACAGAAGATATATCCAGAAATTCATACCACAAGTTCAGCAAATTACTGCAGTATTTAGCTTTCATAAACAAGAGAAAAAAAGAGCATAATATAAAGCTCAATATAGACTATGTTCAACTCATCATTAGGCACAGGAAGTCCTATTTACACCAAGACTTTAAACTAAGATATAGAAATAACTCTCTTATTCCAGTGTTTTGTCTCAAGGCAATAACAACCAATAACGTCACTGTGCTCTGTAAAATTGCTGTTGACTTTCCATGTTGGAAAGAAGACAAAAATTTGGGTTTCTTATACTTCTGCTGGTGAATAGTGAAAGAAACATGAGCAGCAGAGCAAAAGAGATAATTCATTCAAGGCAATTAATTGAAATTAATTTATACCATTAAGTGACGGAGTCCAGTTCAGAACTCTGTCCTTTGGGCTGCTGTGATGAACACAGATAACCAGTGCTTCGGAACATGGATTTTTTTGCTGGAATTGTTTACCAGCAGTAATCTTCAAGGCGTACCATATTGAAAAGGAAGGCAATAGATATGGAAAGCTAAGAATTTATCTTTAGCTGCAAACAAGAAATACCAACAGGTATAATGGCTGCCACGTAAAATACATTTATTGTTTTATATGCCACACAACAAGCACCACTGCAAATTAAACTAAGCAAAAGTAATTAATTAAATATTTCGAAATTGTTGTTAAAACACAGCCAGAGCATACAACAGAAACATTCATGTAAGACACTATCAATTTTGATACATTTTTTAGTTTTTTTTGTGTTTAAATTGTTGCCTGATTGTGAGAAACATCTAGAAAATATATACACACCTGTCTGTAACAAATCAAACCAATTAAAGCATCTCAGCTTAAGGTTCACTCCTAAGTAACATGAAAATACTGATGAATGATGGTAAACACCTACATGAAAGATTTGCATTGTTACTTAGTTTAAAGTTTGTAAGTTCTGTGAATGCATTATCAATATAAGGTCTTGAAAATATATTTGTATTTGTTATTTATGAGATTTCTATTGTCTCCTCCTAAAAACCGGAAGAATTTTCACAAATTAATTGCTTGCCTCTCTCTACTAAGACCATTAAACATTACTGGTAGCAGTAAAAACCACGGTTCATTAATTTTTATTGGAGGGCAGAGGAGGGAGGAAGAGGGCACTATGGTCCAGACTGAGAGGAAAATGAGCATTAAATAAAAAATAAGAAATGCATTTTTTGGAGTGTGTACACAGCCATATGCCACTAAACCTGATAACACTTACATATATACTTAATCTTACTACTTTGAAGGGTCTAGTGTCTGGAACAAAATTACACATACATTTTGCAAGGTCAGACACATGTGTGAGTCAGCCTATCACTATGAAAAATTTGTTTTTCGTGTTGAATGATTTACATTCCAGTGTTCCAATTTTAAGTAAGCTTTGACAACTCACCTTAGAGTGATGAGTCAGAATCTCATAATTTGTGATGAGTATTAAAAAAACCCGCTGCTTCTAAATACTGCATGGAAACTATGTATAATTACCAAAGCTGCTTGTTTCATCATTGTCTCCCATAATAATTTACAATCCACATGCAACTATGTGTTCTTCACAAGAAAAAAAGTCTTTATCAGGATTGTAGGAAAATGTTCAACACCCCCTCACATTTTCATATCTAGCTGCTCAGGTTCATAAGGTGCTTCTCAAGAGTTTTCCAAACATACTTCTTCATGACAACAAAGCAAACCCAGTAGACAACACAGATTAGGATTTATGGCTTTTTTTTTTATTTTTAAAAGTTCTGTTACAAACTGCATAAAAACCACATAATAGCAAGCTTATTTAGTGTAAAAAATACTTGCCAGTGAAGCTCCACTGGTGCGTAATGCTTTGAAACCCATGTTTCAAACAGAGAGAACAACCACAAATCACACCCTTCACTAAAAGATGCAACGTGTAAAGTATGACTTGAAGCACACTCTTGGGAAATGTCAACTACCTAAATATATAAAAATTTACCTTCATGTGCCAAAAGAAGCCTTTCTTTACCAGTCTTGGAATCTTTACCAATTTATACACCATCTTCACTGATTTTTCTCGCAGCAGGAGCCAGCAGCAGCAGCTGGAGGAAGCAGAGTTTCCCTCCCTTCCTCCGTAGCAAGGTCAAAGAAAGCAAAGGTCAAGGTTTGCTCCAGGCCAGAAGCCCCAAAGCCAAGCTGACAGAAAAGGAGGCTGCCAGCCCTCTCTCCTCCTACAGCTCTTCCCACTCCATGCACTCTCCAGGTTTCACTGAATTTAACTCGTGTAAAGAGCACAAAGATTTCAGGCATACATTACAGACACAGAACCCAATTGATCTGTGAAGAAAGTGGCTTTTGGTTAAGGATTGCTGATTTCAATATCCCTCACTGTAAGACTTGCCCAGTTTATGCCTTCTCATCAGTGATCTCCAAACTTTCCCCTTCCCTTCAAAGCAAATGATCTGAAGGATCCCATTTTGATCATATTCTGAGAAGATTAACATCATGAGTATAGCTACTGTCTCTCATCCTGGGGGGCAGAAAAGTGACTTTTAAGGTTTTCTATCAGCTTCTTGAAAATGAAGTTGAAGACCAGACCAATCACCTGGCCCTGAGTATTCTGGGTAACTGAAAAATTTCAAAATTTATTCCTTCATTCAGAATGCTTTGATCAGCAAAACAACAAATACTTTAAAATGTGTATCCTAGAAGATTTTTTTAAGATAATAATATTACCTTAGGAAAGTCTACTTCCTCCTTACAAGGATTCCTTAAAAAAAAGATGCCTTAAAAGATTCCTTAAAAAAAAAGAAAAAAAAAGAAATCACAAACAGGAACAATAAAATAATTGAAAGGAGGCACAGGAATTTTTTTATGCCTAATTATCTTCAAACCCTTTCAAACTGAAAACTATTTGAGAATATTAGGAAGTCATAAAAATGTAAATACAATAAAGCACAAGCACAGAAACCAACTAATAGGAAAATCTGAATTCATCCCATGGAAGGATTATTTTTTCTNGAGCAATAAAATAATTGAAAGGAGGCACAGGAATTTTTTTTATGCCTAATTATCTTCAAACCCTTTCAAACTGAAAACTATTTGAGAATATTAGGAAGTCATAAAAATGTAAATACAATAAAGCACAAGCACAGAAACCAACTAATAGGAAAATCTGAATTCATCCCATGGAAGGATTATTTTTTCTATTGACCTAAAAATTTGATAACATTTGAGAATAATGTTCTGAAGACTTCTGTCAGACAGCTGCCTTAGAGACAAGATGTTCAGATCTTAGACTCCAAAGTAGCTCTGTAGCTCCTTGAATTACAATGATCAAATTCAGATTTTTAAAAAGTAGTGGTAAGTACTTTTACAAGAAATGGTAAAAGTACTGCTTGTTTATCTATAGACACACACAAGAAATACATGTAATACTTTGTTGATGCAATGGAGAGTACTCAGAGTTCTGGTTTTACACATTTTTACAGTTCTCTCTCTTCCAGATATTTCAAATTTCTAAAACATTTTTTTTTACAGAAGTAAAATGAACATGACAAGGGAGACATCTGATCAAGTTTCTTCAAAGATCGGCCCCAAAGATCTAAGTTGCTGTGGTGTAATGGGAGAAATACTCCCAAAGACAAAGCAGCTGACAGATGATAGCCAAACAAGGCACAAATAAATGTTTTCTCTGTGGAGCAAGGTCCCACAGAGTTGTGTTGAAAAACACCAGCCTGAGACTGAAGATGTAGCTATTAACTGGCTCTTAAAACTGAAGAAACAGCAATTTCTTCATATCTCTTCTCATTTGAGTACAGAAGGAAGCAAAACAGTAAACTAGCTGAATGCTTGGCCTAACCAGTTCCTTTGCTCATGCTTTTACAGCAGCACAAGCTACAGCATTTCTTCATTCAAACTGAGAAGAGGCCCCTGCCAAATGTGGCACCCTCTTCCCCTTCTACCCAAGCCACACATCTGCAGTGCTTTATGTAGCAGCTGCACATCAGGATGAGAAAATCAGCCAAATTATTTTGTTGGGTTTGTCTTTCACGAGCCCACAGAAGCAGTACATGAGGGGGGGAAAAACCCTGGTTTCACACCTTAGAATAAGGATTTGTTCTGTGAAAAATTCCAAGAAATGCAAGTAGCAAGCAGGTGGCTGGGAAAAAGCAGTAGAAAAATGGAAGATTTCATAACTTTGACCTTACTGTAAGTAGATTATAAATACATATTTCTGCAAGCTCCTCAACTCACACAGGTTCACAGTGTGTCACTGGGCTGAAGAATTTCCCCATGCTGAATTCCAGAGCTGGTGTGAGGAGTGAGGGAAATGGCATAGCTCAGGGAAATGGCATCACTCCTTTGTTGGTGGACAAGTTATACAGTTTGGTTCCTTACCCACCAGCATATATAAAAGAACAAACATGATTGAATTATTAATTTAAAAAATGATTCTTAATAGTCACAAACCACTAACTTTTCTGTATTAAGTCAGGAAAATTAATGAAGACTAGAATATAACTGATGAAAATTAGAAAACCTATAGGTAAATGAAGATTATTCACCTGCAGAAAGTATTTTGTTTAGCTTGAAGAGCATATTTATCTAACACACAATGTTGCCGGTTTACAGTTGTGTACTGCTCATTATTTGAGACTTACAGAAAAAAAATAGGTATCCACTGAAAAAATATTTCCATCTCCACACTTCCAAAGTAAAATCTACTGCTTGTAACTTCTTCATAATAGCTGACTCTTCAAATCTAATTTTTTGCTTCAAGTATTGTGTATTTATCAAATCTTATGTTCACAAATATTGTTCTAAAGAAATCACTTTCATATTAAACATTTTTATTTACAGCAACTTCTGCAAGGCAGAGAATTTTAAAAGGAATGTATTGATTCTGAGATAATAAATGGAAGCTGTGTTATCTACGTAGATTATCCTCAGAAATAGGATCAAGTGATAAAGTAGGGTTGTGATTTGTAAAGGTCGCAGGCTGGCAGATCAAATCAATCCTAATTTTGAGAACAGTGTAAGAGTAAAAAAAAAATTTCAATTTCTAAGTGCTGGATTCTTATCAATACCTAGCTTGAAAGAGCCAATCATAACTGTAGCTCTAATTAAGACATTTTAATTAATTCACAGTATTAATTCCTACTCCTAAGATAGAAAACTGTTGTGAACACAGTTTGCAGCAAGGTTTCTTGAGATGTACTCAGACATATTGTCTCCACATCGACCCCAGCTCCTGCATTTTTTCCAGTATTGTACTATTTTTACTACTATTAGAAAAACCGCACACATTAAAGGAAAATTAAATGAAAAATTAAGCAATTGCAAAAACCCATTTGCATTTGGACTTAATCTATTTAACAATACTCTGCAAAGTGCATCTTGAACTCGAAGAGAGTTCAAAAAAAAATCTTTAAGCTTAAAATAAAAATTCAGTACAAGATAAACAAAGGACAGAGGACTGCTCTATTTCATTTGAACTGTCTAAATATGTTTCAAGGAGAAATGCCATTGAAATGGACAAATAAAAGACTGTGGTTTAAGAGAAATACATGTGTTCTGTCCCTTTGAAATTAGTAATTCTTAGATTTGGGGGGCCAAGTAGAATGTTACCAGCATGAAAAGTATCAGTTCTAGTTTCTTCATTTCATGAATATTCATCTGAAGCAACACTTACTCAGAGATGTCTATTTTGTATGAATACTTGCATTACCACAGCCTTTAGGCAAGGATGCCTAGACAGACTAGGTGAGAAACACTGCATACTTATTTTTTTTAATTTCCCCAAGCTGAACGATTGCTTTAATAAAAGTATTTTGCTGGGTTTTTTTGTTAATAATTACACTAGAAGCATTACATACGAGAAATACTTCTATATTTATATTCTGTATCAAGCTTGCTGAGGAGTCTGTGTGAGCCTTTTGCATGAAGACTTTAAAAGACTTTTTTAAAGAAAAGCACAAACTTGCTTATGGATGTCTAATAGATATTTCATATCTAACCATGAAATACAAATATCATCCATGATCTTTTCCCTTTAATAAAAGTTATATCCCTTCCAGGCAAATATATTCTTTTTTTCTGTAAATCTAGTGATCAATATCAACACAAAGTGTTTGGCAGTCATTGGTGCTGGTCACAAGAAAAACACTGAGATGATTTTTGTCCAGACTAGAGAAGGTTTATTCCTCATGCTGAACTCGCAGATCCCAGATGCCCAGGCGTGGATGCCAGCCACACATCAGCCACCACCACTAAGTCACAGTCATTTAGCACCTTTAACTCTGTGGATGTGAAAAATATTGAGGTGTCTTTAGCCAGGAGCGCTCCAAGTAACACCTGCCACAGCCAGAGCATCGCTCCGAGCGCAGCTGCTGAAGATTCTCCAGTGATCCTGCCTGTGACAGCATCTTCCACACATGCAAACACACGCAACACACAGCTGCCAGCTCCAGGAAAAGCTCTCCTCCGTGGAGTGGAAACTGAAGGACAGCAGAGGCTCCTCCAGAGCTGAGAAGTTGCTTGCGCTGTTGATGACAAAGTGATGGCAAGCAGCAAAGCTCGGTGTCTGCAACCCTGCCACCTACAAAATGCTACTTACAAAGCAGGAGGAGGGAGAATGTGCTCCCAAGGACAGAGCAGACACTGGGGAGGAGCAATGCAAGCAGCCAGGGAAGCTGAGCATCCACCACTGTATCACCCCTGCACTGCGAGGGGGCTCCCTTGATGTGTGTGATGGGCTACCTTGACTGCCAGAACAACTGTCTCAGGGAAACAGCAAGAAGGAAGAATAAGGTGAGAAAAGAACAAGAACAAGCCAGAAATTCAGCCAAGGAGAGGGAGAAAAACCCTAATTCAGAAACAAAAAAGGGCTGCCACTGAGCAAGAGTAATCAATTTCCAGAAAAGAATAAGGGAGGTTCAGCTAACCACTGTTGGCTTCCTCTAGGCCATTATTCACGTGTAAACTATCCCATTCTAGACCAATAGTGAGAACAGAATAAAACGAATCAATATTTTCCCTTTACCCCAAAATGTAAATTCAGCATAAAACAATATTCCAGATTACAATACAGATTAACTTAATCTTAGTCATATATTAAACCTAAAATTTTATTTCAAAGAAAGTCACTATTCAGGTAAGAGTAATATAATACCTGT
Source organism: Bombycilla garrulus (assembly GCA_013400315.1). Classification (NCBI taxonomy): domain Eukaryota; kingdom Metazoa; phylum Chordata; class Aves; order Passeriformes; family Bombycillidae; genus Bombycilla; species Bombycilla garrulus. The sequence continues at coordinate 647,270 of VXBU01019354.1, read as the reverse complement.
ACATTAATATAATAACTGATTAAAATAATAACTGTATGCCTACACTGACAGAGACATCACAATTTCATACTCTTATTATGACAGAAATTTTTGACCCCCAACTTCTATTCCAAGACAGCTCTTAAGGATAACTTATCACTCTTGCTTTTATATCTAAATAATAAAGAAATTACTGGCAGAGTCTTGCAAGGTCTCTGTTAAGGATGCCTCAACTACTTTTCTGTTTAAAAGGAGAACATTGATTCTGCAAATTAGAAGACTAATCCCAACAATAACTTCTCCTAATAATTACCTGCCTGCACTGTGGCTACTTAGGAGATACTAAATTACATCTGGAAAACCCCATCTAGATTTCTGTATACTCATTAAATATTGAAATACTGTATATGATAGACAAAACATTAAAGTGGAAAAGTGTTCCAACAAAAACCAGAATATTTTAAACTTTCAAACAAAGTAAGAGACTTCAATGTCTCTCAAAGGCTCCTGGATAAAATTTGTCACTTGTACTTGAAAATTTGCTAACACTTTGTAAAGGTTTAGACAGAATTAACTTCAAAACATAATAGCTTTCAGAGCTACTCTCTGGTCAGTCAGTGACGTCTAAGTGAATTTGTCATGACATGTAAACACCATTTTGGAAGGAACTGGTTTTCCTTAGTTCACGTTTGAAGCTAAAACATTTTGACTGAAACAAACACAAGCCTCCAAATAGGCTCTGACCTTTGCATAACTGATCACCTCTTTTCAAGTTCTGCAGCTGCAGCTAGCAACAGCACGCTAATGAACCATTCAACAGCCTCCAAAATGCCTCAACCCTTCACACTTAAAAAAACCCCTCACACTTTCTTTGGCTGGAATTTGATGGTAGGAACATTCTATCAGCTCCACAGCTGAGAGAGTGTCAATACAAGCGAGACTCAAGCTGGGAGCTGGAGCTGTTGGTGCTGCTCAGCTCTATGGGTATCGCAGCACCAGAGCTCAGGAGCTGCTCCCGGGTCTCCTGCACCTTGCTTGTGGGGCAAACTGGCAGCTCCCACCCCACTGCAAGATCCAGCTGCTGAAGGACTCTCTGAAATGTCATGTATGAATCACAGCACATGTACTTACACTTTAAAATCTAACAAATGAGAAAAACCACAAACAACTTCAAAATTAAGTTTTAAGAAAATTGTTCACCCAAGTAAGATAGAGTAGCTGAAAGAACACAGCCTAAAAAACATTTTTAAGCTATATGTATGACACAAAAGCTCCTATTAAAATTCACTTGACTCATGTAGCTCATTCACTGACTCATGATGTGCTAAAATGAAGACACTGAAAGTAAAATATACAGCATATTCAGATTATGACTAGGAGAGAATGGTTTCATATTGATGCCTGAAATTAATTGGAAGCCAGCCAAGTTATAGAACAATAAGAAAAAGAACGAATGCTTCTTTCATACACTGCAAATACAGAGACAAAGAAGGGATGGAGAGAAATGAAACTGTCAAGACAGGAAGTTCAGACCTTAGGGTACTAAAAAAAATGCCAACATTATATATAGTAAATGACATTTCCAGGTGGAGGAAAAGTATCAGTTGAGAAGTTCAGGATCAAACACACTACCAAGGTTATTCATGGAAAGTCTAAATAGCAACTGTACAAGAAGAACAGTTGATTTGTCCCCAGGAGAAACACATTCATGCAAAGTAGTTAGAGGTAAAGTCAGAACCAGCAGGCAAAGAGAACAGAGAGGAGTCATTAAAGGTGTCAAGGAATATGTACAGCTGAAAATCACAAGCACAGAATTGTCAGTCAGCAGCACAGTTTCGACCCTGTGTATAAGTAAGAGCAAATGGCCAAGAAGTGACTCTTGAGAGAAGGACTCCAGAGTGCAAGGGTCTTGTCACGTAAGAAATGAACCAACACACACCTTTCAAGAGATGTGTAGAAAGGTGCCAACAATAAAAGGATAGGGCAGGCAGCTGGATAAGAGAGAAGTAGAAATGCAGCAGTTATATAAGGAGGAGAAAATGAAAGAAATAATACATGCACAGAGACTGCAAACAGTTCCTCAGAGCAGTCATTATTATCCTGAGTTAGGTCAATCTCAAATGTAATTTCTTAACAAGTATTTTGGAAAAGACTATGAGTAAAGTCTAACACTGACTATCTCCTCTTTTTACTACCAAGCAATTCATGATAAAAACGTTCCTTAGCTGGAGGAATTTTATACTGGGCCTTCTAGAGACATGACATCTAAAACTTTTATTAACTGAGCAATCTAAGCCAACTCTTAGAAAGCAAAGCAGCTGGCAGAGTAGCTCACTCCAGGTATTGGGTACATTTACGCATTTATTTCAATTACCTAACTAGATAAAAACTGTTAGGCAAGAATATCACCTGTCAGCACATATCAGCTATGAATGGTGCTGCACACTCCAGGAATAAACTAGAAAACTGTAAGCATCTCTCTAACTCAGTCTATGCCTAGGGTTCTCCTCAGAGCCTGAACAGTTTTTAGATCATCTCCTTGCTTCTCCGAACCTAAAGATTTGATAGAATATGCATAATATCTGAAGCAACGAAGATGTCATCACAGGAAACACTTCATGGTTCATTATTATATACAATATAATCATGTAACAGTAAAAACGGTTTATGAGAAAATGGCATGACTACCAACTTGCTCACAGCTACTTAAAACAGTAACAAAATAGTACCTGTTTTGTTAACAAAGAAGTCTTAACTAACAGCAAATTTCGGTCAAAACAATTTTGGGGGGTTTTGTTTTGTTTGGGGTTTTTTGGTTTGGGTTTTTTTTTGGTTTATTTTTGGTTTTTTTTTCTGGGTTTTTTTACTATGTAGATATTGATTGAATATTAGGGGATGCTTTCCTGCCTGGAAGACGGGCACATGTGACATCCATTTCTGGCCTATGTTTGTTTGATATGCCCTACACACAGGTTAGAGGTGAAAATGGGAGAGGTCTCTCCAATCTTGCAGTTCTTAATGAATTAAGCAGAGGCCATCTTAACAAGCATGCCTGTAAACTCCTGCATCCTCTTGCCAAAACTCTGTCTTCTAAGAAACCCACAATAAAACTGAATACTAGAAGCTGCCTTTCATTACTGAGATCAGAATTGAGATAATAATTTTAAAAAAACTCTAAGAAGATAAAAAAAGAAATTAAGATTTAAATGTTTTAAATCACAATAATGCATCATATGCATATCTTTACCGAGCACATAAAAACATAACATCCTAATATTACTACATTTCAGTGTTCTATATGGATATGCTTATGATATACTGTGACTTAAAGCATTTTAATGCTTTAACTGAAGAAGTTCTAGAGCTTTAAAACCCGCTGCAATTTTGCATGGCTGCTGCCTCTTATATTCTTCAACATGAAGTGACAGATTCTGCAGAATATTTACTTACTAAGAGCCTTGGCAGAACATGCTCTGATTTTATTGTAGGATTGTAACTCTATATACACATCACCAGACCTTCTGCTTAGAATCATGGCATCAAATACTGCAATAATCTCAAGCAAAGTTTCTGTTCAATTGATTTTTCTCACTGTCTAAACTCCTCTGCTTAAAAATCTTGATGCTCTGAAGCATCTAAAAACTGTCAGTGTTCAGTACACAAGACATCTCTGCTGTATTGTCAGACCAAGACTCAGTGGATGAATCAGAAATACAAATATTTTACAGAATACAGATATTTGTATTTTACGGGACAGATTTTTTAACCCTGCCTCAACTGGCAAAGACAAACACCTGCTAAATACTTACACAAAAACCTAACATATAAATAATATTCAAGAACATACATACACTATGTATGTACCTACAAGTTAGGTTAGGTGCTCAGACAATCTCTAAGAATAATCTTGCAGTATTAGATTTAAAAAAACCAACATAAATGAATGAACACTGCTTCTTTTCAAGTTTTAAACAGCACAGGTTTCCAAACCAAACATGAAAGCTGGGAATGTAACACATTGCTCTGAAAACACTGAATAAACCAGCAAAATGGTGAAAGTTTGTTAAAAACACAGATTGCATCATATGCCACAAGCAGGAAAGTAGCTTTGCCAGTGTTTGAAAACCAGCAGCAGAATGACAAATAAAACCTAAGTTTCTTTTTATCAAATACTAATTTAAGATGGCTGATCTTGAAAAACAAAAGAATAACTCAATTATCTTTCACTCAAATCACAATGGAGAAAGAAATTTAGTAAGTACAGGGATCTGTTTATGGATCACTAGCAATAACTCAGCAAATCTTCTCTATCCGTTATAAGTGCATAACATTAACAACTGCTTCATATTCAAATTGAAAAGGTTACTGTAAAACAGAATGAAGAATGCATCTAACATCTTTTCACTGATTTTATTTACAGCGTTTCTTGCTGAACAAAATGTCTGCGTAACATATAGAGCTTTGCTATTAATATACCACAATTCTCCAGTTTCCTTTCAGAAAAAGTAATGCTTATCTCAAAAAAACCCCCCCAATCTCCCTATTTTGTACCAGAATCTCAATAGGCTCCACAGTCAAAGACATCAAAGACTTTCTTCTTCCATAAAAAAGGCTTGAGAAGAAAATAGGAACAGCAGAGATATCCTTCTCCCATCATCTCCTCTTTGCCACTGATTTTCATGAAGCCATGGTATGAATTAAATAGAGTGTCTGGCTGGGCATTCCCTGTTTTCTGGGCAGCTTAGCACCATAATGACCTGGTGCTGAAGCCCTTCCTGCTTCCCCCACAGCAGCTCCCGTGGCTGCAGGACCCAAAGCACGCAGGATCACTCTCACACGGGCGGTTCAGCCCACTCTCACAACACACAGCATACAGAGAGAGTGGCAGCGTCAACCAACAACTGCTGATGTCTGACTACAAACGTGGATTTCAACTACTGACACAAAGAAATCAGATTTATGGAAAACCAAAGAGACTGAAGCCCATTATCACCCAACCATCCCAATAAAAGTACCTGCATCCACATGGGAAGGACAACTGAAAAGTCATCTGAAATCTATGTAATCCCTCACCTTCCATTGCTCCCTGCAGAAGAAAAGCAAGTTACTCTTCAGTCCTGAAAGCTTTAATTGAGGAATTACACAGATACTTGTATTTTTAGTTTGCTTACTGTTTGTTTTTAATCAAAAACTTTCCGTCAAAACAAAGTGCTAAGTTGATGGCAAGATAATTCTGTTTGAATATCATAACATTAGTTGGTAGTCAGCCTTCAAAAATTCCAGTTATTCAAAGAGAGAAAACTAGCTTGAGAAATAAATATATTAGTAAGAAACAATCAATCACAGGGAAATAAAACAAAGGCTAAGAGGAGGATGGTACTTTCAAGGGAGGCAAGCAATCCACAGAAAGAAATCTGCTTTAATAACTACATTTGCCAGAAAGCACGGAACTAATTATGGCTCCAATATACATAATGCATTCAGAGACCTCAAGTAACAGACATTACTACCTGGCATTTCCAGCCCACTTGTGGAAGAGTATTGTTTGTAAGCCTAAATGTTCATATTACGAAACAGGCAGATGGTCTGCGTCACCAGAAACATTACAGTCTGACATTTGTTATCAATTGTACTGATTTAATACTAATGAGAGCAAATGGAGACGGATTTGCAAAAGTCTGTCTCTTGGGAAGATGTACGTGTACCTTTAAAAATCTTTTACCTCATATTTATCATGCTATGGTACCACGAGGAATAATGATGTATTTTAATATACAGCAACACTCTGACATTTGCACGGAGTATTCAGGGCAAGAACCAAAACTTACAAGAAACTAAATTTCTTCAGGAAAAGCAGCAGAGGTGGTGCTTCAGTAACTCTGCCACAGCAGCAAACAAATCAAGATTAAACTCCCTTTTTATGATATTATAAAATACCCTTTTGTTCACAAGTGCAGCAATTTGAAGATATGCACGGCAAGGGCAAGTAAAGCTTATTCTCCAAATGCTGAAGAGCTCGGTTCTTCCTCAGCATTTCCTGCTGCCTGCATGCTCACTGTGGGCAGGGGAGAGAAGGAAGAGCCACCAGGCCACCATGAGCTACCAGGAGCCCTGAGCTGCCAGGAAGCCAAGCTGGCTTAAGCAGCACAGCCTGCCCCATCACAGTCACTGGCTGCGTCACAGACAACGGCGTAAATCAGAAATCCAAACGGAGGAGCGTTAAACGAGGGGCATAAATTATCAGTGCTTTCTCAAGCCTGACACTCCTCCTTACAGCTGCTCTTCGTGCAATTGCTTAAGGCCTTAAGAACCATTAAGGCTGGCTATGTTTTGCATAAAGAAGCAGCAGTGGAAGTGTTCCTTGTAAGTCTGTGTCTGGTCACCAGCATTTCTGTGAAATGACCACATGATCATCCTCTTAGGTTTTTGCTGCTATGAAATGCCACTAGCATTCCTTGTCTAGCAAGACACACCAAGGCAGGGATGCAGAGCCACTGCAACAGACAAATACCACAGAAACTCCTTGCTTGTTTTGTTTCCTTCAGACACTTTCCTGTTCCATTTCTTCTGCAACACCGTAGTGTGATCAAATATAGAGTGATTTGTTACTTTCTTATTAATAACAGCATTAATTCCATGGAGATTTCCAAGTTTATTCAAATGACTTTGAATGCAAGCACAACTTAAGAATGAGGTGTAATGACACAGCATTTTGTGTCAATTCAATTGCTTCACTTCAATTTACTCAGGCAGCAGAATTTGAGAACTGATTTGGACAGACTAATAGTGAACACCTGGATTTCTTCTTTTATAGCCAGAACTGTCAATATGATTATTCACTCACTCACTATTTCATTAAAAGCCACTGCCTGTTTATTATCCCAGGTCAGAATATGAGGGGCTTTATTGTGAAACAAAAATTTATTATTTTCTAATTATTCATGTACTATAACAGATAAATACATTCAATAAAGAGAGGTTAAAACTAAGCCATTTAACCTAACCTTCCTTTAAACTATTGATTAAAAAAAAATATTTAAGTGTGTTTTCCATTGCTTGGAAAAACTTATTTCAGCTAGACTTCAAGACACTATATACTGAGGGTCAGGCATTAAATATTACAGTTTCCCAATTTTGTAATATTTTATAGCAAAGTCACGGTCATTGCCAGCAACTTCTAAAGTAAGATTAAAACCAAGATTCTATTCCTTGCAAAGATTGCTGTATTAGCATACTGCAAAAAATATGTACTGTACTTCTAGCAGAGATAAAAATGCCTCTGGTATAAAGTCAAGAAAATTTAAAGTAAAATCAGCTGTACATGCTGTAACACACTTTCTCTGAAGCTTCTACAGTGGAACACAACACAAATTAACTGTCATGTTTAAGCAATTATCTTCTATCAAAACGATCAAAAAACTAATTTACACAAGAGATACAGTAGATGCATTTCCAATTTTCCCTCTATCTTCCCCAAGACAGTGCAACTGATCTAAACAAATATAGTCAATCATTTGTGAGAGTGTGTATGTGGAGAAAGAGTACTTTTAAAAATTATTATTTATTCTTGAGTAAAGGGAAGAAGTGTGATCTTGCCTGTAAGGCACAGACTGAAAATACAGAAGATGTCAGAGAATGTTTTATTTATGTATAGAGATGCTATCCAGATCAATATCCTACTTTTCACTATGAGAATTTTTTCTCACAGAAAACTGATAGTACAAATGGATACTACTCAATTTTCCAAACAAGCTTTTCACAGGGTAAAGAGGGAAATAAGTGGAGAGAAAAAAAATTCTATATTCAGCATCCTGAAACAGAATTTGCTTCTTGTGAGCAAGATGTCTGCTCCTATGTCACAACAACATCTAGAACATGAACCATACCAAACCTACCCAGTCCTAATTACAACATATAAACAAATCAGTGTCATTTGGCAAGGGGACAGGGGACTGGACACCACAGATGACACAAACAGAGGGGAAACAAAGTTAATTTTTTCCTCCATTCTTTCTAGTCATTCTTGGAGATCCAAAGAAGTAGAATTTTAAAATACAGGGCTGAGTGCTATTTGTAAAAGTGATTTGCTGTAATAAATTAATATACCTACACTGTTTCATATATACTCTATTTTCTGCATGCAATGTGCCAATTCCACTAAAATCTACCGCAAATAGCAGTGCCTAATTTTGAAAAGTGACCAAAAAAGCACAATGTTCAAAAGAACAAAGTATTTTCATTACTGAAAATCTATCTTTGAGAGACATGAATTCCTTTTCCTGTCATATTGTTTTTTGTTTTCCCTCCACCCTTCCTAAATACCATCTCAAATCCTTGTGTGAGCATTGGTATTGAACCTAGGGTTTTTTGACTAAGAAACAGAACATGGGTAATTTCAACTTCATAACATTATTTATTTTAAATTGAATCAGGTACTTAAACACTGTCATATACCAGGCTGTAAATTTTTTTAATTGCTAGAGAGATGCAACAGGTTTTTGCTTTTAAAAATCAAAACAAAATAAATCCCACCAATTCCACAACCTCCCCAAAATTGTTGTGGTTACCCTTACAAAGCAGTGATTTACAAATCTGAAGAGTAATAACCCTAAATCAACTAGAAGAGACTGATACAGTGACGTATGAAAACAACGATGGAGCAGTGCACCATTTTAAATACCTTCAGTTTTGGTTTTGGTTAGAAGTTAAAACATGCTCATTGGCACAGAGGAGGTAATAAAATAGGTTGTCTTCTCTAAAAAACGAAGTAACAACAAAAATTTTTTAAAAAGTAACAGATTTTACTTATATCAATTAGTTAAGAGGCAAAAGTCACTACTATGAAACCCATTTTGTTTCCAATAAAGAGGCAAAACCTATTGTTAAATCATGAATGGTAGACAGTTTTTGTCAGAAAAACTTAATCTTTTTGTTCTAATTTTGAGATACACCTGAACCACCTTCCTTGGACACACACATGGGAGCAGCACACAGATCTGCAGATGCAGGTACTTGAGACAATGCTTGCAAATCTGGGAGTAAGCATGCACAGTAGCTTATGCTTTGGACAAACAGCACTTCCCTCCTCTCTAAGAACTCGCCTTGACTCTTAAGGCTATTTGAAGAAAGATGTACCTGGAACCATCTAATGACAGTTCTGGAATAATACCAGGAAAAAGTTCATAGACTTCTTAGAAGCCTTCACACTTGAGTAACTAAACACGTGGCAAATCAGGGATGGCAGTCTGTGGTTAACTTTCACTACATTCTCCAAATACAGAGGTTCCATTTTGAAATTTGATCAATACTTACACTATCTTACAAATCACACTAATTGATAAAAAAGCTGCAACATTTCTTTGAGAGTTCTGAGGAACAAATTGAGTATTTGTTATCCGATGTGAATGAGTCTCCAGTTTGCAAATACTGATGATGGTTAATGGAGGTATTTCATTGTTAGAAGAGTCTGCAGACTACACGCATAAACAAGAATCAATGCTGCAAGCAAAAATCTGAGCAAAGACAATGAAGCCAAGTGTACATATTATATATTCTTTAATTATGACCTATCCCTTATTTACCATCTCTAATCCTGGCAAAACTCTGGGATTTGCACATTAACAAGACTTGCATGCCAATCACCGTCATCTTTAAACCAGAAAGGTGTACATGTATTTCCACAATAAGATCAAGATTAGTTTTCATAAAACTCTACACAAGGGCAGCGATTCTGCTAATTCTAGCCATGCCTGTGCCCAGCCCCTTGTCCCATCCCAAAGTTTGGGGTGTCCCTGTTACCAAGGCTCACCTGAGTTAAATAAAGTCACTTTCAAGGTGGATCCATTCCCCTGCCTGCACCTGCATTCATCCCCTCCAACCCTCCGTGCAGGTGCAGCACAGGCAGGGACTCTGACAGCGCTCATGACACCGTGAGCCTCACCCCACAATCTGGCTTCATCATCTGGTTCCAGCAAGCATTGCACAGTGAATCCAGACCTGGAAACTGTTTCTGATTCAACAGTCCCTTTTTGCTGAAGCACTCATCTTCTCCCAGCAAGAGCACCACAAAAATTTACACAGGACAGACAAACATTTCTCTTTCTTGTCTACTCCTGCTCTTCTCCTGTACTGGTGACCTCAAGCATTTACCAGTGACATTCAGTACATAAGTCAGGTGTCCATACAAAAATCAGTTTGGAGCCTTGGTAGCTAGAGTTCTGCTGTTTATTTCTCATTCTTCTCTTTGCAACCAGAGTCAGGCATCACTACCAAAGGCATTTCATTATTGATACAAGCTGGAAAATGTGATATTATCATACTGGTCTGAAACTTGTATTTTGTGGAGAATGCAAAATAAAATTCAGTCAAGTGCAGGAAAGCTGAACAAGACAATAATTGTTAACACATATATACATACATATTTGCTACAAAAATTGGAATGCAGTGGTGAAAAGCAGAAGATGAAGGAAATAAAAAATGGATCGATTACTGCCCAGAAAAAAAGTGTACTAAAAGTGTACTTTGGGAATAGGGCCTATGACAAACAAGCTCACAAAACCAGCAACTATCTGAATATATTCTTTTTTTTTTTTTCTCCACATTGCACAGGATAAGACAATATTGTAAGTCTCCTCCTGCTCAAAGCCAATTAGCAGCTTGGAGTAAAGAAAACCCTTTGAGAGACAGTAGTTGTAAGGCAATATTAAAGAGACTTAGTTTATCTATCCATGACTGATATAGAACTTAACACAGTACTAATAATGTATTTTCAAGTCTTATGTGTGTAAATTCATAAAGGGAATTCAAGGGACTGTTTAAAACAGACTCAATATTTCTGTTACAAATAGGCATATACACTATGAAGTGTCCTCTGGCTGAAAGGCAAAAGTTTTGTTATTTGAAAATTGTATCTCAAGTTATGTTTTATCCTGTCCAGTCACAGAAATTCTTGCAATGATTTCCCTTCCTCTTTTACCAGGGGGGAAAAATCCACGGTCTTATTGGATTTTTAAAGCAGAAATTATGTTCTGGCTCCATCTGAGTGTTTTAGCTCAATTTTTCCAGGTTATTACAAGATGAATAAATACAAAATTGTAAAATTTGAACCATGTTGTCCAAATCCTATCAAATTTTGCAAGATACTAGATGCCTCAGATACAAATTTCACATAAGTTAGAAACCTTACAGAAAATATAAGACTCAACAGCGACTCTTGAAGGAAGAGCAACCACAGCTTGGCCCATTTTCACTCGAATAAAAGACAATCTACTACTAATCAAAATTCACCTTCTGTTTGTTGAAACCACAAGCATGGTGTTCCTAATACACCCAAAAACCATTGAGAGAGACTAAAATTTGAAGGCACATTTGAGGAACATGGCAGGGAGCTAGGGCACCTGGCAGTGGGGACTAAAATACATAGGGAATGGACCCAGAAAGAAAGTCAGGATTTAGGTCTACTACTCATGAAACAACTCCACAGACACGGAGTGTTCCCAAGTCATTGCACCTAAGAATGAAAACCAAACAAACCCTTCAAGAGGAGATATATCTAAAACAGTCACATAGATAATATGAGTAAGTCAATACCAATTAAAAAGAAGGGATGAAAACCACTGCAATTATTATTGTGACTGGATAGTTTTAATTCTCTTGGTAACATGCAATATAGCAACGTAGATTTGTGCTGAGGTGCCTAAACAAAAGACAGAGCACATCTCTCTTCATCAAAATGTCCAAGTAATACGATAAACATTGAAATAGAACAGTGGAGAAAACCTTCCACCATTTATTCTTCATACAAATAGATACTATTTGTAGATGGAGACTGTAAGCACACATGCATCCCTTTAAAGACCTGGCTTTCAAAGTGGATTTCAATTTTTCCCCGTTACTCTAAGAAGAAAATATCATTGAGAGAAGTCAAATAAAATAAAGAGAATAACTTATGCCCCCCAAAATCTAGAGCAGATACAAATTATTGTTGACTCATATTGCAAATTGCCTGTCCACTACAAGCTTTTAGAGTAATGCAACAAGGAAAAAAATGTTTTTCAATCACTGCCATCCATCAACTTGGTAAACAAGTAAAATGTATACTCTGCCATCTGCTAGCTATTAGTCTATGTAATCACAAAGTATCATGTAATGTAATCATAAAAAACCACTATTATTACCTACTCTTTCAATTTATAAGCAAATATTTCTATCTGTCAAATGGTTTTTATGCTAGCATGAGGCTTGAACCTTCTGCGCTGCTTACCATCAATCCAGTCGTCAATCTGAGATAAGTCTGTCTCGTGTTCAGTCCTCCTGCGTTTGGGAAATGCTCAGCATGGCAGCTCTGTGTTTGATCCCAGATAAACCTCGTGAAGAGAAGGGTCAGTAAATGATCCAGCTGTCCAGGACCTGAACAGTTTAATGGCAATGGCTATGGCAGTAGTCTTGCTCTTGGTCAGACTGGCTTGGATGGTCACAGTAGTCTTGCTCTTGGTCAGACTGGCTTAGATGCTGCCAAGAAAGAAAAGAATTCTCAGTTCTCAGATTATTTTTTTCTGCACCATATTCTAGTCACCCTTGATACTTATCTTTAAACAAATTTCCACAAGAAAGAGCACGAGAAAAGTTAGTTTTCTCGAATTACCTCCTTTAAAGGTATAGGAGAAATAGCTGTTCTAAAATCTTTAAGAGGAATAGCGCTCTTTTCCCACACAGATTTCCAACCAAAACCATCCATTAGAAAGCAAACACATTAGTAAAAAACTGTGCAGCAAAACCAAAAAATGATACTGAAAATTTTTTCAGTGAAATGTACACAAATATATGTTTAAACAGGGGAACTTGATCTTGTTCCTAGAAATTTCTCAATAAACTGAAAAGTCTTCACATAAAGGGACATTCACTTTTTTTTTACTAGCTCACAGAACTTGCCAGAGTTATTACACCATCAGACCAATAGCAACAAGAGGTCCAATTGGCTGGAGTTAAGACACTTATTCCTTATTAACTACTTTATATTTATGGCAGAAAACCAAATATTTTACAGCATGTTCTTTTTCCCACCACCTAAATGTGAAAACCAGAGGTAATATCTAAGTGACACAGCAGCCATCATTTCAGCTGTACATGGCTCCCATTTGCTCCTGAAGGTGATCCTCTGCCAACCTGAGGGCTAGAATCTGCTCCAGCAGCGACAGAATGAAATGGAACAGCACACCAGGAGAATACCTGAGGTGTTGGTGGCCTATCAAGTGCCACAGTAAATTAAAATGGCAACCTTCAAAAATAGATCCACTGGGCTAAGATTGACTTTGAAACTCTGAATGCTACTCTGAAGCTACGGAAATATCCTCTGTTTATTCAGACCACCTGTTTCAGGGCTAATTTCCACATAACCTGTCAGAAACCTTGATTTTCTTTCATGCCTTAGTCAGTACAATTCTATAATATTCCACAAACACTGTCAGTAGGCCTTAAAGATGTGGTCCAAGATCCCAAATAAATTAACAGTGTAATAACACAGTCACAGGGACAGGAGTGAGATTATGCTTTTTAACACACAAGTATGAAGTCTGCACTGGGAAGAGCAACGTTCTTTGCATCTTGGGGTAAACACCTGCAGCAATCACAATTTTCTTTGAGGCAATAGCCACTTAGTCTGGCATATGGTGCTGCCAATCCAGTTTTGGAGCCCTTTAAGTACCAGAGATCATCCGAACTACTGAAATAAAGAGCAGACTCCACCAGATCTCTCAAACACATTTGTCTTCTAAATCTAAACTTGTCATCCTCTTCCAGGTGTTTGTTAAATATTTCTGCAGTTTGTACGGCAGACTCTCCTGCAATAGAGAGGAACTAAAAATCTAAACCCCACATTTAAAAACTACATTATCCACGCTGCAAGGTGACCATTAAAAAATTATGGAATTAAATGTGTATGATGGCAAGTGAGATTACCCATTTAAAGATAAATATTAATACATAAACTGAGAAATGTTCTTTTAGTTTCAGGCATTTTGCTGCAATCTTTAATTATGTGTTTGCTACAGAGTCTGTGACTGATACTACAGGAAAACAGTAGCAAGATTGTATCTACCAGCATGACTCTCTTATTTTCTCACTTCCTAAACTGTGTGAGTCTACTGTGCTTGATTTTGATATCTAAATTTATTATATATAGTATTTATGAAATTTTAAAATTAATGCTGTCATAAAAAAGTGCACATAAATATCAGAAATGAAATAGTGATTTTTAAGGAGGTTTTCAGTCTAGGAGAGGTTTTATTTCTTAGGAGATATCATCTAAGCCTATTCAGCCTGACCGCTAATGTCAACCTTTACATCAGTGAGTGAAAATTAAAAGGAAGTCTCCAAAAGCAAAGGAATTTTGTTCTTTTGGTTTTTTTTTCCTGAATTGATTCTGTAACTATGCCATATAGTGTATGACACAAATAAGGGAACTTAATGATTCACAGAAATGGAAGACTTCAGTAAATGATTGCATTATATTTCTCAATTAGACACAGGAACAAAGAGATAAGTGGGGAGAGAAGGGCAAGTGAGAGGAAATGAAAAATGAAACAAAAGAAACCCACAAACAAACAAAAAAAACCCAACACCCCAGTGATACACCAAACCTTCTGGACTACACCAATCCAAATTCACTCTGCAAAATTTTAAAATAGGCTCTTTGCCTAAACACTAAAGCCACATGCCTCTGCCACCCTTATAATACATAAGAAAAAGGGAGTGTCCCAAGAGAAGAACATAAAATGGATAGGTTAGCCAGAGAAGCTGACTGAATTACGGTGTACAGTAAAGTCCTAAAAGAGTTTGCTGCCATCAATTCTACACTTAAAAAAAAAAAAAAAAAAGTATTTTTTAATTCTTTACAATCCCTATTATTTAGTCTGTCTAGGTATTTGCTTTTAGAATTCATAACTTCTGATCACTTCAGAAATTCTAAGACCAGCTTCACAGAATGACACCCACAAGGCTCAGTTTGTAGCCTTTGCTGGTGGCTGTAAAAAGAATGCAGAAAAATGCCTGCTTGGCCATTTGCCTGCTGCATTAATACAGAGGAAAATTTACTTCTGTCAATGGTTGACATGATAAGCTGCAGGCACTCAAACTAAAAATGTTTATTAGGCTAACAAGGCAGTGATTCTCTGAACAGTGGCAGCAGAGAGGAGCACTGCTCTATTGTCTCACGGTACAAACTTGACCTCAACAAAAACAACTGCTGCATCTGCCACACCAGCCTGAGTGAGCTTAGGCAAGTGCAAGCAAAACAACCCTGTCCGGCACCAGGTCAGGATGGGATGGACAGAATGGTATGAATAAGAGACTCACATGTCAACATAAAACTGCTTCTGGGAAATAAAAAAAAAAAAAACAAACAAGCAAACCCAGAGGAGTGAATTGCTATCGACTCAGAATTATATTTTGATCTTGTACTGGATACTCCAGTGATTGATTTATTGTACTGTTAAGCCATAACACATTTCGAAGACAAGGAAACAGAGGTACTAGGCTGAAGAGATGGAAAGTGGGATGGGATGTGCAGAGCTCAGCCACCAGGAGAACTCACAGCAGCAAACTGGAGGGCAAGCTGTCAATGCCATGGCTGAAGAGTAGGTGGCAAGGAGAGGGGGTAAGGTGAAGTAAATGTAGAATTAGAACTCTGCTTTCTCCCTCCCACACTGCCAGTTAAATCTCCACTAAATTTATTACTTTTTACACGTGAAAAGAAAACATAACGTAATTGCCACTTGAGAACGTATATCTGCAATAAATATCAAAGCATGTGTATTTTCTAAGAAAGAAAAGGCAGCATAATCAGAAAGTAAATTATAGCTATTAATTCCCCTCCAAATTTCTGATGTTATCCATTATATGCAATTCTATTACAGCTATGAATCCATGACAAGCAGATATTGCTAAAGCAGCCCACTACTTTTAAGTGACAATGCTCTCACTTGAGACATCAGTTGTGGGGATATTAATAATCCAAGCACAGTTCAATTCCTTACATTGCTGTCAATATTTTAACTCTCCATAACAAATGGCCAAACAAGATTTTTAACCCTATAACAAATGACTGTGCAGCATTTTAACAACGAATAACAAATGACTGTGAACACAACAGTAAAGTATCTTCCCTAGCTTTAGATGACTAAGTAAGGAAGATGAGTAATGAAGAGCCTTGGATGCAATATCAGCACACCCTCTCAGGAAACATCATCATAGAACCAAAATTATGCATAAATTAAGGATTTACTTGCATATCCTTTAAGATATAAATAATATATTATCAGGAAAAAGTATTTCTATTTGGTATTTCAAATTCAATTAAGTATTTAGTAAAAGTTTAGGTAATAGTGTACTTACTATGACTATCTAAAAATTTTTTTTTCATTCAGCTCAACCTTAATATCATCAACTGGTTTTGTTAACAACCCATACTCCACCTTTCTCAGCCTGGATTCACACAGCTAGTTGGAGTCCTACTAGATTTCCCTTTAACACTATGTATGAACAGATAGATTCTTAAATATTTGACAAAAAAAAAATAAGACTCAATAGAAGATTAGCAGCAGGGTTGTTACAAACACACAGGGTCCTGCAGATATCAGAAGGGTATATCTAGGGGTTCTCAAAAGTCCAAATGCCTGATTCCTACCTAATAGAAATAGGGTCTTAACCCTTGTGCCTTGACAAGAGATCATTCCTGAAACTCAGAATAGGGGTTGTGCTCCCATTTTCGAAGGCAAAGTCCATGCTTGGCAATTCAGTTCACGCACTTTGAGTTTGAGTGGCTTTTAACAGGATCAGAGACAACATAAAAATGTAAGTGTACCAGGTACGTAGCTGTTGTTTGCTTTGTCCCTTGCAGTAGTGATCCAGTGACCTGCCAAGTTAGCCTTAGGTGAACAGAAGTGCTGTAAATATTTCACTTCATCACAATGCATTCCAACTTCCAGGTTTATATTACAGCAAAGATTTACTTCCTACTTCCTGTATGAACAGGTATTAAGGGATCTTAAAAAAAAAGAAGTCTTAGAAAAATACACCACAAAATTTTCTCAGAAAAGATACAAAAATAGTAATAATAATGTTACAATATTTCTTGGAGTATTTTTAAAGCAGTTCCTCAGTCAAGCAGTCAAAACTTGTGGAGCACAGCACACGGATGGGTTTTTCTGACACATGTTTGGAACGACTGCTGTAATTCACCAATTGCAAGTTCCCCTAAGTCAGGGAAGGGTAATAAGCACACTGGTTTTACTTTTAAAATATGGTCCCAAAATACGTACCCAAAGCTATATTTTGGAAAAGACATACCAGACAGACTACATAAACACCTTCTCCCTCAGTGCTTTCACGGTAATTCGCACAGACAGCACCTTCGACTTTCGAAGACATTTGCTATGAGGTATCAAGTAAACTAACTTCTTGTTCCTGAAAATACCATTTGCAGCAGTGACAGCTTTAGTTCTTTACACTTCATTAGCACTGCAGTCAAGTCCCTTTCTTCAAAAGATAGTAGTGTTCATACAGAAAGAAAAATAATTTTCAGAGAAGTGAAAAGTGATAAAACCTTTTGGATAACTTTATCTTCAATGACCTGTGTAATTTTAGAAGCTCCTGATCAGCTTGAGGGTTACATGAGAAAAACCCTACACCTTTCCACTTTTATTTTCCCTTCAAGAACACACATAACAGCAATTTAATGTTTTAACTAGATTATCAACTACTTTCAGACCCTATAATCTATAGAGTATATATTCTCTTGGGAATAAACAATTCTAGCCTGATGCACACATTACAACAGGTTGTTTTGTCTGTTTTTTTGCTTGTTTTTCTTTTTTTTCCTGAAGACAGCTGAAAATAATAGCCCTTTATAGAGATAGGTACAAAAACCAGACAGATGCAAGCTCCTCATCTCAGCATTAGCTGAGAATGGGGACTTCCATTACACACTGGAGAAACAAAACGAAAATGTGTGTAAACTGTGTTACAAGGTAACAGAACTAAACATCTCATGAGTTACAAAACACTCCCTCGCAGCTCCAGTATATCAAAACAGACTCCAACAAGTAAAATCCTAACACTGATTTAAAAGCAATTCTTAGAGGGCATCAGTTAAAAGCTCTAGAGCAAAAACAAACAGGCTTGGTATGTTCAATTAATCTGCATCTTACCCAGAAGTAAAAAATGAGACACCCAAGTCAGCATCCCTGCAGCTTCGTAATGAGAATGGTTAAGGGCTGGAACTGCCTGCCAAGAGAGGCTGTGAAATCTTCATCCTTGGGGATTTTCTGAGTTTGACTTAACAACACCCTCCACCACCTGACTCCACTTTGAAGGAAGCCCTGCTTTCAGCAAGGGGCTGAACTAGATGACCTGAAGAATACCCCTACAACTGTAATTATTCAGCAATTTACCACACCACACACTGGAGAGCCCTTTAATGAGACACTAACAATAGCTGATAGAACTACAAAATATACATTCATGATTTCAATTACGAGTTTCCCCCCCAAAAAAAATTAAAATAAATAAACAAAAATATTCTGTAAGACCCTGGAAAGGTGATTACTGGTCCAAAGTCAGATGGAATATCTTTCAGAGAACCAACAGAGATGCACTATTTTGGCAGGGTTAACAAGAAAGGACTGCAGATCCCAGGTGCTTAAGGCCCTGAAGAGACTTTGGCACAGTCTCCCTCTCTGTCCACACTTGCAAACGTCCCCATTCTTTCCTTAAATCAGGCATTTCAGTAGAGATGATTAAGTCTCCTAGCAAGAGTCCGACCTCATGAAATCCAGTTCACCGCGTGTGCAGTGTTTCACAGGGTTCCAAAACTTGAAGGCATTCTAAATTAATCAGTCACACCACGAGGAGAATGAGTGAAAAGGGTAGCAGCAAAACACAGTAATTCCAGATTTGGGGTTTAACTTCACATAGCTTTAAAACAAACACATGCACATGCAAACAAAACTGGAAAGGCACTCATTTCCCTGCCTCAGTTTCCTCAATAGCAGGAACAAACTGCTCAAGCCAAAGCTATTCTGCATATGCAAGCTTCCCTTAACACAGCTTTTTCTGGTCCTAAGGGAATTTCTCAGCTCCCTTGTGACCAAGTTGAATGTATTTCTCCTTTCTCCAGGTATTTCCCAGGGCTTTGGGAAATACTGCTCCCATTAGAAAACTTAGTTCACTTCATATCCTGACCTGTGGATCAGACTCACAAATGTCTTTTAAACCTCTTAAAAGATTATTAACTGCTTCAGAATTCAAATGTGAAAAATAAATCTAGCCAGCAGCTATTCCTTTCTAAATGATGCTCCTTTTAATGATAATTTTTAAAAAGGCAAACATTAACATCATTATTAGCCCTATGCCAGGTAAAGGTTTTGCACCCCATCACTCGTGGGTTTTATTTCCTGTCATGTTTTCAGCCCAACATTTGTACATTTTCCACAGCCTGGCATCAAACAGAACCAATATGAAGAAGACACGAGACTACCTGACACATCACAGCATCCTTTCAGCCACACACTNTTTTTTTTTTTACAGAAGTGGAAGTTACTCAATGGATCTATATCAGCATCTCCTCCCTGAAACACAAAATCATTGAATATACTGTGCCTCTCTGATTTTTAGTTTTCATGTATTTATTGACATCCTAAATGACAATTTTTGGCTGAATTTTCAAGGCAGCTCTTTTTTTCAAGCAGAATCATAAGTTTTTTAACCCCTTGCTTTACACTTGTAATTGGAGGTCAGGAAAAAAAAACCCAAACAAATTTATTTTATCCACTACAGAGGAAATTAGAATGAATGCCTATAGACTATGACACAAGAGTAGTTTTTCCTGAAATCTCTGATTCTATTGCGGTTTATTTTTTTTATATTTTCAAACAGATTTTTGAAAAGAAAATTTTAAAAGGTTAATGCCAATCTCATTATTTCAAATAGTCCTTACACAACTTAAGAATGTTGCCATTCAGGGCTCCCCAGGAATCCAGTTAGACTCCAAATCAGAGTATCCAAAAACAAAAGCACCATAAAACCTACTGTGCTGCTGCTAACAGCATGCTAGACGATCATGTTTGTTGGCATTTTAGGAAGAGTTAATTCTCATCTAGTTCATATTGTACCATATTCTGATTCCACCTCCCCTGCCCACAACTTAGCTTGCACAGATATTCTCCTTTACAACAGTTCAACTGTGAAGTCCCAATTAGACTGAATACATCTGCATGTGATATTTTAGCCCATTCATAATATTGAAATAATTCTTTGAAGTGTGGTGCAGCACCATACGGTATTTTATCCAGTTTCATCATTTGTACAGAATGGCCTGCAGTGATTTGTTACACCATATTCTGAAATACTCCACAGATGCAGTCTGCAGGAATAGAAGCCTTCTTCTTTTTCCATTATTTATTAGGATCTCAGGGATGCTTTAAAAACCTTAGTAGAAGATCCACTTATAAGGGTATCAGGTTTCTGACAAACCAGTTTCTATCCATGAGCAAAACAGATGGAAAACAAACAGTTAAAAATGAAGGTGTACAAAATTAATTTTAACGTTTCTCTTTAGATACCTACAGCTCTTAAAATAATGGAAATCTTGGACTTAGGGGGATGGGTATCACCTAGATATTAGCATGCTTGAGACTAGGTGCAAACTTAATTTCATTAAAAGCAATGTCTGCTACATTTCCCACCACCACCACTTTCTTCATTAGGAGGAGCAGTCAATGACTTGAATTTGCTTTAGCATTCAATGCACATTGGATGCATGTGTTCAACTGCCTTGATTTAAAACAAAAAAAAAGATCACAGAAGTTCAATGTGATACATCAAGAACAATGGATTTATTAACAATCTTTGTTTTAAAAGTACTTTTTATGTACTCACACAAGAAAGGGAATTGTTTTTGCTCCAGCCCGTTCGCTCATCCTTTCTATTGCTGCCTTTGCAATCAGAAGTCTGAAATTCCTTTCAGGAGTCCTCTGGAGTGGAAAGTTCTATTCTGCTGTTACCAGGCATCCCTGCACACTGCTGCATGCACCTCCAAAATGCTATTCACCTTTTTCCTTAAATACAAACGGAAAGTGCTTGGCACCATGGGAAAAAAAGCCTAGAAAAAAAGCCTAAACACACCTTTTTTTAGACTCCAGTTATTTTTTCATCTGTCTGCACAGTCAGGCTTTACAGGCAGGGTGATTTGCAAGCCATGAGGACGTTGTGGTTTGTGTAGCAGACAGATCTGGGCAGCTGCAGGTAAAGCAGTACCACTGCCCGGCCTCTGCACCTCTCCCCTGTGCTTGATGACAATTATTCACAGTAGCAACTCAAACAGATGCACCAAAGCAAAGCTTCTACAGTTCCCAACTCAACACATTCATTCAGTGTTAGAAACTTCCCAAAATATCATTGCATGAAGAGCATTCCTTAATGGCAATGGAGTCAGACCGCACACTACGTGCTCTAATGTTGCTATAGGACACGAAAGAACACAGACACCACAGCTCAGGTGATCAGAAGAGAAGAGAAGAGCGTTTATTTTTTCTGACTCCAGTATTTATAGTTTTCCAAAAGTGACAGTGGATTGGACGGTGGCAGTGCCACCTCTCTAAAGACACTGGACAGACAAACAGTCCATCAATTTTTCTCCTCCTCTATGAAGGAATGCAAAAAGAGTGAGCTGTTTACAGAAAGTGTGTGAGAAAGTTCTTCACAAATATGTAAATATCAGAAGGCTTAGAAAGTCTTACAAAAATCAGGGCGACACTCTAATTATTACATCGTTTTGCAACCATAGATAAGAATAATTTTGGATACTTTTAATTATATTTCAAACAAAACACAGAGGTGAAAATGAAATAAAGTGAATACTAGTGAATATACATTGTTAGAATATAGTTTACACAAAAGCCATCTAAGCACTGCCTATGCAGACAACAGAGCCCTATAAACAAACTGGCAAGGATGGTGGGAAGATGCTATTTAAAGACAACATAAGGTCCTAGAATATTAGATTTAAATGCATACAATAAGTAATAACAACAACAACAACAAGTTTATCAACCTTACCAAAGGAATCTGAGACAAAGCAGGAAGGACAGAATATCGCCTCAGGTATTTTTAAGATTTTGTTCAAACTGCCCAACATTCCATAAATGAATCCAAAACACACATCCCCTCTTTATTTACAGATGCATTATGATGTGCTTATTCTAACAGCAACCTAACTGTGCACATGGCAATGCATATAAGTGTGATTACAATTTCCAGTGGTGTGGGTCCTTTGTGGTTACCGATCAGGCAGCGAATTTTATTACTACAGTGATAAAGCTCATGTATGAATCTTACAAAAGATGAATGACCTCATTTTTCCTCAAAAGGGAGTTCCACTGTTACAAGAGCGACGGCTGGCAAAATAATTATGCCATCAAAAGGCTAAATTGATTCAACTGGAACTCAAGATCTGTCAGTAATGCTGCTCACGAACGTTACTGAAAACGCTTATGATCCTGGCAAAATGGCATTAGAAAACTATGACAGTTTTTCAGATAGGTAATACTCCAGAGAAAGCTGGGTGAAGTTGGGCAAGGAAATGGTGAGAGAGATGATTCACCTGATCCAAAGTGGAATTTGAAATTTATGTAAAAGGATACATTCGTATACTGGCATTAAAAACTGCTAAATCTCTAAAATCCTGCATCTGGGGAGGTATCCAGAAAGCATTAGAAACAGGAGCAATTCTTTATTTTAAATGGATTGCACATTTAAGCCTTGAAATGTAACAGTAAAAAAATGTAACCCGAAAAAAAATACCACGCAATAGTTCTTTTATGATAGAATTCATTAAAATAGCAAGTTCTACCATGCACAATGGTTTTGTGTACTTGGAATAGTATTTCCAAAGAACACTCATGCATAGATTTAAGTTACAATCACTGCATCTGAACACTCCCAAACTGAAGAAATGCTTACAATGGTGTTACAAACAAATAAGAAAACCCCTTGGCAGTTACTTACAATGAAACATAAATTATCCCCCCCAATTTACAAAAAGACGCAGTTTTAAGTGAAAATACCACCTACGACTAGGCAGAATGCTAAAAAGCTACTTTACATGTATTATTAACAGCAATACTCAGCTTTTTAGCATTAAAGAATAACAACATTAAACCCTCCCTTGAAGGTGATTGTTTCCATTGTTGATAGGTCAGTAACTGAGATTTCAAAACTTAACGTCTGACTAAAAGATAGCAAATCTTTTTAGGTCATGGGGTCCTACATGAGGTCTCTCAAAAGAAAGCATAAAAGTCCTAAAATAACAAGCACACACACAGGTTTCTCTCAATTTGCCCTGTTGGATTCCCATAATAAGTGCTTAATAGCTCCAACCCCAGAGCAACTCTGCAGTCATCAACAAGACCATTTACCACATGATTTAGCAAACGTATTTCCAAGATTTTCACTTACATGTGCTACACAGAATTGGAATAGAAATTAATGTAGGGCAATTTATGAGTAATACTATTCTGGGATTCACAGTTCTTGGAGTATCAGATCCGAGAAAGAATCTCAAATTCCCAGAGGCATACACAGGTCACACAGTACTACCCTCTTCCTCACCATTTACTGTGCTGTGGGCAACCAGCCCAGGATTGTGCCCTCTCCTTTTCCAGACCAGGATTTGGGTTTGAAGAAAGAGAGTGAAAAAAGTAAGAAAATGAAGTCTCATTCGCATAAACACACGGTGAAATTCACACTGTTTGCAATATCTAAACAAAATACGCAGCCACCTTTCACAAAATGCATTTTCCTTACCCCAGATTACCGTGTCTGGGAGCTGGAGCACCATGCAGACTTCTGAGTAACAGCTCAGCTAATTGTCAGCTTTGCCTCCCTCGGTAACACCACCAGCTAAGCATTCCAAACAGCAGGAAGCACAAATGTAAGGCAGTGTGCTAGCTGAAATCAGAGATACCCAGAAGATTGCAGAGACTATTCAAACCAACGAGTCAACATTGCTCCCTAGCTCTCCCATTCACTCTACCTTTTCCACAAACATTTATGAGGGGAATGTATGACCATCATGCAAACTGAGAGGTGATGGTAGGAATCCATTTTAATGGTCTCTCTTCCCCACTATCTTCAGGACACTTAAAAAAATCCATCTAAGTTATGTCTATCCACATAGCTCTTGTGTGATCAGATTATTCCTTAAAAAAAGTAGAGTCCTCCAACAGAGGACGCACAACCCCAGCTCAGGTGTACACAGTACTGATTAGCATATGGATTTTGCAACATGAACTTCAGCTCAGCCTTGGGGTTGCTTACATTTTTTAACCTCCCTCTAAGGCAATGGGATCTACTCTACTCTAACCTCATATATTTTTCTTCAGTGAAATGACCATCGTGGTCAGTGCATGCTCACCACCCTGGATTAATTTTGTTTATTACTCCAGCCCATCAGCAGTAACTTAAATATATCAAATTAAATGTATCCACACAGAACGATGGTCTAGTACTTCAAATAAGTAAGCATTTTTTGAAGAGTAAAGTCTTCTCTTTTAGCAGACTGTCAACCGATTTTGTTAAAATTATTTAATTCTGACCATATTCTAAAGGATTGACAACTAAGTACAAAAAAAAACTTAGTCTTTTCCATGATCTCATAAAAACAAACAAGTGGAGTTTGAGACCATACAAGACCTAACTTGATACAATCTTCTGTGTAGGGAATGAATTGCTGACAGTTACCTTTGTAAGCAGAGCTCTCCAAGCAGTGCCAAATCCACCTGGCACAGTTTCTGCTGGAGAGGAAAGTAGCTGTTTATTTCACAGGAGTAGTCATCAGAAATCTTTAAAAACCGACACTGACCAAAAGGACACAAAATGGAAGGAAGGTAGAATGGTGGTGTCTCCCTACACCCCCAGAAAACCCACACAAACCAACCCTAATTCGTATTTTAGACATACTCCTATCATCATCTTGGCATGTGTGCTTCTAGAAACAGAAGAAACTAATTGGTCTTAGTTAATTTTTAGTCCTTTGATACGTCACCTCCCACAACTTTTCAAAGACCTCTCATTACAGCAGTGAAATATTCATGACTAGAAGGACAAAAAAAAAAACCACCAACAGAAAGCAGACATGATTTCTATTGTCTCCTTCTAAAAACAAACAAAAAAAAAAGTGAGCAAGCAGAAGGAGATAGGAAGCAACAGCTTAACATCAATTAATTTGTTTCCGGAGAAATAAAAGAAATAAATAGCGCAAGATGGATAAATGACTGAGCTGCCATCTGCTTCTGTACTCAGCAGCACTTTGGAAACACAGCTACTACAGTGAAGTGTTTTGCAAATACTGCAGCAAAGAGGGCAGTATGTAAACTGAGGGGGGCGAGGCAACAAAGCAAAACTGATATCCACTCGTCTGTGGGAATTTCTTACATATGTGACCTTTCTAATCACAAAGCAGAGAATCTCTTCAGATAATGTAAACCCCACGTGTATTCCAGATCTGCACCCTCCTGTTTGATGCTCCTACACCTGCTGATACACAGAACTGCTCACACAGAACATTTATTTTGTCCAGAAACATTTATTGTGTCCAGTAACGTATCCCTGCACAGAGAAACATCCACAATTTTGGCTTCAATCTCCTTAAAATAAAACTAATCTGATTACAAGCACACAAATACAGCAGAATAATGATAGACCAGAGAAGTGTAAACACTAACTTCTTAGTTTTTTGGAAAAGGATTTTTCAGCTACTTTTGTGACAGATTATAGCTAATTTACTACATGTTCCATCTATCAATATATCTCTCTCTATATATATAAAACTATGAAAAAAACTCCACTCAACTGGCCACTGTCTTAATGACTGAGAGATAGAAAACTACCAATATTACGTTCATTCATCAGTTTCTTACAAATGCCAATTGCCCAAGGAGCAACTTTTGTAACTTTAAGCACGTCACAGTTCTGCACATTGGCTCATATTTCTGGTCAGTTCCTGCTTCCTGCCCCCAAGGGATGACACCAAGGAATCCTAACACCTCAGAAGTTACAAAACACTGCTGAATTAGCAGCATCACAGAGCAAGAGAGAGGCATAAGTGTGGACACACACAAAAATAACTAAATTTAAATTAAATTTCAAAGTCCTCTTCAAAAAAAAATTCTAAAAATTCATCCAGAGGCATACTATGTTAAAAAAAAATAAATTGTAAAGCAAAAAAGATTTAGGAAAAAATGTTAGCACATACAAGTACAGACAATTCAGCCACTGATGATGAAGGCATTTACAATGTGTACAACTGCTGAAAGCAAAATCAGCAGAGACAATAAATCCATCCAAACAATCTGGTGACATAACACTAAATACTACCCCAAAAATTCACCATATGATTTGTTATCTTAGAACCTTCCAGTTTAATTGCAGTTAACACTGCACAAACAGAGCTGTCTTGGACTGTGCCCACCAAAGCTTCTAGAATTATTCTAGAATTATTCTTTTAGCCATAGTTTTCAAGGGAAAGCTTCTTCGAATTAAGCAAGTACAGTAACAAAAAGATGAAGGAATTCTGGCTTCAAGAATTGGTAGGAGAAAGCATTAGTCATGAAAGAAATAAGCATTTCTCAGGGTATGCCAGCCTTGAAAAAGCTAAATACTGGAAGGTCAGCCTTAGGTCAATGAACACCTCACTGTCTACATTACAAGACAGGAAAACTGAGATCCCAGGCTCCTCTGTGAGCAACAGCTAGGGCTATCAAAGAGACATCTGCAGATTTCTTAACAGAGACACTGATCTAAATCAAACACTCCTGGATGCAAATGGGGCATTAAGTCAGATGACTTATGGAGAAGTTCTAAATTTATCATGGAAAGATAGCAGCAGCTTAATTAAGGCTGTTATCAGCTTCCACTATGAATATTTGCTATCAGCTCTCCAGTTCTCGCCTCAGACATCTGACTTGATTTAGCAACTAACACACATTAAAGACAGAGTTCAGTACTTGCAGGAAGATTATGTACAAATACACATTTGTCAGATTCCAATTTTCATATCTTTTACCATGAATTACTTATTTCCTCAAGTAGATTTGAACAAAAAAAAGAATTATTTTAATTAAAGCACATTGCTTTTGGAAGTTTAACTGAGGAGTTTAGTGTCCTGAAAATTAATATCTAGTTCACAAAGGCATTCACTGATAGCTACACAAGTTTATTTTATTAATTTGACTCAAAAGATTTTCAATACACAGAACCAAGCATTGAATTTGTGAATACCCCACCTTTTAGGAGATTACAAGGGGTCATGAAAATTACTACTGGATCTCTCTATACTGAGAGTTACGTGAGCTGTTCCTTTGTTCTGCAGATAACTTGGCTTTGTGTGTGAGCTGTGCTCTATCTTGAACATTGGCAGTGCACACATAATTGCTAACCTGCTTCCCTTAGTTAAGGTTCCTTTTACCCTTGAAGTCCACCTTTTCTGCTCCATCTTCCTTGCCAAGAAATCCAGATGTTTACAAAGCCAGATTACAGTCTAATAAAAATTCGCACAATTTTTAAGTGACTCCAAAACTAAAAAGCAAAAAAAGAAAAAAAAAGAAGGAAAAAAGGCAGTTTGAAAATGACTGAGCTCTCTCCCCTTCTACAGCGTTTTTGCACCCACTTTGTGTAACGCATTAACTTAGCCCCTGAAGAGCCACACCGTTACAAAATTATTATTACTTGGAAACCAGACATGACGTCCCAAGGTGACACTGAAAGTAAAGTCAATGGTGGACGCGGCCTGTTCGATCATAGCCCTGCTGTCAGCAGATTCTCTCTAGGAGCGAAGAAACGAAGGTGATGTATTGTTGCAAACCATGTTCCTAACAAAAAGCAAGCCCCAATCCTTCAAGGTGATCTATGAAGCCAGAGATGCTTCAGGCGAATATACAGTTCTTCTTGCAGTGAAAAATTAACATGCATGAGATCACACTGTAGTCACACGTTTCTTGTAATGTTATTTACTGATAATACGTCAACATTTTTAAAGCTTCCAAAAGAATATGGGTGTTCATCATTAGCCTTATCAACTGTTTATCACTGGGTTTGCAGTGCAGCAGCTAAAAACAGACAAAACAAGCATGAGAGAAGCCATGGGAGCAAAGAAAAAGAACAGTTTTTAGAACAAAACCAAACCTAAGTACTTCTCAAGAAGCAGCTAAAGCTACCAAGAGAAGATTGAATACTTGCTCATCACATCATTTACAGATCCCTAAAGGAAACAATTTGCCACTGTCAAACAACACTAAGCAGTGGATGGTAACATCTATATTTAGGCTAACTCTTTTAATTATAAAAGACGGTGGCCTTTTTATTTTTTTTTTCTGTCCCTGAAATCATCTAACAAATTTATTTTCTGAAGAAGGTTTTTTTATTACTCAATAGGGAGAAAGTAGTAACGTGCCTTTGGCAAGTGAAATTATCACCGTATTGGTCAAAGTCAGAAACTTCCCAAAACATTCCTCTTCTGCCATCAGCCACATCAGAAAAATTAGTGAGCTAATGACAATAATAGCTTAATGTGGGCAGGTCCCACACTGATTTCAAGGGAACAGGAAACCTTGAGAGACAATAAATTTCTGAAAGGCAGTAACAGGTCCTTGCTATTCCTGGTAACTTTCACAACATCTGGCTCGTGGTACCTATAAATCACCTTTCAGCAGAAAGCCTCACAAACCAGCCTAAACCTCAGGCCCAGAAGACCTTAGAGCACAGAATAACAGCCTCCTCCTTTAGCGTCTTATACATTCAGCCCTGCATTAAAAATATTCTTTAAAGCTTCACTGCGATGCCTCATTGTAATTACAGCTGCACAACACAGAAGCCATTTCCACCCCGTGCTCCTCAGACCACCCGTGTCAGGAACAAACGCTGGGGCTTCACAGATGCACAAGTGCACAGCGAGACAAGCACTGCAGGTGGCAGCCTGCCCAGAGAGTCACCAGAGATTCCTACACAGTCCTGTCCCCTTGAGTGCAAGTATTATTGTGAATCTCCATTTATATGCACACTATGTTTGTTTTTTTTTAAAAAAAAAGATAAATTCTTAGGTACATCAAAAATCTACCATAGTTCCCCACTCCATTTGGCAAACCATCAGAGGTTTAACACTGCGTTGCTTCTCGCAGCCAAATGAGGGTGGATTCAAATTACTTTGTTATGTCCTGGTCTCACTCCGTTTCAAGGGTTAAACTGGAGATGCCACAAACTCATACCTGGAAGTTACAGAATTACACAGAATTTTTACCTGGAAGTTACAGAATTACACAGAATTTTCACCTCACTCCCTGAAGTCATGTATTTTTTCCTCTGCTTTATTTCAAGTTTTAGATAAGTCAGAATATATTTGAAGACTCACAATGTGTTACTGGATTATTTAAGAACTTTTATAAGAACACAAATAAAAGCTAACCTTTTGAGCTTGAATGACCTGGAAAAAAGATTCTCTTCAATGCTTAAAAATCTCTCCAAAAATCTTTGAGTTTTCCATGCAAGCAAGGGAAAACAAAGGAATGAAAACATTTTATGGAACATTTCAGTAAAGGCAAAAACCATGTATTTCTTTGTTTCTGTACTCTCACAGCTTTTGTTATATTCTCAGCAAATACAGCAGATCTCAGCAAGATATTTAACCAGGCTAAAAGACACCCTGATTGAAGTTTTGAGAACAAAAGCAGGCTGAAAACATGTCCCACTTTGTATTAAAAACATTCACTTCTTCATTGTCTTATGCGATTCATACCAAATTAAAATAAATAAAGATACACAAGATTTTCATAATGTATCCCCAAAATCGGTTTTTTGAAATTAAAAATAGCTGATTTAATTTTCATTTGTTTAATGAATTCTATCAGTTATTCATACATTCTTTATAATTCAGTTTGGCTACCAATCAAAGTTATGCTCGAGAACAACAAGGACAAAAAGCAAGCAGGATCAAGAGTACAGTTAGATTTCCTTACACTAACAACTATCATAAATTATTTACTGATCTTCAAAGCTTTGAAACTGGTGATGAATATGGTGGGGAAAAATAAGATGTGTTTGTTTACTATCAATTATTTATTACATATGTTTTACAGTATAAGATGAAGAAAATGATAAAAATGTATTGTGCTCATTTCACTAAAATTTACTGTTCTTTCTATCCATTCAGAGATTATGAATGAATTATTTGGCAACTTTGTAATAATAAGACATGCAAAAAACCTGACATGTTCAGAAAAAAAGGAATTAAATCCATACTTTGCAGTAAGAAATGTACATCTGTATGTGCAAAACATTACTCAAGACTAGGGAAAATGAAGTCCTGAATCAAAATAAACTACTTATATAAGCCAACTCAAGTAACAAAACATTTAGAACCCAGAATACAAATGATAGCTGAACTGAACTCAGTTCCAAACCAGACAGATCAAAGAATTAACACGTCAGTCCCTCTAAGCAAAGCAAGAACCAAACCAGCTAAGCCATCAAAGGTCCAAATTTCCTACTGATTGGAAGTAAATCTGGGATGCCAAGCTGTATGGCTGTATGGCAGAGAGCTGCTGTTTTTAATGTGCCTTAGGTCAGACGTGGTAAACTTCACACTTCTAACCAGTGCTGTTTGTAATAGATTGGATGAAACACGTTTACAAAAGAATCAATAAATGTAAAGACTGGAAAGAATTAGAGAGGCTTGCAGGCTTGTACCTATTGTCTGGGGGAATTAGATGTCAGTTTGAGCACTGTAACTCCAACAAAGGTTTCCTAGTTTTAATTTACTAGAACACATAATGGGCTGTGTAGAAGCTGGGAAACACTCGTCTGTCCGAATATATTACTTAACAGTTTAATGAATGTAACAAACATTATTATAGTCTGGCATACTCCTCTTCTGCTCATTCACTCCTGCTTTGCAATCTTATCATCAAAGGGCTTGTCACAAATTTCTTTGTGAGGCTGTTCCACTAAGTCTCAGAAGTAAGAAAAAATGCAACCTGCTCAAAACATGGATCTGAATAAATTACAATACACAGGAATGCTAAAAGCTATATAAATAACTAGTGAAACACAGCTCTCTTGTCTGTCTCTCACAGCATATATATTTGCATAACTTAAGCACTTCTACAGGTTAGCTATACTATAACCTAAATATATATCTTAAGAACATTTTCCATTTGTAAGCTATTGTATAAAATAAATTTATAAAATCAGACAAGTAAATAACTGTTGGGTACAGAGAAAAGAAAAAAACAAAAACTAACAACAAAAAACAACCCCAAACACCACCACCAGGTTTTTCTAAAAAATGCAAAAAAGACTGGCTGATGCCAGAAAACTGAGCTCAAGTCTGGTTCATATATCTTTCCTGAGGCTGTTCAACTCTTCAACTAGTTCTTGTGAAACACAAGATCCATATCCTTTTCTAATTCAATTTTTCACAATTACCTGAGTTTTATACACTGATCTGACTTTAGCACAAATGTGCAACCCGAATAAAAAAGATACAACTTTTGCATTCCGATAAAACAAATAAGACATAAGGTATCGTTTAACACCATGCTGAACTTCAGGGTTTACCTTTGATATTCACAATACATTTCCTCACATTATCTGATATATAAAGTAGAAAAGAAGGAAACAAAGATGAACAAACCATCCACCAGCCTCTCCAAATAAACCATATGGTATGGTATTCCAACAGACAAAATGAAATTTTAAACACAATAGGATTGTTTAATGCCATATTCCACTGGGTAAAATTGGATACAGAAGGTTGGATTTCTCCATCCCAGGTTCCCTCTTCAAACCACAAACTGTTCATGTGCAGCTGATAAGTACAGTATCTCTGAAACTCCCTTTATAACCCAGTGCATACATTGAAACAATCACTGGAGTGCATTTTTTCTCAGGGAAATGGGCAAAGAACCCAATTTCTGAAGACAGAAATGTATTCTATCACAGAGTTTTGAATAACAAGTTATTGAGTTCTTGTTCTATCATGATGGAAAAGTCTCACTTGGGACTTTTTGCTTCATTTGACAAGAAGTTGTTATGACTGCAAAGGCAAAGGTGTACATATATCTACATTACAAAGAACGTCCTTGTTACCAAGAAAGACTTTGTCCATATTCCTAACCCCAGACAAAGAAAAGCACAACCTGCATTCATTTTTATGTATTAAATACTTGCATGCTCAGCTATGGGAACGCTGCTGTACGTGTCTCAGTTTAGGCTGGTGGGTTTGGTTTCCATCCTGTCAGCAACAACTTGTGTCGCTGGTACCCTCACATGTGCCTCAAAGTAGCACAAAGTACTGCTACACTACATCTACAGCAATGCATATTTGCCATCCTGCCTTCTTCTCACTTAACTCCACTCTAACAACTTGAGAGCCTTGCCACTTGGACAGCTGAGGTGATGATTTTTGAGGAAGGTTCACTGCAGGCAAATCTCAAAGGGATATATGAGTCTCTCTTTGTCCGGTCACATCAAGAAAGTTTTAAAAAGGGTTAATTGACGCCTTAAAATAAAAGGGAAGTGCATCCCACAACAGAAGCTCCTGTTTATGCTCCTTTGGGCCGTTCATTGTAGAAATCTAGTTGACAGAAATCGGAATGAAAAGCTTAAAAACAGCTATTCCTAGGAAAAGC
The DNA here is from genome assembly GCA_013400315.1 of Bombycilla garrulus. Taxonomy (NCBI): domain Eukaryota; kingdom Metazoa; phylum Chordata; class Aves; order Passeriformes; family Bombycillidae; genus Bombycilla; species Bombycilla garrulus. Next base: position 614,559 of record VXBU01019354.1, on the reverse strand, counting down.
TGCCTCAGAAAAAGAGAACACACGAATAATGTTTTGGTATGTCCTCAGCCTAGTAAATGATAGCATTTCACAGTGCAGTAACATATTATGCAGTTCCTTCTCTGAAAAGAAATCTTAATAAAATTTATATTTCAGCATATTCCTTAATTTCTAGAATAACACAAAATTGAGTAATTAATATGTTAAAAAATAAAATCAATATTTTATTCTCTTGGTAAGCCCCTACCTTCCCCAATAAGGGGAGAGTTACTACCACCCTTCTATAACTGATGGGTGCCCACTTTTTAAAACTGAGGTTAAGGGGCTGGCACGTCAGTATTCTGAAAGCAGGTGAAACCCATCTTCAGTCAATAAAGTTTTTTCACAGTGAGAAACTTCAGGGAAATGCTGTCCTGGCAAAAAAAATGTCATTGACCTTGCCTCAACCAAAACCTAGATTCCCAGATATACACTCCTATAAAAATCCTCTATCATCCTGGTTACGTAACTGAACAGAGTTAAGAGTTAAAGACTTTTTATGCTGCCACTGAGAGAGGGAAGAAACACACCTATTTACAATATTTGCCAAGTAGAGGTGGGGGAACCAGGAAGTTCTGCACTCCAATGGATGAAGGGTAAAAGGTATGTAAAAGATAAGCACAAATATTATTGGTTATAGACATCCACAGGAACAGGCAAACAGTTTTATATGTGGTAGTATCAGGTTTCTTAAACACCATTGTTATTTTTCCAGTTTCCTTTCACTTCCCTTCCAATAGGATACCAAACAACACAACGACAGCTTCCCTCTAAAGTTAAAGAAATAGTTGCCTGATTGTTGCCAATGTCTCACAGACTTTCTCTCACCTTGCAATAGACTCCTACGGAAAATGGAAAGCCAATTATTGAAGTGGAATCAACCAGAAGTGTGCTCTTCCTCCCTAACAGAAAATTACAGTCAGACTACATATTTTTTTTAAGTATTTCAGTGTAAGAAGTGTTCTTTAGGTGGAGAAGAAAGGAGTCCAGCAAGAGCTGCAGGATGAAAACAGTTTCGCTGGTTTATGCTCGGGTTCAGGAAAAGAGGAAAAGGGGTCAGTGGACAACAACAGAGAGATGAAGCAGTCTGCTCCTGGCTGCCAGTTCATCCAAAACCAGTAAGAATTCACCACAGGGATGGGCAAACACCTGCACAGGATACTCAGAGAGCTCATGGGATCCTGCCGGGATTCAAGGCTCAGCTGGACACAGCACTGAGCCACCTCATCTAACCAGGCCTGCTTGGTGCTGACCGAGAAGATGAATGAGCAAACCTCTCAAGATGCATCCAAACCTAAATAATTATTCATAAACAATCAGAGAACAATTTTTAAACAATTATTTTTCCAGTCGTACAACCTCTGCACTCANTTTTTAAATATTAGAAAAAAAAAAATTTGTTCTGTCACATTCTCCAGGAAATTTCCAAGCTAGTATAAAAGCAGATTGATTGTTTTGTCTAACTATAAATTTTAGGATGTCATTAAATACCACCCCAGAAAATGTTTCCATATTTTAGGTGCCCCTGTAAAAAATNTAAAGAATATGGCAGCCTTTATGAACCATGGAAAATTAAGTGACTAATACACAGCAGAAATAAGAAATTTTGGAATTTTTCTGATACTAATACCCAGAGAAGTAACAGGCTTCCGGACACCTGAGATATGTTTGTGTTTTTTTTC
>VXBU01019354.1:575475-603337 GCA_013400315.1 Bombycilla garrulus | reverse complement strand
TTGCTGCTTGCTCCTTGCTTGCTACCATATTGATAATATTAAGATGTCAAACTTTTGTCATGCAGACATTTTTGGTATTGACTGAACATTTCAGAGAGGAGGTAGCTCCTTCCTGAAGGGCTTTCCTTTCAGTAACTTTAAAATCTAGCAAAGAGCACAGAAATTTCTTTAGTATTTACCTTTGAGATAATACTTGGAAATACTTTTGGTGTGGTTAGACAAAAAAAAAATCTAAATCTACAGAATACCACCAAGGACTCCAATATTGTCTATGCTTTCCACTCTACACCAGGCTGAACCATAAATCAGTGAGCAGCATGATATCCTGTTATAACAATTCCCCTAATAAATATTTCTATTTCACAATATACACTGAACCTTTATTCCAATCCACAAGTTATTTTTATTTCTTTTATTTCCTTGTCACTATTACACGACCTTTTAAGCATGGCTTTTAGTATTTATAGCTTTCACATATCTGTATTTAGAAACACTGATCTCTTTTCATAATCTATCATAAGATTTGAAGTTTTTTCTTCTTAGCCAACCATTTACTGTAAGAAAGAAACAAGATTCAATCTGTCACTAATTTCATGCAATTATCTTCCCATATTAGACCTGATTAGCTGTTAAATCTAATAATTTCTATGCTCCCTTCTTTTTTAAAACTTTCAGTATAACTCCACTGTTTACTTATTTCAGATTTTACAATAAAATGTAGATAAAAAATTTGTAGAACAAATAGAGTACTCTTAAGGTACTCCTAATGAGTTCCTGCTTAATTCAAATGTGCCAAACAAAATTCATGTGGGCACAAGCAAAATCCTGGAATTCTAAAGAAAACAAAGCAAAAGTTTCTGAATTTCATAGAAAAAACCCTGTAACTTACAAGGTGAGAAAGATAACTCAGGGTCAAAAGACAGCAACAGAAAATCGTGATTTTTGCGTGTACATGACTGAAATACCTATAAAATTTAAAACTGCAAGTCAGATAACCTGTATCAACAGGACAATCTAGAAATAGTAATAAATAATAAGTAATCACTGTCATTTTTTATGTCACTGAAGGACTATACACAATAGCATGGTGTACTAAGACCAAGAATAATCTCATATCCAGAGTTTATTAATACAGTACTCCAGTCTAAAGAAATATATAAAGATGTGAATTATTTACACGAAGTAGAGGGAACAAGTATTTGCTCATCAGGGGAATCAAGCAGTGATGTGTAAGTACAAAGAATATCACATATCTATGTTCTGGAGTCAAACTGTTCTGATCACTCAAACTATGTGTTTCCATGTAAAAAAAAAAAAATCCAAAAATTAGCAAAGAACAATACTGGAAATACAATGCTGTTCCAATACATTCATACTAAGTCACATTATTCAAAGAAACTTGTGATAGAAAAGGTATTCTGAAACACGTGTCTTTTACCTGATCATTTTTATTTTCATAGAGGTCTGAACTTTGTTTATTCACTAGTCAAGTGTTAATCAAAGAGGAGAACTTGTTTATCACCTGTAGCTGAAAAAAATCACTAATAACACTTCCTGTTTGCAAATTACAGTGTGAATATTTTGAACACACAGTCTAAGCAGGGCTCACTCTTTTCACAGCTGTTCCTTTCACTCCTAAGTGAGCCAGGTCCTGTGACCCATTTTCAACAAGATCAAGAAGGACTCTAGTAAAAAAAAAAATGCCAAGTTGTAAAAGCTGACCACCGGAATCATCAGAAAAGGCCAAACCAACCAATCAAACACCCCCCAAAAAACCCCATAGTTTAATAGGCTTGAAAAAGATAAGAAATTTATTTGTTTAGATTTTGACATCAGTAGTTCTGAACTACATCTAGAAAATGAGACCTAAAGTGTTTTCATTTAGGGGCAATGCTTCCAGAGTGAGAACTTGGTGTAACAGAATTACGCTGATGCAGCCCAGGTAAGTCTGTTCCATGTGCTAAAGGAAGTATTTTTAATTTTAACAATATACTACCATGCCATGTGTACACAATGAAATTTTCACCCTGATATTAGATCTATACTCACGTCCTTTAAGCAGGAACACATTCTTACAAATACTGTTCTTTAGTTCTTTCACACAAAGATCAAAGATTTCAACAGCATCCCTCTGCAAATCAGAAATCCAAACCACCTTTGCAATATTCTTCAGTTTTCATTGCAAGAAGGTGCAACACTTTTAGTTAAATTCAGTAAAATCCAGGACCATGCACTAGTGACCTGCTGGGGTTTTGGTTCAACTTGGCCATACATTGCAAAGGGGTTTGACTGAGCAGGCATTATGTAAATGGATGGACTTAAATAAAAGGCAGCCCTCATGTATTAATCCAAGGCCTGGGGTGCTTTCAGAGCAGCCTGGAGACAATCCCAGACACCTGGCTTTTGAAAGACCACCAAGGGAATATGCAAGGGGAGAAGGGGAGTGAAGGTCAGTAAAAGCAACCTGAAATAAAATTTAACTGAATTCAAGCCTATTTTAAAGCATCTGGGTCAGCAGCCTTGAAAGTCTCTTTATAGTTATCAGATGCTGAAATATGCTTTGCTATCTTGAGGATACAAAATGCTTTCCAAAGCAATTCATATTACATGCTTCAGGATTCAGCAAGAAGTACTACCTGGAAACAAGATGCTTTTAACTATAGGTTCAGAACGCATTTTGCCTTGGCAGCTTCAATGTTTACAGTCTCTGGAAAAGTGTCAAAAGCAACTGTGCCATTCAAACTGGGGAGATGCAAATCCGAAGAGCACAAACTTGGCTATCAAATAGAAAAGCTAGTGCTCTATAATCATGAACAACCAGGGGTTTAAGCTAGGCTGGGCAAATGAAAAAACATCAATATAATCAGCTATCCAATACTCCGTTTCATTCAACTGTCTCTTCTCTCTTCCCACACTACAGCCTAAAGTAGGTTCTCTGCAAACTGACCATAAAAAAAATTCAAGAGAAAAATCAGTCCATTTTTTTATTTCTTCTCTTTGCTTTCTTTGTAATGGGCTTTTCTTAGGTGCTCTTCTTAAAATCCAGGTAAAGAGGAAGAGACAGAACATTCACCTTTTCTTCTTTTCATGATTGCCTTTGCCTCAAATTTATTATATCTCGTCCTTATCTATACACTTCTCCACACCCCTTCCTTTCCACAGAATTGATTTTCAGTTATTTACCCCTTTTTGATAAATTCCTGCCTTCTCCTTTCTCTGCTATCCTCTCATTTGCTTCCTAGTCATTGTCCATCTGATGCAGACATTTGCTGGCCTGCTTGGCTCTGGCCTGTGGCAGCTCTGGGGAAGTGGCCGGTGGCCATCGGCGTCAGCTCGTGCCCAACGAGCCGTCCAGCGCCTGGCAGCTCCGCATCCAGCACAGCATCTGCTGCCTCCCACACTGCTGACCCACAGCCAACAGCCCCAAAGCCAAGGGAAGGAGGAGAGAGAAGCTGCGGCGAGGAGAGGATGGTGATGTCGCTAAAAGGAGGTTTTGGAAGCCTATCAGGACTGTCTGGTGCCCGGGCATCCCTCACCTCCTGGCTTGCCACGGGAAAAGGGTGCCACCTGGTGCCCACTCCACCCTCCTCCAGCGAGTCACCTAGCCTGTTCTTCTGGATTTTCTGGCCATTGGTCTCCAAAATGTCACCTACTTTTCTACTGTGAGTCCTCAAAACTTAATGTATTCCTATAACCTCTTCATCTCATGTGAGTTTTAAGAGACCTTGAAACGTTTTTCCGATTTATTAGACACTGAAAGGAGCAACAAAAATGCAAGTGATGTCCCAAACCCAACCCGTACACCTGAACAAGTCATCGAGTAGGAAATGTACACTTCCCTTCCCCAACAGGGGCCCCATATAAACCAGCCTGATACTTCTTGCTCAATAATAAACTGTACAGCAGGGCAGGATCCTCAAAGGATAGGACAAGAAGAAATAAAATCTAGACCTTTGCACTAGAAAACCTGTTTAAAAAACTAAGGATTTTCCCCATTACTTGGCTCTTGATCTCGACTAAACTACACCCAATGAAACAAGTCATTTTATTTCCCATGGTGCTGCTCACAGCTACCCCAACATAAATGAAAGCAAAGGCAGCTATATTCTGATGCTTTGAGGTAGATATTTAATAATTTCTGGTCTGTACAGGATCCTTAAACTACATAAAATATAAGGCTCATACTAAGTCCAAAGGAGAGTTTGTAGAGGTTTTTTTTTGTTGTTTGTTTTCGGTTTTTTGGGCTTTTTTGTGAGGTGTGTGTGTATTTGCAATGAATAAAAACCTTAAAGGGAGCGCCCTAACTGGCTCAAAGACCCTCTGAGACTGTCTTTTGAGTTGGATAAGAGATACTTTCCCTCATATTTACAAAGAGATACTTTCCCTCATATTTACACTTTTCTTATTCAAAGCACCCATCTGAAATTCAGCTTTATGAGGTGTGAATGCTTTCTATTATTCTAGATTTTCACATCTCTGCTTTCCTCCTCAGCTCAGTGGCTGCAGCCTAGAAAATGCGCAACAACTGGCAACTTTCATCTTCTGAAACTGTTTAGTACTAAATACAATATTCATATGTCTGGGTGAAACATAGTTAAAGGAACAAAAATAAAACCCTCCCTATTACTTACTGCAAAATGGAATTCATACTTCATTTGTCACATTGAATTGAATCACTTTTTATTTCAAGACTCCTTTCAATTTAGAGACAAAACATTTCCAAGTATTTATTTGCAGTTGGACTAGTTTTTGATGTAGAGCAGCTGGATATTTTGTGCCATTTCTATATCCATCTTCTAACTACAGCATCTTGAGCAATAATGGGAATATATTTGACTTGGTTTTATTATTACATTTGGGTTGCAAATTAACTTCAACCCATTGATGCCTAAAGAGCGCTGTTTTAAAACAAGGTTTAAAGTAGACTAGAAGCAAAAAATAAATACATATACACTCCTTTATTATCAGAAAGATTATTTTTCCCTTTTGTTTTGATAATTCAAATATTTTTAGACTAGTTTCATTTGGGAAGGAAAAAAAAGAAGTCAAACCACCAAGAACAGTTGTATTTTCCATACTGTTAGCCTAGAGATTAACTTACTGTTAACAGAGCTCACAATAGTTTTCACTGAGGCCCAAGTATAATGATATTTAACAAGTTGGCATGTGCAAATAAAACATTTTCAAGTTGCTACACAACTGCGTTCCATGTTTTAAGCTTTTAATTCTGTATTATGCACATATTCACATTTACACATACAGTATTGAGCTCTATAATTACATATGATACCTGCATACGTAAGTATTTATACACACACAATTATGCATGTAATAATACTACAACAAATACATACTTGCTCTTATAAGATGCTTTCAAAATATGTGAGTTTAAGTACGCTTTCTGTGAAAACAAAAAAAAACCAACAACCTGAAACAGAATTAAGAACTGTACCCTAATCAGTTGTAAAATAGAAACCTTAGAAGGGAAATTGGCAAGTTAACTCATGTGATATGCCTGCTAAATTTAACAGAAATATCTACTTTTTTTTTCAGTTTTATAGGGCAGGTAATTGGAAAAGCAGAGAAGTAACTGAAAATCCTATTCCTTAAAGATGAGGCAATTTCTTCCCAGGCTAAAGTACATATTCCTTTTTAAATGTAAATGTTTGAGTATCTGTCTTGCAGTTGTGAAGTCATTTATCCCTCCCAATCAGACCACCGAGTTTCAAAAAGACAAATATCATCAAGTAAAAGGCTGTTGACTGTTCAATTCCTCAAAAAGTGCCATTTCTCTATGCTCTGATTAGTCATAATTTCCTGACCTATAGGCTGATGGAACGACGAGCAGATCAGAGAGAGCCCTTCTATGGAGGAAACATGTAAGAACCTTAAAATTAATAATATAGGTGAAATTTAATTTAGAGCAACTTAGCAAGCAAGCAAGATTGTAAACCACTGCTGGCAAAAAGGGAGCTGGTTAGAGTGGAAGTGAGAACAGAAGCTCTGCTCCCTATCACCCCACTGCAGCCAATAACACGCCGGACTCTGCATTTATCTCTTGCTTTAATGCTGTTCCCATAAGGAAATCCATAGCAAGAGCTGACTTGGAAGGGCAACTTCTCCAGAAATGGCAGCCAGACACACCCAAAAGATAGAAAACACAAGATATTGTTCAAAAAAAACACTCACTAACCATTATAATACTCTTCAATAGGCAGAAATATTTGCGTGTAAATTATGGGATTTAATCTATCTATTTTTGTTAAAACTGAAGTACTACTATTTTCACACAAACGGTTTCCAGCTATATCTTGCTAAAGCTAAACCTTTAAAATTAATTTTCAAATAAAAATTTAAAAAACCTAAAAGTCAGACCAGCAAATACTAAGCTCACCAAGAAAATAGATATCGCTGTTTTTCCCAAATCATATAGAAGTCCCAAGTCCAATATAAAACGTTTTTTTTATATCTTCTTAATGCAATATATAGTAGCATCAGTGAAAGCATCAGTGAAAACACTGCTTCAGTCACTTAAAGATTTACACCGTCTGTAATATGGTTGACTAATAAGATTCTATTATAGCTACTGATTGAATACTTCTAAGAGGGTTCCTTTTTTTTAACTTGGAATAAGATCAAAATGCTTGCAGATTTCAGATTGCTATTAGACAAAATAATTATATGCTAAACTAATTACAACTAAAGCAAAACCTGACTTGCAACTAATTAAATTTTATTGCATGAAAATAAAGCATAGTCCTTATTTAACACAGGGCACAGCTATAAATGTTTACAAACTCACCAGTCTGTGTATTTATTTCCAGTACAATGCCTAGATCACACTGACAAAGTTGGAATGTACCACGATTTGGACACCAAATAGCTCACTTAATAAAGTAATTCACATGCAAGACAATAAAAATCAGACCAACATTCCTAAAACTGTTGCTTATATTGCTAAGAAGCAATTCTAAATGAGAAATTCTCCATTAACATCCTATTTCATTTTCATGCAGTTCTTCATTGCAGTTTTACAACATGGATCAGGTTTAAATTTTAGAAATAGATAAGTAACTTACGAGCTTAAGTTCAATTATCAAGGCTTAGAGCTAGATCCTTTCAAAAAGCCTATTCAGTCCTACAAAAATGCTGACAGGCAGATTCCATTGAATATGAAGTTAGATATTTCAGCTTAAAATCCCATTATTTGACCAGCTACTATATAGCAACAGTATTTTTAACTTTAGCAGAACATTAGCATGCTTGTACAAGCCTAAGTAAACAATCAATGCTTTAGCAGAACAGAGCAAAGCAAGAGGATGTAGACATCAAGAAGGAAGAGTGAATATCATCTCAAAGAGCAGAGAAAATAGAGGTTGAAAGAACCAGCTGAAACCACTGGACACCAAAGTTAAGAAGGAAGAGACTATAGCTTTCTTCTGGCTCTACTGACGCTTTCCAGAATGCTGGAAACTTGTCTCTTGTTACTATTACCAAGCTTTTTCTGCTGAGTCCATACCTCTGCTAATTCTTTTCCTGCCTTTCTCTCCTTGGGAGCCAAGAGCTCTACCACCATCCCATTATTGGCTCAGGTGCTTGTTGGTCTTTTCACAAAATCCTATAATTTCCAACAAATGTTGTATAATTCACAGGTCTTCTTAACATAAAGATTTCGTTAAATAATAATAATAACAAAGCAGCAAATACCCATTAAAAATATAAAGATGATCTTAAAGGCTCAAAACCTAAAGGCAAACTAAACTGTCATGTGTAAAATGGCTGCAACTGTCCACCCCTTCAAATAATGTGTATTTAAAATCAGCTTCCCACCACAAATATCTTTTATTTATAGAAACGTTCTAGGCCAAGACAAGTATAAAAGCATCTTGCCTTCCCCCATCATATAAAGCATCTCATCAGACTGCTCAAACAGAAAACAGAAGGGAATGGGCTAGCATTTAAGCAATTTTATGAATATGAATTTTATAATGTAATTACCCCTGATTTGCAAAGGTTTCTCTGGTCTTTCCTTCTATCTCCACATAGCTCATGCTTTAGGGCACTGTTTCTCCTCTCCACCAAGCCATCTGGACTTGCATATTATGGCAATCCAATGCCTTTGGAATCTTCTCCTGACGCTCAGTTTATTTGAAAGTGACTAACAGGTTCAAAATTATCACGGGGGCATTGGTACACACCTAGCAGGACTATGTAAACTGCTTCTTTAGAAAACTAAGCAAAACCCTTGAAAAATTACTCAAATAATTAAAAGAAAATAATGAAGCACACGAACTAAAAAAAGTAGATATTTGAAAAGCAAAATACAATATAAAATAAAAAAAATAAAAACAAACAAAAAGGAAGAATAGGGGAAAAAAAACCCAGAAAAATATGAGAAGAAAAGCAATCAGAAGTGCTTCAGTTACACCTATTCATTCTGCACGGATATGCTTCTCATGTTTTATCACATTTCACTGAAAAAACATGCTGGTTTTATCTGAGCAGAAGAAAGGCATCTAACTATTGAATAGGCAGGGAAGTTAATAAAGCAGATATTCTGAAACAATTTTATGCATCAATGCACTTGCATAACAATCTTTAAAATATAACCATGATCCCCTCCTTATTGAAGATTTTCATCAACTTGCTACAACTTAACTTATTTGCAACAGCCAGAAACCACAAGGGGCTTGCTACCTTAACTTTAATTTCCTAAAAAATGTTTACTTTCTTCCAGATGGCAAGATTAAATTACATAAACACTGTCAGCAAGTTGAATCCTCATATGTATTCATTTCCAGCACAGAAGCTTCAAAACCATCTATAATTTTGTTACTGATGTTTGGAAACAGCTGTAGCTGACACGGCTGTGCGTTGTGTATGTCAGCGTTAAAGGATTAAATATTCTTAACCCCCGATGGAACAAACCTGCTCTATTAGCAAGACATCGTAAGCTAAGTCCGAGACCAGTGCTACAACAGGAATGTCTTGTTAGCTCACTGATAAACAAAAGAAGTCAAAGATGATGCATTTGGTCTTTCTCTGGAGAAATGCGGGGAAAAGGCTGTAATTTAACATATACTGGTATTTTTAAATATCACACGGTTTGTGGGACATATTAAGCTTACTCTCTAGTTACAAAAAATATTTTTAGATAGTTTTATTTTTATCAGTTTCTTAAAATATTTTTTAAATAATGTCATACAATTCTACAAGCAGGAAAAATGAAAAGAAACACTTATGTTCCAGTTTTGTGTGGGTTTATGTAAAAACAGTTTTATACCCAGGTGATACAAATGATGTATCATGTGAGTAAATCCAAGTGTGTAATTGTGAACAGGTTTCCCTAGGAAGGGTCCTTGGTATGACTGGATGCCCCTCGTTCATGACTGAAATCAAAACAGTGCTGATGTCTTCACCTAAGTCAGACAGGTCAAAGGCCAGCAATCAACAGCAAAGCTGTGTACTGGAGTTTTCTTGTTACTGGACTGAAGAATGGAGCAACAGCTTATGACCAGAAGGAAAAATCCCAGGCATTGTGATAAAGCCAGGAAGGAAAGCACACAAGCTGTACACACTTTATCCTCACTGAGCACATATAAAAGTCTCAAAGCCCTGCTCTATACACATTCCTGACTCTGTTTCATGGCATTTTCACATTAAGGTGAGTAGGAGGGCATGTTTGTAAGTAATGTTGCAATTGCCTTGCCTGCACCTGTTTAAAAGAACCTCCTTTATAACAAGTGCTGGATCCTAAATTGTCCACACCAATGGGAGGCCTCTCTCCGGCCTGAATGGAAGCAGAAGGAGGTGCCATTGCTGTGGGGAAAAAAATGGAAAGCAGAAGAAAAAACTGCATACAAGCAACATGATTTCTGGTACCTTATTGGAAATTTTGTGAGCCCTAGCAAAAGAATGAGATGATAAATTAGGGCTGCCCCAGAGAGTTCAGTGCTTCAGCAGATCACATGGAGAGTAATACCAGAGATATTTTCCCATTGCAGACAACACAGACTTTTTTTCTCTTAAATATTTCCTGAGGTACATTTTAAATCCAACATGGTTTTTTTTCATTAGACTTTCATGTCTTCCCCTTTTCCCTTTATTTTCAACTCAGTTTTGGCTAATGCAAGAAAAGCTCTCCTGCTTGTCTGCTTCTACCCTCCACTAAATACTTCCAACCCCTTTCAGGGAGCTGCCTGATAGGGAGGAGTGAGAGACATCTTTTTCCCCATCTGAACTCCACAGGCATTGCCAATCCACCTAATTCCAAACCCAAATGAGATTTAAGATTTCATCTCCTCACTTTAACACATGGAAGATCCAGGTTGTTCCTTTTGTCCCATCAATTTAGGGTATGCTTTGGCAGCAGAGACGCTGAAAGCCGTGTTCTGGGGCATCGAAATGAACATCGGCAGGAACAGACTGTTCCATCAATTTTGCTACCACTTTCCCACAGATGCAAGCTGTTCAGTGCCCTGCCATTGGGAGAAAGTTGTCCTGTGGCAAAACACTATATACAGTATGATTTAAAAAAAAAAAAATCTTACTTGAAATTGTAGGGGTTTTTGCACATCTGACATATCATGCCCCAACAGTAACGCACAGTAACAATTTGGAGGAAGAAAGAGAATAGCAAAATGGTGGAACAGGTATCTGTACAATGATTTTTTTTTCTTGTATATGTTCATGTATTTGCATGCTACATGAAGAAGTAAAACATTTACTTAGTGACATAACACTCTAAAAAGAATAGGCTGGTGAATTACAAAGACTAGCTTTGTTTCTTTTTAAAATCCAATATAACCCTATATCTCATGTATTTCTGCAATCTAAGGTAAAAAATGTTTGCACAAAGTACTTCGAAACAGAAAAATGTAGACGCTGCAGAAGGCACAGGCAACCTGATTTACGAAGAAAACAACATATAAAATGACCCCTGTATCAAAGTTAGAGCAGATGCACAGTTGCAAGGTCACTCTCCCATCCTGTTCAGACTAGGTCAGCTTTTGAAGACATATCACTGCAAGCACGCTTGCTGCCGTGACACAGACCTCACAGACACAAGCCTGCCTTCACACCAGACAGCTTAACTAAAATGTCTGTGCTGCTTAGGAAGGACACAGCATCCTACACTGACATCCCAATACTTTCATATCCATGCACGACCCATTTCAGCAGGCATGGAGTCTCACGGTCAGACTTCTGCTTTACCAGATCATCTAGCCAAACACCTTGATTCCTCACCTCATCACCTCAGAAGGAATTCTTTTGGTTTCACTAAAATCATGGATACTGAGCTGCATCATTACGATTCACGTGGATGTCAGCAGACTCAATTATCTGGTCCTCAAATCTGGTGAAGTAAGTCTGTAAAGCCATCCAGTATAATTGCTTGGCATCAGTACCAGAACAGTGTGACTTCTCCTCCTGCCCACTGCATTTTTTAACCCCACACCGACTGAGCAAACTTTAATCTCCATCCTGAACACACACACACACTCCTTGTGCAATAGCAGCAAGGAACTCCAGCTCCTGGGAGTTCATTGTGCACAGCACAAAGCCCCTCGAGGCAAAGTCTAAACCAAGAAATAATGACAACAGATAAACAGCATCACTAGGTGTCACGTGTTTACAGGAAAAAAATATTACATTAAATATTTCAGTAAAGCTAAACACTAAAAAAACTCCCTAGGTCAGACAGATGTTTTGTACGCCACCTCCAAATAAGAAAGGCACATGGAAGTCAGAAAGCTGCTAAAAATGATGCTAAAAAAGTGGAGAAAGTAAAAAGACTTTAAATCAAATTGGCATTGAGTCAGAGTAGCCTATAAAAGTTAAACTGGAAGAGCCACAAAATAATCTAGCCATCTTTATGGACAAATCAAAGCCTGCCATCTCAGTCCACAAATTGTTAATGACGAGTTGACAGTAAAAGAAAGAGAAAGTACATCTCTTAGAACTGAAATTCAATGTTTTCCTTTCTGGAGGACAATGCATTCACACCAGGGCCCTCTGAACAATGACCCACAGACCAAGCAGTAGGCAAAGATGCAGTTCATGATTCACAGTTCACTATGGGCAAATGATTCTATTTCTAAAGACAGCTTAAAAAAATCTTACTTCCCTAACCTTACGTTTCCCAGTTGATCCAAGGACATTGCATAACTGAAATCAGAATAAAGGTCATGGATGAAACATTCTCTCTTGTCAAGTAAATGGTCCTTAATCTCACAAAGCACGGGAGACTTTGGAGGTCTGACTGTTTCACACAACATATGAGTACGCCATTTTCATCTCAGTTGTCATCTGAGACAAAATTCAATGAAAACATCACCTGATTGGGAATTCTCTAGAGATGTGTTCCCCCTCTGGAATAATAATCCTGTCTGGTGAGCTGCATCCTCCACCCCATGACTTTTCAACAGATGCAGAGTACAGACCTGAAGAGGCTGAGCACTGCACACAATCTTCCTCCTGCTCCAGGACCATTCAGCCAGGAGCTCAGCCACCTCCATGCAGCCTCCTTCAACCCAGCACAGCTCAGCTCACACTGTTTGGAACCAGGTTAACATGAACTACTCCAGTGTGTAAACTGGTAAAGGTAAAAAACACATTAGATCTCAACAACGCACACCTAGACTGGAACAACTCTTAGCTTGGATTCACGAGATGAAAGAGAAAAATGCCAGAATTATCACTGTCTAGTCTTTTGTGAAGGTTATTTGGACGGGTTTGTGGGTGAAAACACTATTTTATGTCATCATCTTTTCTTTCAATGCTCCTTTATAGAGAAGCATGGTTAAGCTCCAAACACTGTCAGTATCTTTATCTTTCGAATACTTATTTTTCTTGATAACCACCTCACCTCTGAGAAAACACCGAAATTCCCTTAAGTAGCAACTATACATATAGAAGTAAGCTTGTGATCCAAAAAGATAACCCGAGTCATACAAAGTCTTTACCAAACTATAGGATTTGGTAAAATATGATCATATTGCCGTTAATGGATATTTTTATACTCTTGAGAAAACGGAATAATATAATTTTCTACTCATTTTAACTGTCACCTATACATATCTGTGAAGTCAACTACCTAGTAATAGCTCTGTAACACCAAAACAACAGACTTCTTGTACCCAAATTAAAGGACAGGGGCATCAGCATCTAGATATAAAACATTTCTCCTCAATGACTTCTTCCTCTTTGATTCATAGCTTTAAAGGGTAAGGTGCAGCTAAGAAAAAAAAAAAAACAGCAAATTACATTCACAAGGCATACTGTACACCACCAGGGGAGTATTTCTGAGACTATTTAATTTAAGGCCATGCCTGTGCTACCATGTACACTTTAGAACAATCACTGTTCTCATTGATGGCAGCAGCAAGGAATTGATAGTATTAAAATGTGTAAGCTGCTGAGCCTGTCACCTAAAATTATTAAAAACATGATTAGTCAGCACCTTGTTTCTTCACATATACCCAGCAAAGTTTTGCAAAGAGATTTAATCGCACTGGAACTAGGAAGCAACAGTGGTGATGATTTTCAGGGAAAAGGAATAGAGTGAAAATGTCCTCCTCTTTGAAACATGGCCATATTTGAGGACAGGCAACTCAAAACCACAGCTTGCACACCTCACTTTATACAGAAGTACAGACTTCCAGAAAACTGCAAGAAAAATTAATGCGCCAAGTCAAAATTAAGGGCAAGCCAAAAATAAACCTATAAAGAACATGAACTGTCCTCTGTATCAGCTAAGGAGGAGTGAGGATGTATGAGGGCCCTCCTCTTAAGTTCTTGTGGTCCTACAAGCAAATTGTCTTTTCCTGCCTCAGTGCTCAGGTCTGGAAAAAAAAAATAAAAAAAAAAAAGGTAAACTCCACAGGTTTTATGACATGTAATAAACTCCACTGGTAGCATCTATTCATGAACTGCTGAAAAAGGTTTGGAGTGTCAGTTGTGTTTCAACCTGTACTGACAGCAGTTCTGTTCTCACTGGGGGAACAGGCTCAGGTACCCATGCACACAGGAATAATCTGCTGAATTACATCAGAAACACTGTGCCACTTACAGCATGAGAAATAAAGAATTTTTTTAATCTATTATATTTAATTTTGGAACCGTTTACTTTGCCACGTGATTTTCATTTTATATTTCTTCCCTTCGCATGTACCAAACTAGTCCCAGGTAGACCATAATCTGACCCAAAGCCAAACTGACAATTGTTGCTCTAGAGGAAAAACAGAACTCTGACCCAAAAAGGAACACACGCCTTTGGCTTCAGATTTGGGATAGGAAAGAGGTAACAGCCCTTATAAGCAGAAAGTGGTCATGTTTTTCCATCCTAGTTTTTCAGTGTCTATGCACTCATGTTGTAGATAGATGTTTTAATACCATATAATCCCTTTTAAAAGTGCATTTCCAGCCCTCTTAGCAATTTCTTATTCCCAGCTTCAGCTACTGATTCCTTCCTCTTGCATGCCAGCACTAGCAACTGCACTGTGGCACCAAAGGACAATCTGCAAATGGAGCTAGCAAAGACTAACTCAAAACACAGAAAACAAGGAAAATTAACTTCAGGGGAAAAATACACATGTGTGTGTGTATATGTGTATCTATATGTCTCTTTAAGACAGATAAAATCTGGCTCAGCCTAAAGGTGCACCAACGCTCATGTCAGCACCAGAAATGAAGGAAAAGGACATTTCTGGCAGATTAAAAGAAGCTGTAGCTTTTCCTATTCTCAGATGCACGCCCTAAGCATCAGGCTGCAATGACACATCCCCCCTCCTTTGCCCTCTTCTGATCCAATGAATCTGTTGCTCATGGGTAACAGAATGGCCCCAACAGGAAAAATAAAAGCATCAGCATCATAATCTATAGCTAAGTGATGATGACCTTCTCCAGGAAACTGAATTGTGCTGCCTCCAAACAGCAAGGCTTCACAAGGCATAGCCATAAGTCTATCACAGAGTGCAGAATTACCTGCTGTCACATCAGCTGGTACTAAAGGGAAGGGTTAAAGTGTGAAAACCCCTATGATCCCTTTATATATCCATGTCTGGAAAGAGAAATAGGTGGGCAGAGGGAAAAGCTATATAAATAGCTGCATCTCCTCTCTTTCAGGTTTGTTTCTCAGACAAAGCAATCAATTCCAGGTTAGTCTTTCCTTGAGAACTTCAAAAAGCACAAAACCACCAACACAGGCACTGATAGCGCTGACACTAGGGACAACGTTTGCTATTTCAACAAACTCAAGCACCAAAGTACATAGGCTAAAGAAATCAGCCCTGTTACATCCTCTGTAAACAAGTGGTGACTGCTGTGACATCCCTCCTGCTGCTGGAGAATTAATGCAATTTGAATACGGAGCAAGGGAAGCAGAGAATCACTTATCACAGAATAGCTAGGGTGGGAAGGGAACTTAAATGACCTCCAGTTCCAACCCACTTGTCACCGACAGGGACACCTTCCACTAGACCTGGTTGTTCAGAGCTGCATCATCCAGACTGGCCCTAAAGACCTCCAGGGACGGAGCATCCACAACTTCCCTGGGCAGTTCAAGTGCCTCACAGTCCTCACAGTAAAGAATTTCTCCCTACCATCCAGTCTAATCCCTACTCTCTTTCAGTGTGAAGCCATTCCTGCTTGTTCTGTCACTACATGTAAAAAGTCCCTCTCCAACCGTCCTGCAAGGTAGCTCCAGGCTGCAATTAGGTCACCCCAAAACCTTCTCTTTCCCCGGCTGAACAACCCTGATTCTCTCAGCCTTTCCTCACGGAAAAGGTGGCCCATCCCTCTGATCATCTTGGTGGCCCTCCTCTGGACTCCCAGTACCATTGTTTTTCCTTCTAGAAAATTATGTATATGGGGAAAAACAACCCCACCGAGCACCCACGTGGTCCTACTATATGAATGCCCATACAGTTATTGGAGGGGGGAAA
Organism: Bombycilla garrulus; assembly: GCA_013400315.1. Lineage (NCBI taxonomy): Eukaryota > Metazoa > Chordata > Aves > Passeriformes > Bombycillidae > Bombycilla > Bombycilla garrulus. The sequence goes on along the minus strand of VXBU01019354.1, from coordinate 587,393 downwards.
AGAAAAAAGGTAGTCTTGTGTTTCAATTTCCTCTCTTTTATTTATGGTTTCTCTTGGTTGGTTTAGCCCCAAAGGTTTTCTGCTGTGATGCTAAGCACAAAACAGAGCAATTCACAGAGAGTAAAAAACATGTGTTGCAAACTCATTTCTAGGACCGACTTCTCTCCTGTAGGTGTTTCTAATTTAATAAGTAGGGAAAATGTAGGTGGTGTGCTACTCCCTTTTTTAAAACAAATTAAAAATGCAGTCCAATCCTCCTCATATGCCAGCCCTACACCTACCAGTATGCTGTGGCTGTCTGTTGAACCGGGACAGTGCTACTACCAACCTAGCAAAAAAATAAATGCAAATTATAAAAATTGAAAATTAAGCATTGAAAATCTCTTTCAACTATACTGCTGCTCTGAATTCAGTATACAGACAAGCAAACCGCTGAGTTTACAACAAGGGAGAGGGCAACAGAGAGAACAGGATGCAAGACGGCAATTTTTTATTTCTAAAGGACACACTGACAGTTTATAAAAGCCTAAAATGTTAATCAAACCACCACCTCACTGTTTTTTATGAACCACCACAGAGGAGTCGAAAGAACAAGCAGCTCCTGCACTTGCCACCCAAAAATCGTATAACCCTCTTCTGCAAGGTGAAGTTGATATCTAACAGTCATTTTCAGCCATCAGGGAGAAATGTAACAGGGCTGAGTGAAGCAGTTATGTGAATGGCACAGGAGAGCAGGCAGAAGAATTATTAAGACCAAGGTTTTAGAAACCCTGGGACTTTTGATTTATAGAATATGAAATTAAACTAAATATATTAGTAATGTTATGAGGGGGGAAAAATGTTCACATCTATTGTCTATTTACATTCTTGGAAATATCAGTGAGCTAGAACAGTTTTAATAGTTAAATGCAGTTAATCCAAGTTTTTGCACATTTTCTAATCTAAAATTGTTTGAATTGCATTTAACAAAAATATTCAAAATACCAGTAGATACAGTGCTTATCTGTTTAGAAGCAAATAATTTATAAAGCTTTTTCACCTGAAACATTATCAATGCAATCCATATTAAGAACATGAAAACTTTTACATATTTGAAGCAACATTTGCCTCTAGTATGCAGTTCCTGTATGTTAATGTAGAAGTAAAGGTCCTATTTTAACCTGGGGACAATATTCAACCTACAAACCATTGATAAAATAATTTTGAAACATCTATAATGTGATTTCAGTTATAATACCAAAAAAGCAGAATTGAAAATTATCATTAAAAAAAGCAAATCTGAAAATAATGACTTTAGCTGCAGTCAAAGAGCTTCCACACTATTTTTACATGCTTTCATAGCTGTTGCTGGGGTTTTGGTGGAGGCAGCACGGATGACATACCGTCTGTTTAGCTTAAATCACTAAACTGAGACTGCGCCTCAGGCACCTGCAAGCCGAGCTACTGCAGAAAGTGTCCGGTCCTCAAAGCAGAGGGGAGAAGGTCATGACACGCCTGAAAGACCTTCACAAAGAAAGCCCACGTGGGTGCCTCATCCCAGGCAGACAAGAACCCTTGCAGGATCCTGGAGTGGCTGTGACACTGAAGCACTGCAGAGAAGGTCCTACAAGGAAACCTCCTTGAGGTTTGTGCAACCTCTTGGGCTCACTGGACTTCAGCGCACACGGGATTGTAAGCGGGTTTATGACAGTTCAATGTGATGCAGCTTTCACTTAGGCTAGATGTAAAGCCTCTTCCCACACAAAAAGTGATGGGTTAGTGGATTTTTTTTATTATTTTTCCATTAATATTAAAAAAACTAGCATTGTAACATGTTACTCTTGTATATTCTTTAACTAACCACACAAAAAGAAAAGCTTTAAAAAAACCCTACAGATTTGATTCTGACAATAAATCTATTGTTATCATATTTAATCCAGTCTCACAATAAAAACCTTAACAAGAAAGTTGTTAATCTGGTTTTCTTGCATGATGAACATAACAGCCAGCTATTGTGCACTTATCACAAACCAGTAAACTTAAATTTTGTCAGGTTAGCAGTATGTAATAATTAGCAGGTGCATAGACTAAAATGAACCTAGTTTTTACCTAGTATTTAAATCAATTGTATCAAGTTTCTAGGGCAGGCAAATTTACTGCACCTAACAATGATTCTAACACAGAGTCCTCTTTATGTTTGTCCACTCCCACAAATCCTCTTGTTAAGTTAACAGGGACAATCTTACAAAAGCAGGGTGGAAAAAAAAAATCTTACTCCTACAACAGGTTCTAAAACACTAACATTTGTTCATGTAGACTGATTAAAACACAAATACGATGATTTTTACTTCTGAGCCTCTTAAACAATTATTTTTGTAAGTGTAGTCAATAAAATTATCATTGGTAACACTGAATTCAGGTGTGACACTCAAATAGTAAATTCAACACCCCCAAGAAGGACTGCAAGGAGTTGCAACCAAAAGGCTTGGAATCACACAATAATTTAGGTTGGAAATGACTTGTGGAGGTCATCTTGTCCAAAACTATGCTTAAAGCCAGTCTAATTAAATCAGGTCTGCGCTTGTTACAAGTCTTAACCTCCAAATTAGGAAGCTGGAAACAAAGTGCTTAATGGGAACAGTCCCCAGAACAAACACATCTGTGGTCTTCCCTGCTAACCCATGCCCAGGAATGGTTTGGGAGTGCCATGAATCAGCTCCAATGCCATGAGGGAGCTCTCTAGGAATTCAGCCGCTCAGATGACGGTGTCCCAGCACGTGGGAAAGTTACAGCGCTGTGTTTAACACGGCAGCACAGGCCTAACCTCACTGTGCCCCCTTTTGGACAAGCGCACTCCTTTGTGGGGCTCAGCAAATAAACAGTTATTGGATTTGCTTGTTCCAAATGCTGGGAATGGGGGTGGAAATCGTCCTAAATACATTTAACAATAAGGTTTGACTGAGGACCGGAGTGCAGTCAGCCCATTCTGTGCTTTATGGGCTCTCCATAAAAACTGAGTGGTTCATCAACTCATTTCTAGTCAAGTATTTGCTAAAAAAAGAACACAAAGCAAAGGTAGATTTATACCAAAGGTTACAGGCAGAGTGTGTAATCCCGTATCAAGAAAATAAAAAGGAAGAAAACACATGGTGATTATTCTCAGACTTTCCTCTGAAAGCAACGAGCCTAAGCCTATAGACCACTGATCATGGGGACAATGCCTATTCACTACACAAGCTCATTGAAGTTCCTGAAACTACCAACTGAACAGATTATTTAGAGGCTTTCAAACCTGGACTCAATACCACCCCATTTCCTATTTCTATCCTAAACTCACATTTACGGATTCAGAAGATGAGTTCAAGTAAATCTGTATGCCCTATAGCTCACGTGATAAAAATCTAATACTTGTAATTCACAAGAAGAAAAATCTGAAGTACTCACAGGTTATTAAAAAATTAAATAGTCTTTTATTTTCCACTTTCTTTGAAAAGTAAGGCTTTCAGATGAAAAACCGAGATTATTCAACTGGCATTTGAACTCTACCCAAATAAACAAAATCAGATACAACAATAATTGCAGCAGATCAACCAACAGAAAATTTTGTATCAAATAAGCAAATACAAAATATTCTGCCCTAGATCCTTGAATTAATTTTAATGAGAGTCGCCATTTTGACTGAATGAATATTTTATCTGGGACCTCAGGAATTCTACCTCCTGATGACGACAAATTATGGGGAAAACATTCCTACCCACATACCTTGTTTAATTACAATATTTAAAATCTCAATTTCTGTTAAAACATCTTATTTAAAGAGAAAAGCTTATGTAAAACCCCAGATATATTACATTTCTATTACTGATCTGCACTGATTAAGTAAGAGTTGACTTACGCAGCTAATATTAAATTTAGAAATTAAATACATGTCCATATTGTATGCAGCCTAGCTGGAATTCACTAGATTAAACATACTAATTAATTTGGTCATGGTGTGCTTTGTATTATAATTCAGCATTTATTTATGAGGCCCACATATTCAGTTTACTGAATTTAATGTCTGCACTGTTCTTAAACATATCATTAAAAGTGTTAACACTTTATATCATTAACCCTGCATTACTCCACAATTAACATGAAATTATCAAAAGAATAATAAAAGCAGCTATGCACATTTTTAAGCTACTTAAAACATTTCTAAATGTAATTGTAACTATTTCATGATAAGTAAGAGTACATATTTCATTTTTATGTTAAGATGCTCTTCACACAAGAAAGAAAATAAAACCCCAGCTCTTCTAAGCACTTATTAATCCTAGGTTTCCTGCAGAGCACAGTCATTCATAGTTGTATCTTAGCCTAAGTTTCCATAACTTTAGACAGATTGAATCACTAGGTGCCTCTTTTTTCATACTCCAGCAATACACAAATGACTGAAAAACTTCCTGATAGGTGACGAGCATTTCTGCTCCCAGCACTTACTGAGATGTCACTGTGGACTTCAGACCCTAAGTTTATTTGACACCTCCCAACACGCTGGCCTGTGCTGAAATCGACAAACTTCTGCAATTGTCAGAGGAGCGAGGGGAAAAGGACAAATCCTCCGCCAATTTTGTACTGTATGTTTACTAAGTCAGTACTGAATGGTCAAAGTAGATGCACATCTGTATTTTAAAAAATCTGCCAGGAAAGCTTTTCATTCCTCTGCCATCAATTTACACTGAGCTCAAAGTAGTAATATTGAAGATTAGACAATCCAAAACATTTTTGCAAGTATGCATATTACCAGCAAAGCAAGATACCAAAAAGAATACTTCCTACCATCTATACAATACTAAAGGGCTCTATTCTGCCTAAATCTTTAATTTTCTAACTAGTTAGGGATGAGGGCAAATCAAATTTGAGAATTTCACATTTATCAGCCTGATATACCAAATGCCACCTAGAACTCCTCAGCACTCTCAGTTACCTGTTTATTTGTCTGGACTAAGCTAAATCATTTGCAAAGGTCCAGCATTTCTCCAGTTCCTTCATTACTTTAAAAATACAACATTTCTGCCTTCCAGCATGGTAACAATGGTGAACAAATGGGAATTCAGTAACTGCTGCCTCAATGTTAAGACTTCCAGTGACTCTGTCTTTGTTGCTAAAGCAATACACAAACACTCCCAACTTGTAACCAAGATTTCAACCAGCTGATTTGTACAAATACAGTATCTTTCTGCAGTTTCCTTTGCTGGATGCTGCCACTCAACCTTTTGACATTGAAATCAAGAATCTCTCTTAAAAGGAGTAGGGAGACATCAGATACTTGAAAATATGCAGTAGTATGAATAAAGAATGTCTTTCTTTAAAAAAATGAGTAATAAAATGAATTATTTTCTGCTTTGTGAAGTTTACTGCTTTTGAGAGGCACCAAAGCCTATTCAAATAAGCCATGTATTTCATAAAAAGAAATATGTAAACTGCTTATAAAAAATAATTTTTTAAAAAAAGAGCTGAAGTGAAATCTAAATTGGAAATGTTTGATGAGCATAGCCCTACATGTTGTGACCCAGAAGATAAATGAGAATGCCTCCACTGAGGTGAGTAGAGCTCTGCTGGTTTGCTTTAGCTGGGCACGTCCCAGCTGCACAAACCTGCACACGCTCAGCCTTGAAAACAAAACTGCTCCACCTACCCCAGCTTTCTATAGGGAGAAACCATAACAAAGCTGAGAGGAAAAATATCAGCAACACAATCTGGTTTTCAATTTTTGTTAGAGAACTGTGATATTATTTGCTTTTAAAAAGATGGTTTATAGTCATTAGTCTCAAGTATTAGATTATGATATTTTAAAATAAATGAACAATTTTCTGTGGCAAGTAACATTCGATATATTTTTGTTAAAAAGATGTATTATTGCTCTTGTCATTAGATTACAAACTTCTTGAGACAAGTGCTGGTCAGTTTATTTATGTGGAACCCTAAGGATAAAGTTTCTATAGAATTTCTTTAGAAAGGTCAGACAAATGTTCAAAGGATTATAATGAGAATGGATGAGGCCTTTGAAGGACTATGCAGTCTTTCATTTGCTAATCTAAAGTAACACTTATTAGCAATGATGATTTCTTCAACCACTACATAGTCACCCCCCTCCATGATCCAGTCAAACTGTATCAAGGACTTCTGTGATTTAGAAATCAATTGCTGTATTATAATAAATCATGTGGTGAATAATTTCTTTACCCCTCCTCTAAAAATTCTCACATGCAACTTTCTATTCAACTCCTGCCAAGAAAAATGTTTTAAATCTGTATTTTACCAATTTTACCCTTGACAGTTTTTGTAAGACACTAAAAATTGTCAAGACTCAAATAAGGAAATAAGACACATTAGTTCCTTTGTACATTGGCTAAACCGCTGTCAAGAACACTATTAGAAATTCAATACAATGTTGAAAAATAACACCACCAGCACAACTGATTTCAACACAACACATTCTAAGTTCCACGCCAAGACAGCTTTTACAATAATAACTGCTGCTTTTCTGAATGTTTTTCCATGTTGTTACACGAAAAATTGAAGTCATAATATCTTAAGATTTTTGCAAGCTGCAATTTTACACTTCTGTAATTCAGATGCAAAAGATACACGTAGATCTTAACTCATGAAATTTAAAGGTTTACAGAACACAGATTTTAGACCATCATTATAAAAGATATTCTCCTTTTTTTAAAATAAATTACTTGGAAGAGTAAACCAACTTGGCAAACCAATTTTGCAGTAAAAATTTCTGCAACCATTCCAGCATTTTGCTGGGGATGGAAAGGAGGTGTGTTGAGGGAGAATAAAAAAAGAGGCATAGAGACTATTATCACATAATTATAATCCATAGCTAGTGCACGTTAAGATTTTCATTGTAAAGACTTACTAGCAGTGTGATAAAAGTATAAAAGCTAGGAAAGTAAACAAAAAATATTTGAAACATATTTTCTCAAGCTGAAAAATTGTTTTCTTTTATACATAAAGATTGAATTTGCATTCATGAACTCCTGCTGTAAAAGAGAGCCAAAGTTTCTATAACTTTTAATGAACATTTCAGTTATTAAGAGATTTTAACACCAAGATCTACTAAAGCCTCCCAGTTCACTAGTACAAGACAGTCCAGGTAATTTGCTGATTTCAGTGGATTTGCTGAGTATGTTAACCAGTGCTGAATTTAGTACAGCTTCTAGTTTACTGTTTTGCTTTCCATACATCTAGGCACTAATGTTTGCAATTAAGTTTTTTTGTAGACACAAACATACACAGCAAGTATCAACATCCTCAATCTGTTACAGACTCAAATTGCAAAATTTAAAATAATTAGGTCACCTAGGCTTGAAATCATATGTTGAATTTCAGCCTAAATCATAAAAGCACACCCACTATCTTTGCAAGACTCACAGCTTATATCAGCACAAAACAGTTCCAGACTTAAACTACTATTCAACCTTGTGTTATCCAAGCATCAGCTTTGCATAAAATGTATTTTAAAACAACAGTAAATTGTGCATAAGGAGAAAGTTGGACCACATGGACAGACTTGCATGTAAGAAGGCAATCAGAGATATAATTTGTGTTGTACTCTCCATTTTATTATATGCTTAAGGATATTATTCCCTTCATATTTGTTCAGAAGCAGCTATTTCAGTTGCACTATTAAAATGAACCTGTACAAATAATGTTTATTCCATAAAGCCAGATACTGAACTAAAAGGTGAGGAGCACTAAGAGCCTGGTATTCATGAACATTTTGTAATTTTATTGCTTCTGATCTGCATAAGACCAGAAATACTTTTATGCAATGCTTCAGTTGCAACATTCTGTTATTGTTTACATGCACACTTGAACTAAAAGACTGATATAATTAGTCCAATATGCAAACTTTAAAAACGTATTGAATGCAATTAGCACATCTTTCAAGAAACACATAAATAACTATAATTTAGATTTAAATAACTATCCTCATAATAGATGCCTACAGCTATATCTTCTTAGAATTATTTAACATTCTCAGAGATTTCTCATATTTTTTTTTATAATTTGGCCTTTTTTAACTTTTTTTATCTCTCTATTGAGGAATCTTTTTTTTTGCTGGACTTTAAATGTTTATGCATCACACTCAGCAGTAGTGTGTGACCATAGCCTACTGGTTAAGAATTAAACAGTGGTGAAGCTGATACCAAGAGGTGCACAGACCGAATGTGCAAATATTCCACTAGATATTGAAACAAGTACAATTCCTGCTGCTTTTGAAAGAGAAATAATAGCATTGGCATGTCTTTCAAGAACTATGCAGGCAATATCTAGTAGGTGTGCACCCTGTCACCTGAAACTAGCCTTCAGAGTTTTGATTTCAAACGCTAAAGCTGTTCCTCCTAATAATCCAGGAGATGTGCATTGTAACAGCACGTAGTGATGCACAAAGACACCGTCTGTGCCTCATACCTGTCACTTCAGACTGCCGGTGAAGCCCAATACCACAGTAAGGAACACCATTTAGTAGAAATGAAACATTTTGGTTTTAAGATTTTTGGGGTTTGATGGGGGTTTTAGCTTTAAATAAAAAAAAAAAAAAAAAACAAAAACCAAACAGCATTTTTTCTAACTTCTGTGTTGAGCTTCAGTCAGGCCACAGAATGGGCACCTGAGTTGCCTGACCCTGTACTCAAACTGCTGGAACCTGTAACACTTGTTTTCTAACAAATCACCTCTGGAGACGGAGCAGGCTTCCTATCAATCACTAACAAGTTAATTCCACATAATAAGGCAGGTTCGGATGCAGACTGATACATTGTGAAATGCTGTATCTGAAATTGATTAGAATAGCACTCAAAATGAATGCAGCCCTCCAAACCGCTTCTTTGCTCAGAAGCATTAATCTCACTTATAAGGAGAGCTTCATAATGGTAATGCTTGGTATGAAAAAAAGTATGAAATAAATCAGGTTTTATAAGACACAGCAATTAATCAGTTTTAGAACTAAGAAAAGGCTGTTAAAGCAGCACATTTTTACAATGGTAACTTCTTTAAAGCTTCTGTTACCTCCAAAAAATTAACTGTTTAGGGCTTTCTTTTAATTGCTCAGCTGACAGTGTGAACCCCAACCCTAACTCAGGGTCCCTGAAATGTTTTCTACAAGCTAAAACTCTTTGCAAATAATACTACTCTGATAAGAAAGAAAGCATTTCTTTTATGACAGTTTTCAGTCTAAGAAGAATCAGATGCAGGTATCCTGAAAGGACCTACTTATACAACTAGTTAGCCCGGGGTAAAAAATTTATTTCATCAAACCAAGGATTTTCTAATAAACACATTAAAGTTATTTGTGGCAATATTTTCTGCACTTGATACTTGCAGGTGATAGAGTCACATTATCACTGTATTTACTGAAGCAGTAAACCAATGAGTTTACACGTAGTCATTGAACAGAACAGATTCTACAGTAAAGTTATACTTAAAAGAAAATAATATTATATAAATATAATAATTTTAATCTCTCTAATGTGTAGTTCTAGCATAGTTCAAATCAGCCTCTAAATCTTACACAAGCACAACTTATTGCATAACATTTCAAAATAAGACATTTTAAGATTTCTCTATAATAATTTTGCTCTATAAGAATTTTACCATTTCTCTTGTAGGCTGCCAGAGAGATGAGGTTTCTATAACAGAAATACAGCATTAAGTACAGTAAGTGCAATATCACCATAAAAATCAGAGTAGTTCTGACCTGAATCCTTAGCATCTCTTGTCTTTTAAGCACAATGCTTCTTCACAAACAACACCTGATCCTCCAAGTTGCTGGGCACTCTCAGCTTTTATTGGGCCTAATCCAAAACTGATGCAAGTTAGTGGGAGTTTTTGATCAATCTAGAGGGGCATCAGTCTGCACAACGCTCACTGATTTTAACTGAAGGTAAAGGTTCTGAGTATCTTACTGAGCCAAGCTTATAACCTGTTAAATGTTGGGGCTAGGAGATGACAAAAAATACTTTCAGGTTATTATTTCATTTTCTAATACTTTATGGGACTTCTACAAAACAGATGTTTATTAAAGCAGCCATTGTGGATTCACTGGTAACTTCAAATCTGGTTTCTATCAATATATCCTTTTCTTCTCTTTTTTGATTTGAACAGAGAATAATTACTCCCAGCTCTAAGAGTACTTCAGTACCAGACTTAACCTGCTAACTGAATGCTATTTTGGATTGGTTTTCCTTAAAACATATTAAACAAAAGAATCTCAGTGGGGTCAAGTATTTCTTATACCAAACAACATCTTTTATCTCCATGTTCACTCCACTGAAACCCTTTCCATTTTTAATCAGATGTATGCATCTAATATTTCTGTATTGCTGGCCTTTTTTTGCCCCTCATAACTTACTAGACCATTGAAAATAAACCAGCAAGTTCGTAACAGCAAAGCTTCAGAATTGTAAGGTAATATTTTTTCTCAACGTGCTATATTTTTCCAAAATGTAAGTGATACAATTTTCATGTATATTCATACTTACATAGAGGCCCTTCTTCCAACTTATTCTTATATTACATAAAAGTACTATTTATGAAAATTTTTCCCTGCATACAATATTAAACTAATCTCCTAGACGTGAATGCAATAATAATTCTGAACAGCACTTGTATTATTTTAGAAGGAAAGAGCAGTGGCATTTTTCCGAGAATATCTTCATGTGCTTTACAATTAACTTTTCTGTAAGACCATAGATGAGCAATATTAATATTCCAATACACACTTTACTAGACTGAATGTTAGGATCCACAATCCACAGAACATCACTGTAACTCTTCAGTGCTATGAAGCAAAATACTCTGCCTGGGGAAGTATATATAAAATACAGGGGTAACAGTCAGATAAAACCAAACAAGCATTGAATGAACTAAGTCTTAGCATAAGAGACACACAAAATTTAGAAAGTAGAAAAATACAACCGCTAAAGTTTTCTTGTAAAAATATTTTAAATCTAATTTTTTAAAGGAGCCTGTGATACATGATACCTTATGGAAATTGCTCCTATTTAAAAACTTTCAAGTCTCTGAACACATCAAGATGGGAGTTTGGGTATGTTCTCTTTTTACGTTACTTTGCTTGAAAGCAACTTCACAACATAAAACTTTTAAGTACACAGAACAGAGGATCTGCTTCCTACATACACGTGAAGAAAAAAACCCACCAGACACCAGAAATGTTTGGAATTTCGAGGGGGAGACCACCCCTTTCTCTTCCCAAACCACGGTGGCATACAATTTCTTTGGTGGCCATGTGTTTTCGCCGCAGAGTAACGCGATTTTCACCAGTTTACCGACTAGATCATTACAGGGGAGAGCCTCGGAAACCCCCTCCTTTAGCAGGAGAGCAGGTAGAGCGCCGGGAGCAGCTCTGGAGCGCAGACCACCCGGCAGCCTGTCACCGCCCGCCGCCGCCGCTTGACAAACGCGCTGCCCGAGGGCGCCGGAGCCGGCGGGAGCGCCCCGCGCCCGCACACCCGAGCGAGCCAACACCAAGTTCCGAACCCACCACAAACTTGCTCGGACGAGCTTTCGCGCCTCCGCCCGCGCCACTACGCTCCCCGGACAGGAGTGCGGACACTTCCGCTTGTCTTCCCAAAGTGAGGATGCCGACTTGGGAAAGCACCGAAACTGCCGCGCTGCCCGGTCCCCCCGCCGCCCCGCGCCGCCGGGAGCGCGCTCAGCCCCCCTGGGAGCGCGCACACCAGCGGCCCCAGACCCCGCTCCGAGGCCGCGCAGCGCTGCCGCCGGACCCAGTCGGCTCCCACCCCATCCCCCCGCTCAGTTTTCCGCCCGGCACCGCGGAGTTTCCACATTAAGTCGCGTCCCCGGCCCCTTCCTCCAGCTCCCCCGCGCCCGCGGAGCCCTACCTGGGGCCGCGCTCC
>VXBU01019354.1:376282-572085 GCA_013400315.1 Bombycilla garrulus | reverse complement strand
AAAAAAAAAAAAAAGAGTCCTCCTTTCGACTCAGTTTTGCTGGTTGGTCACCACACGGCAACAGCTGTCCCCATTATTTGGCGCGGTCAGCTCCGCGGCTCCTGCCCCTACGCCAGCCCCGCGAAGGGACCGAGCTCGCAGCCGCTCGAGCGGCCGATTCCGAGCTGCCGGCGGAGCCGCCCCGCTTCCCTCCNAAAAAGAGTCCTCCTTTCGACTCAGTTTTGCTGGTTGGTCACCACACGGCAACAGCTGTCCCCATTATTTGGCGCGGTCAGCTCCGCGGCTCCTGCCCCTACGCCAGCCCCGCGAAGGGACCGAGCTCGCAGCCGCTCGAGCGGCCGATTCCGAGCTGCCGGCGGAGCCGCCCCGCTTCCCTCCCGGGCTCTTCCCTCCCCGGCTGCCCGGGCGGGACGGCAGAGCCCGCGCAGCCCCCGCGCTGCGGCCGGGTCAGAAGGTGACGGACTCGCCCTAAGCCCCGGAGAGAACCGCACCGCTCCTCTGCGGGGACGGGGAAACTTTGGGAAGAAGGGGCCGTGCGCGGAGTGACGGGCTGGAGCGGCTGCGGACACGCGGGGAGAGCGGCGCCGGGCTCGCTGTATCCGCGGCGAGGGCTGCGCTGTCTCGCCCGTCTCACCGCCGGCAGCACTTCCAGAGGCGCTCACTTTTTCCCCGAGTATCGAGTTGCGGTAAAATTCTAAAACAAATATTCTAATCTGATCACTGACAAAGCCATAAAATTAAATAGCTGTCTGCAGAGGGAAATATGTCTTAATTACCTTAATTAAAGCGAGATAGGGCCTTACGCACGTTCATTTTGAAGCCACTAAATGTACTGATTATCATACAAATCAACCTTTAAATGGGGGTCATGCTTTTCCACTACATTAGTTTGTGTTCCACTGCATAAAACAAAGCTATATGGGATGCTGACCTCTGGCGCCCCGCTTGCACTTCAGCTGCACAAAACTGCTGACCCTCTTCATTGGGTCCTCAGGAAAGAACCTGAAGGAGTTTGCATACGATTTGGAATACAAAAATGCCTTTCATATTGTGTTAACACTGCATTGGGAACTACTGCCTGAGCTAAACTTATGGCCTTAAACCGAAGCACATAATCATTTTAATCACCTTGTATTCATAAGCAGGAGGTGTCACAAAGCGCCGTTATTGCCGTCATTGTGTGAGTTAGTACGCAGGGCCATGAAAAATGTCAGGTTTGTGGGTGCTGGTGTAACACTTTCCCAGCAACTATAGCTGGGGGTAACTACCCATATTTTCCTCTAACAGGAGAAATGCAGAATATTTATAGCAATTCAGAAGTCAATACAAAGACTTTATACGTACATACAGAAGTTTATGTAATTAAGTCAGCTTCAGAATTTATGATATTTACAAGAAAGAGGCCTTGTTTTACCTAAGCTTCACAGTCATAATTAACATTTTTGTTTTCTTTTCTAGCTTTTTAACTAAAAGACGTATTTAAAAAAAAAACCAAGAAATTCCACCAGAAAATTTTTCTGATTTATAAAATGTACAGAAAAGATGATTTAAAGAAAAGCACATTTCATGAGGAAAAAAGAAACCCAAAGTGCTTTTCTGTTGTCTGGTTCTCTCCTTTTCTTCTTCTCCTATGTCTTCTAGCAGAAGACATCACTAACAAATGCAGTCTGGGAAAAACACCTCTTTAACCAAAAGCTCTAATAGCAATCTGCTATTTTATTGTGATAATTTGGATGCGAATCACTCTGACATGCCAAAACAGAGATTTTTATTAAAATACTACTAGTTAAAAAAAAAAAAAATCTTAGGCTGTTAGTGGTAAAATATGTTGTATTTAAGAGGAGTGCTTTCATTCCTGGAAGACAAGAGTTCAGGCAGTGGAGTGGTAACAATCTGTGTTTGTTCCTGTCTGCTCAGGAGAACTGTTTCTAATTGATCTGGCATGGAATTTAGTTGGAAATGTGTATGTTGCAACCTAAGCACAGTCCCTGTATGCTTTGTAAAGTGATCACCATATGGGCCTTATTTGAAACATTTGAAGGTTTTAGCTATTAACCTTGTTTAAATTGTGCTGTAAATTCAGCTCTCTGAGCTGAAAAATACATGTAACTGTGTGCATATCTATCGATATATAAATCTACATGTGTCTATATGAATACAGACATACATGCACACACATGTGCATAAACACACATCTACATCTACAGCCACACATACAAACATTTTAGGTATCATAAACATGTGTCAGTTATCTGCATATTATTACTTATTAATAAAGGTACTAGTTACATATTTAGAAAATCTGTTGAGTAGAAATATCATTCTGAATAAAGACGTGGCTGATATTACAGTCATTTTCTGTAGATGCCATTTTAATCTATGGGACCATTTCTGAATTAATTTTTTTTTGTGGAAAAAATATGCTCAGATCTATTTCCACACATCAGAATATTTTTGAACTGCCATTCTGATGTCACAGAGATTTAATTAAGAAATCCCAGATAAACTAAGAGGAAAACAAAAGTTCTTTCACAGAAAACTGTTAGGAGACAATGGTTAACTGTGGTTATTTCAATTGTAGGGTGAGCCAATCATCATATTTTCACCCTCAAAAATCTTAATAGTGATTTCTTCTTCTGAATGTAAACTGAATGGCTAGGCTTTGTTACAGGTAATAGTGCTAAGTTATGAATGCTGATGGCCTTCTTGTACAGCCTTAAATTACATTGAAAAAGATACAGTTTCTTTAATTAAAAAAGCTGCACTGAACTAATCCCTCTAGCTGAAAAAAGAAAAGTTTTAAGCAATCTCTTTCTGCTCTGGGAGAGAAAAGCAGACAATACCATAACAGATCAGAAACATAAGCTATAGTGTGCAGCCAGGAGCACAGCAGGGAACTGAATACTGCTCCGACTGTGTCATTTTTTAATCCCCCATCCCAGTTTTCCCCGTCTGACCTCATGCTGAGATGAAGTTATCACAGAAGACAGCTTTACTCTTACCAATGAATCCAACCCTGGATCTGTATTATCCTCAGCAGATCAAAACACCGCTTTCATCAAATAGCATTATCTGCATAAAAGGCATGCAATTGCCTGATAATTTCACCCAAACTATGCTATTCATTTAAAGGACAAGAAGAGAAATGTAATTCATTCCTTTTTTCCCCCTGGAAAAGCTAACTTATACTTCACTCATGGGAACTTTTCTTTTTCTAACACGAGATCTCAAGAAGAGGTCCATTAAAAGTTTCCCTCTGGTTTACAATTAATTGTTAGAGTACCCCTGTGCTGCGTGAGTGACACAAGTGTAGTTATGCAGAAAACTGGCAGGGAGAATTCACAAAGCTCGCTGTAGCCATGATACTGATTCCATTAGCCATGGTCCTGCTAACCCTAATAATCAAATCATATATGGCATAATTGTAGCAGCCTACAAATAAATAGTAGCTGAAGGTTTACAGGACTTTCCTTCAAATGGAAATTCGAAGTCTAATAATTTTGCCCTAGCTCAGAAAGGCTGCACCACAAGATCCTGAAATATCTTCACTAATGTATGTGTTGTTTATAAAAAACATGCACATATATTAAAAACTCATGCTGGTGCATTGTCTTCCAGAAAGGAAAGCACACAATACTATGGCTCATTGGTTTTATTGATGTACACAAAACATTAAAGCCACGATGGAGGTGGGGCAGATCGCTCCAAGTGAGCGCTGTTACAACATCTACTGTATTTGGACTATTACATGCACTCTGCTTGTTAAACTATTCTTGGTATTCATCTGCTTGGAAAGGGCTCATGCATATCTCTTCCACAGCACAAAACCCCTCAAACCTAAAAATAATGTGTTCTTTTTTAATTCTGTTTTTGCTTTCTAAAGCAAAATACCAAATATTTGTTTGAAAGAGTAAAAATGTTTCTGTGTTGGAGTCTTGTGTTTTCTAGGTTGTAAGGAAGGGGTTTTCTTGTTTCTTGAATAGCAGTGTTTATATTCAGTGCCAGAAATAAGCACTGATTTGTATCTGGCAGAGGGATTTCTCCCTTTTTCTAATAGTATGAAAGCCTTGGAATGTCATGGGACTGCAAATGCTAAACTGAGTATTTGTTGTGGCCTAAATATCGCCTAGTCCGTACAATGACAGTTACTTTTCTTCGGGACCACTGGACAGGTACTGTCCTCTATTCAGAGGATAATTTTTTTTCCCCAGCATGTCTTTGATACTTTTTAAAACAGGAGTTCTTTGAAGTGGCTCAGAGGTTTGGAATCACAGGAGTTGCCTCAGAAGAGCTGGATTATTGAGCCTTACACAGGCACATCACACATTTACCATGGGGCTACAACCTCTCTGTGTACACAAAGACCCTATGGAACTTTATACTATAAAAAATTACCAGTCAAGTTCACAACTTTCTTTTCAGCATTAAGACAGAACCCATTTCCCTCCTTAATTTCACAAAATCTTTGAATGTTTCATTGCTTCTTTATAAAATTAAAAAAAATATAAACATATATATTCACTTTCCCTGCCAAGTGTTTTCTTTTTAATGGAAACCCTTTCCTACCATACCTTATGGAGGATTCTGATGCAGGAACTCTGTATCTGAAAGCTTGCATCCTTTTTCCAACTATATGAGCTAATGAGAGAAAATAACTGTGGTTTTCTTTTTTTTACATAACCGCTTCTCATACACACTCAGAACATCTCACTTATGGCAATACAAATGGTGTATGATTATTAAGGATTAATGAATGCAGGTACACTTGGGTTTGGATCTGTGTTCACCAGCATTATTTCCTATTTGAATGTTGTTTGTGGGTTTCCATGGCAATGGAACGTAACTTCTTATGGAAAGGTTTTTTTTTTTGTTTGTTTGTTTGGGTTTTTTTGGTTTAGTTAGTTTTTTTTTTTTTTTTAATTATTTGTTGTGGTTGAAACAGCTTGTACCCATAGGCATTCAAACCCAGATTCTTGTGGGAAAGAAAAGAGTATGGGCCGAAAATGCTGTTTTCCTGTATTGGTATGGTATTATGCTACATATCCTGGTATAATCACCTGCAGTGCCCCACAGGGTGTTAGCAACTATTGGCTTTGTGAAAAGCAGGGCAATCTGATGATGGAGGAACTTGGGAAAAGGAAGAGTGCCAGTCAGAAAACAAGATTTAGGTTGTCCTTTCTCCAGGCTTCATGGCTCCTTCTCACCCACAGTTTTGTGGGCAAGGTCACAGATAAAGGGTAGGCCAGCTCTAGAACCACACCCCTGCCCAGGTACCATGTATGAAGAAGGAAGAGCATGGCAGAGATCTTGTTGTAATCCTTCCCTCTGCTGCCAGACCAGTGATATTTTGGCAGCTATAACCAAGAGTTCTGTTAATATGGCGCATTAACTGCATCGCGGCCTATCAGCCTTACCTTTTAAAAAGTTGCAAGGAATACAATGCAGAAAGCCAATCCTCTCAAGAGAGATTTCCATTTAGGAAAACCAAGGAAGTGACACAGAAAAGCATCAATAAATATAGACAGCAATCAAAAAACTTTAGCACAGATGCTAATATTGATGCTCTTGTACCAGCTTTGCTAGAACTCAATTTTTCAAAATTTATGCAATATCAGGATGCTCAAATTCTCCTCATTCTGGATTTCCAAATATTTTGTGTTCAAATGTGTTTGTTTTTATGGCTTGAGAGAAGTTCACAACACATTAAAAATACAGTGTTGTTTTGCTTGTTTGTTTTAAAAACTGAAATAAATGGAAGTGAATATAGAGAGTTCTTAAAACACTAGAAACTAAATACGGAAATTCCAAATGTCTTCACTAATAATTACACACACACACAAAAATTGTCTACAACATAATTCTGACCTCAAACAGCAGTTCAGAACAGAATTGACTTCAGCCACCTAAAGTGATGCAAACTTGGATTTAATGATATTTACCTCAGATTCAGAACATGACTTCCATATGCACAAATATCACAGTTTTAGTGGGTCTCTATACTCTTTTACACATTTCACCTCAGCATTAGAGAACAACCAACAGCTGATACAGTTTTGAGACTGATAAAAATTTGGATTTCTGTAGTTCCTCCCATCCTACGCTTTCAATCTTCTGTTTGTGTTTTCTCTCAGTTGTCTATTAAACACAAGTTATATTAGTTGAGGTGGTGTTGAAATACCCACAACTCCTGGATGTATGAGTTCCTTCTGTTAACTTTTTTCCAGAATTTTAATATAGAAAAATGAAGCAGAATGGAGGATAACAACAGAAAACACACTTTTGCTTTCTTTAGCTTCATGTTTTCAGCTCTCAGCTCCTACCATAGCAGTGCAATATTTGTGCTGCTGATTTCATGGCAGTGTAATTGCACAGAGCATGTCTGATTCGACTTTACTTCTCTTGAATTATAAAGATCACATCCACAATATGCATTCATCAAAGCTTTTGATAGAAGATGAAATGACAGGAAAGACAAAATTGTCATCAGACCACTGAACACCTATGATGTCAGCAAGTCCCTGAATTCAGACAAAAAGGCTGAATCTTAGAAAAGTCAGATCCCAGTCCAGCACTAACGCCAATTCTAACATTTGCCAACTCAGAGAAAAGCTGTACCACTATTCTGTGAACAGGACTTGCAACAAGGCAAAATGGAAAATGAAAAACTTCTAAGTAGCCTCATTTTACAACATAAATCTTCTTGGAAGCTTTCTAAAGCACACAGTCATAGCTCCTATTTCTTAAATATTCAGTACTTGTAGAAATGTAGTGAAACCCTTTGCATATGCACATTATAAAAATACAGCTTCTCTCTTCTTACACCAGTCATAAAGAAATGGAAAATTATAAAGAAGCAGCAGAAGAAATCTATAGTTCGTGTACTGGCAACACTAGAGCTCTGCATTTATATTTTTCCATTATAAAATGAATAGTTCTCAAAATAATCTCAGAAAAAATAAACTTGTAGTGTCTGTCAGAAAGAATTATATCATGTAAATTTAAAAAAGTAGATAAAAACACCTATTGATTCAGTTTTTATGTGGCTTATTACTTTCTGGAGTACTGCTGCAAAGGCTGTATTTGTACAGCCTGGCACTTTGGCCATTTTGGGTACTGTGGCAATAGCACTTTCTTCCCCTGGCAGCCTCTCCTCTAGCACCAAACCTCAGCTACTCCTCTTCATTTTAAGGATCCTCCAATTGCCCTTTTCCATCCTGCCAGTCACTGCTTTCTTCCTGTCAAGAGCTCAACACCCATGTCAACCTGGCATATGATACCAGTAGCTGTTGCCAGCTCCTAAAATCTGAAATGCATCTCTCTGCCTTTTTTTTTTTTTTTTTTTTTCCCCTTCATGATTCCTCTCTTACTTGGGAGAAACTGTTCTTAGAATTTGTTTTTTTCCCAGGGTAATTTCAAAAAGCTTGGACAGCATTTGTGATTGTGCTGGCCAGTATTCCTTGTGCTGCTGTGCTGCCATTAGCTGCACTGCCTCGTTGCTTTTGTTTAATGCTTAGATAGTAAAGTTCCCTGGAAGCAGGAAAAGTCTTTTTCCATTTATGCTACATCTAATGCAGCGTGTCTGAGAGCTCTCACAGTCTGAGTGCTCATCGAAGCCATGGCAATACAAATAAGTAACAACACTGCCAATAATCAAATTCACACACCACTTCCTTTGGTAATTTGATAATAGGTTCCATGTCTCTGCTGATAATATTCCTCATTTTTCTGTTTTCTATATGTGTAAGGACTGCTTTGGCTTCAGGAAGTGCATCTGGGATGTGTTAATCCTCATGTAAATTCCAAGCTATTTTGACACATACACGTAGTACACCCCAAAATAAGATGCAATATGCAAAGAGCAGTGAGATTTCTATATCCATCAATAATCAACCAATGACATTAATAATCAAGGCCTCCCATGCAACTGTAATTCTGTATCCTGCTTTTACATATGAGGATGCTCTAATGATCAAATACTTAGCTTTTGTAGAGGCCAGACTTATTTAGTGGAAAGGTAATTAATCACTATATACTTTTATCCCCTAGAGTCAATAGATTTTGCCAGATCTTCCTTACTACATGCCACCAGAATTGTGCACTGAACAAAAAGCAGTTGGACTTTGATGATCCTTGTGGGTCCCTTCCAACTCAGGGCACTCTATAATTCTATGGAACCATCATCAGTTCTGTCACAGACAGTTCTGCGTCACTGTGGACATGATGTTTCAGTATTTAACATAGGAAAGAAACCCACTGGGGCCCAGAAATCAAACTTTAGAATTGTTTGAATAGCACAGAAATTTTGTGTGCCTGATTTGAAACGCACAAGTAGGCCTGAGGCAGAAAGCAGTGTGCTGCTTTGGCAATGTTTCTGGAAAATACCTGGGCTTGAGCTACTCACCCCTAACCACATAAAAACCTCTGGCAGATGCAAACTGATTGCTGTGCTCTTCAGGTGACACGTTACGTTCCCTAACCAGGAAATCACCTTTTGCCTTGCAATCCATCACAAACATACAGCAATTCTTTTCAGCTTCAGGAGAAAAGATTCTAAGGAAATTGGTGGTTCACTTCCATAGCAGAGCCACTCTGGGCATGAGGCAACTGTTTAATGAAATCATGTAACACCACCACAGAAATAATATCTCACAGGCACCAACAGTCTGCTGTTTCTTACTTGTGGAATATAGTTTTGCAAATTTTAATATTAATTTATTTTATTCTTATAACCTATGATAAAAAAACCCATAAAAATGAAAAGCTTATTTGATGGATAAACATTAGCTCTCACAGCAAGTACTAAGAAATTTTAGCCTTTGGTCAACAAATCTTTATCAACTAAGAACTTTATATGATGGTAGACTAATGAAACATATCTCTATTCTCTTTCTATTCAGTTTGATCTGCCAGTTTCTTTTAAATGCTTAGCTTTGGAAATGTTGCAATAAAATAAATATCAAATTTCAGTTTGAAATGCCATTCTTAGGGCAAAAAAAAACCCCCCAAAATGCAAATCTGAAAGTAAAATGCTAACCAAAGTTAAACAATGAAATTGAAGGAAGACTTCTCATTTTTGACTTGAGGGGAAAAAATGTACGCATTAGCAAACTGATTCACACTCTCTTTCCCTGGTAACTTTAAACCTCTCCATTATTCTGTTTCAGTTCTACTTGAAACAGTCCTCTTCTCTTTATTTTTTCTGTTTGGACATCAGACTAAATCAGTGATCACTCAGTCAGCTTCCCTGAGGACATTCCTAGGTCTCCCCAAGTACATCCCCTCCAGTTCACACATGTCAGACACAAATCCACCTTACTTAAGCTCTGGACTTTTTTCCACAGCTTTGTCCACCTCAAATTCCTCTTAATGCTCTCTCATACTTGCAATACTTTCTCTTCAGTTTTACACTTTAATTGACCACAGGAGATGTGTGGGCATCGGCTCACTAAAATATGACTGTGCTGGGACCAGCAGACAGACGACAGCTGAAAAAGAAATCTCTTTTTTATTTTAAATTCCATTGCTCATCATCAAGTGTCCTTTCAGAAACTCGACAGAACAGCTAAGACGAATTTTTTTTTCAAATTTTAAATGAGAAATACTTAGTTCAGACAGTATCTTCAGAAAGCTCTCTTCCAAAGAAGACAGTTCCTTCCCAGCAGGGGACATTATCCAGTCCTTAGCTCCACTGCACCTCTTCACTGCTGCTGGTTGTCAGCTGGTAAGGTTTGCATTAAAAGAAGTTTTTACACTGTACCAGTATCAGTGAAGTGATTCAACTTAACCTTGGCTCTCTGAGTAGCCCTTGTGGCATCATTCTAACCCATTAAATTCAAAATAACCAGAAAATAAGTGGAATATTTTCTCAGACCATTTTAGCCTTCATTTAACTACACAGAAGTGACTTAAAATCTTTCTTTCTGCACTAACTCTGAATGCTGCAGAATGGGAGGAGTTGGCCTAGCAGAAAGTAGGGTTAATTTTCAAATGCAGTTCTCAAGAAAAGGAAAAGAAACATTTTAGGAAAACAGTAAAATTTTTGAAGTGTTGTGTTCAAAATCAGACAGTTTTAAACCTTTTTAAGCAATTTTCCCATTCCGCTGTGCAAACATTTAGTACTGAGCTCATAGACTTGAGACTGCTTAGTTTGGTGTATCTTACACTGTTTCTAAAAGAGATGCTTTGTAACTTAGCCCACCAAAGGATAAAATAAGTTATTATTTTGAATATTTTACGTATATTCTCTCACTATTTTGACACAAACTTTCAGTAGAATATATTGTATACTCAGATGCAATATTGCTAGCTATGCTCCTACAAGTGGTGGAAAATAAGAAATAGAATAATATATATATTATAATATATAATATACATATATTATATATTATATATTCATTGTGAAAATGCCTAGAGGAAGACCTGAATGAACAGGAGAAGTATCATCAGTGCTTACAATGCTGAAAACAATGTATCTAACCACACCTTCAAAATGCTATATCCTCCTCTCTGCTAGTTCTCCTGATCCTCCTTCCTGGTCTTGTTTGGCCAGATTGTTGATTCACCCTGTGCTTGTCAAGGAAGAGAAATGAAAGTTTTATTATGGGGCTTTGTCTGATTAGCTGTGCTGACTTGTGAGTCTGAGCACAACCACTGATGAAATTAGAGGAAACATTCATTGTCATCACCAACACGCTGGCTGATTTTCACACTATATTGAACGCTGCTTAAATTTGTCCTCTCCTCACTTTTGTCTGAATTTCCACATTATGTGTGGTATAGCTTATAGTAAAACAAATAGATATCAGGATAACAAGCATGCATCTTAATATTTAATATTTGTCACAAAATCCTCCCAAAAGATAAAAAAAACCCCAAACAAACCCTTCCTAAGTAGAAAAAAATAACCTAAAATAAATAAAAAAAGGAATGAACCAATTCAGCTTAAGAGAAAACTAATATAAGTTAGTTGAGAATTTGAAACTTAGGTTAGAATAAAATAACTTTGTACCACTTCCTACTTGCTTCACTTGTACTAGCAGTAGCATAAAAAATACTTAATAAAAATCTATCCAAAAGTTATGCTGTGGAAAGAACCAGTTTTTAACTTTACCTTGCCATGGCTCCATTAACTATTTTTCCTACTTCAAAACATTTTTCCTAAATTTATGGGAAGGAATTAGTCACCTTTCTTTGTTGCCATTGTATAGAAATGTCATTTTCAGCTGCATGCCTTTCCATCAATGCATTAATAACTCATGTTTGTGTATTTTTACAGTATATATTACCATTTTATAATGAAATGTTAAATATTTTACTGGTATTTGTATTTTACTGTGATTTGTACTGAGTACTGAGCAATTGCAGTGTTTCTATTCACTAGAATATTTTATTTAAATGAATTTTTAAAATCACCCATTGCTTTAAAACAGTAAAAAAAAGCATTTCTATTTTGTACACTTATTGTCTTCCTTTCATTACTGTGATCAACATTTAGTCTGTTATAATGTGATATCATGGATAGCATAGGGCTTTAATCCACCTTTTATTCTGTAAATTAAGAATAGGTTCCAGACCTCATTTCACTGGAAAGCATCTCCATTCCAGCTGTATCATCAGCTGGTGAACTTCTCCCTTACAGAATAACCACTTTGACAGCAATTTCTCAACAACAGTTTGATTGCACTCTTTTCTCCAGTACACTCTGCTACATCTGTTCTTACCTGGATATCTTTAATTCTACGTACTGAAAAAAAAATAAATTAAAAAAAAAAAAAAAGAAAAATGATATGTACAAGGATGCAACCTCAAGATCTACTTGTGATTTTCCCCCTCTAACTATTCAATGTACTTGTCATTACGTATGATTTCTATTTATTGTTTGGATTTATCACCACTTGGGTAATGAAAATTAATAAAGCATTGCCCTTGCACATTCTTTGTGGCAAACATTAGGATTTCATCAATAAAATATGTGATTAAAAGCAAGAGTTTTTAGTGGTCCAAAAACTGGATGAAAATATTTTTGTTATTTTTTCCTTACATGTGCCTTTTGTGTGAAATCCTCTTCTAATAATACTATCAACATTTGGCCTAATATAGATTTACTTTTTAAACCCTGCATAAATCAATCTTAACATTAAAAATGATCAAATATACTCTAAGATTTTCATTAGACAATATGTGCTTATATTTTGTACAAATGTGGATTTTCTTCTCCCTCTCAGCATCCTCTGCCCGCACTGGCATTTCCCACAGAGAAGACCAATTAATGTCCATTGTCATTTCAGTTATTGTATTGTATGACTACTTAATCATGTTCCAGCCCAGAGATTCTCTATAATTTCTTCTCACCCTCCCTTTCCACGGTAGTTAACTCTGATGAAATTCTCATTTGATACTGAAAATTGAAAAAAGGACTTAAGAAATACTAGCCTCAATCCAGTACTCTCAGCATAGGATCTTACAAACACAACACTCATCACTACATTGTCTAATCCAGTTCTGGGTCAAAGCGCTGCCAGGTTTTTATTTTACTTTATTTTAAAAGATTATAGATTTTGTTGACCAAATCCAATCGCAAATTCAACAAAGTATTATTCTGAAAGGCAAAAGTCTATGTAATAGTATAGATGTGGTTTTGAAGATGTGCTCATATTTCATAGGACAGAGGCAATACTTTAAAAACAGATGCTCCCAGAATCAAGAGATACTGTTCATTCACATCTATGATTT
Organism: Bombycilla garrulus; assembly: GCA_013400315.1. Taxonomy (NCBI): domain Eukaryota; kingdom Metazoa; phylum Chordata; class Aves; order Passeriformes; family Bombycillidae; genus Bombycilla; species Bombycilla garrulus. Next base: position 559,353 of record VXBU01019354.1, on the reverse strand, counting down.
AAAGTGAAATTCTATCATCTGACTTCAAAAGCCAAAAGACTTTGCAGTTACCAAGGTGGATATTTGGGTAACTGTGGTGCAAGCAACAGAGATTTGAGAGATTTGCAGCAAAGCACGGGCACACGACACATGCAGTGGTGTGGAAAAATGCATTGGCTTTCTCTTGCTAAGACTGATAACAAGCCTTTCTTTTGGCACTACTTGTGAAATACCTTCCAGAGAAGTTCCTCAGATAATATATTTTAACAATTCAATCTGAAGCTATAAATACATGGTTTTTGAAACATCCATACTGAGATAAAATCTTCAGTTGATTTTCTTTCCCCCTGGGCAAATGGTCCTGTATACTGCTGTTACTTTGATCAGGTGCTGACTACAAGATATAAAACATTATTGTTGGTTCCAGATTAACTAACCTGGAACAGATTCCCAACTGTTAAACGCTGACTTGCAACTAAAACAGCACCATCTGTGCTAAAAACCTACTCTATAGCTGTAATAATGAGGATTGACAATAGAAATTATAATGTAAAAAAAAAAAATATCTACAAAGAAAAACTGTAGATCATATCTCAGAAACAGATTAGTCATTGATCATGTCCACTTTTTGAAAGATACATTTTTGTAATTTCTGAGTCCTGAAATAATACTTTGTTTATATTTTCCTGATTATTTGCACTTTGATTTGAAAGTGTCCTGGTGATGGATATTGAGAAACAAACTCCTCAGCCAGGAAACCCCTCAGAGGCAGCAGGAAAAAAGATGGTACTTTTGTGGGATCATTGTACCTAAAAAGAACGGATTGGCATCCTATGATGGCAGAGCTAAGGGATTCTCTGCTTGTCCTGACTTCTAGAAGTTCATTTCTATTATCACAAAAATAACTTCTTAGGGAAGCTGGAGCTTTTTGTACTTAACTTCCACTCAAGGACTAGAAAGAAATGGGCACTGCACTCTGTCCCAGCTCTGTTAGCAGCTTTAGAAGGGATGAGCTGCTTTCTGTGATTGCTGCCTCTGTGAAAGCTACAGAGCACAACCAGATTGCAGCTGATGAATAATGAGTAGAATATGTAAAAGAGAATGTGAACTTAGAGACAGCCACCCTAAACAACTGACATGACATAACACAGAAAATCTGAGAGGCAGAGCCAACATCGGGAGTCACCACTCCCTACAAACCACATTGTAACTGCACATATTACTATTCAAAAGACAACAACAAAATACCTTAAAACAAGTAATGACTTCCATTGTGGTGGAGTTATCAAATCAAAGATGGTCATAATTCTTTATCATCTTAAACTTCTGCAATTAGAGCTCATTAATTGATTCCATGTATATTTTGGGAATTATCCTTCGATGTTCTTTTTTTTTTTTTAATAATCTACAACGATAAAAAATATCAGTATAAAGCAGTTCTGGAAGTTGCAAGTGATTTTAAATATATGGTTAACAAAATAATAAAAAATAATAGAAATAACTCTTGTGAGTTTGGATTTTTTAACCCTTTGCTTATTATTTTTGTTTCATAATCCAAGTATAAAAAAGTAAAATAAATTATTCAGTAACGTGGCTCTTTGCAGAAGAATATATATGTAACCAAATACATTTATGTGACGCTACTGCTTACATCCCACGGGAATGCACAAGAAGGGATTTTGTCCATTTCCCAATGGCTTAGCAGGTAATGTGCTGCAGTGAGGTTTGCTGTTATGCACATGTAATTGTTTATATAAATACCTTGTAAGAGTTTTCCTCTAGGTGTGAAATATTATGAACGAGCCAAAGTAAACTACATTTGCCAAATGAATCTCTGTTTGTCAAAAGAAGCCCCCCTACATTTTGTGATACATTATCCTTTCATCACACTTGTTTTTATATCCACCAATTCACAGATCCAATCATCTGTGATTGTGCTTCCAGTTATTAGTGAGAATAGTCCAGGAGAACAGCACAATTACTTACATCTTTGTCCTTTCTGAAGTCATACTGCTTTAGACATAGCTAAATTTTATGTTTTCTAGCAGCTGGATTTACAGTAACCTATCTCTGTCATCAAAGGATGGACATATCTATATCTACATAATCTGTAAATATTATTTCTTCAACAATTATTTGTAAAGTTGATGCAGATTTTCTGCCCAAATGCCTACAACTACGTCATGAATATAAGTATTAATTTCTCCAAATGTACAAGAAAAGGTCTTGGAATATAGGTCAAACCAAGGAGTCCCACTATTTAGGAGAACACACCCCCCCTTCCCCCCAAACCCCATGATGATATTATCATTTTATTTCCTATAGTGGTCTTTTCTTTATGTTTTATTTAAAATGTTAATGGAGTGTATCTGCAATTCAGATAATTTATCCTTAAATCACTGTTGTCCAGAATAATGCACTGTGAGCGCTGTAATACACAGGCAAGTCCTCTTAAAGAACATGCATCAATTCTCTTCCCTTATGAAGCACACTGCAAATGCCCTCTAACAGGGCACAGCAGCATTACATAAATCATCTTATATGAAAAATTAACATGACATCAAATATTTATAAATATTAATGTGTATGTTAATATAACCAAAGCTGTAACAAACAATCATAACCTTGCCAAGTTTCTTAGGACAGGCGCCGCTGATAATGATATCCATTATCTCTGGGGGAAAGCGCAATTATGAAAGTATACATGGGATGCTATATTGTTATCTGCTCTTAGGTTCATCCATTAAACACTCTACCTCACACTGGATGTTAACCCTCCTCTTAGATCTTTGTCAGGTACTATTATTCTAGGTGTTTACACACCCACGTGAATGAAAGATGAACAACTCTTAAATGTACATGATTTCCCTGCTTCATTAGCACATGCATCTAATTTCATACCACATGTTCCTCTGCTCTGTGGCAATTACAGGCTTTATCATGTTGATATTCACCTAGCTACCTGTCTGTTTATCCATTTATCCCTCTGTCCTGTGCATAGCATAGCTCTCACAGAAATTTGAAAATTCCTTTGGTTCATCTTTTACCATCCTGCATTTATGCTACTATGACTAAAGCTCTAATGGTAATTCCAGTCAAAATTTTAATTTTTCTGGCTTAGAAATAATACCATAAGAATTAGATTCACGCCTAAACATAAAAAAAGTAGAATATATTTTGTCGTAATCAAATTTGATTAGTTGCTAGGAATTTCAAGTGTTTTTTATTATCACTGCTTACCTACCATTGTAGTGACAGGAAATAAAATTCAGAGCCAACACCACAAAATTAACCATGTTTCTCCAAGAGACTGGAGGTTGTGCAGCTGCACTTAGCACACATGAAAAAGAGATGATGTCCCAGAAAAATTCTTTGACATTTTAAGATTCACACCCAAGGCTAAGTGATGCTGATTACCATTTACAATGAAGTCTTCACCTGAACTGCACAATGAGTTGGGCCTCTTTTTTAACATACAGATTCAAATACATATGAGGACTTCTTCCCATAACTTATTTTTCAAAGATCATAATAAATACAGTCCCTGAAATACTGGTTATTCAAACTGTGAATATCCTTCATCATAGTAGACAAATCAAATCAAAACAAGCATCTTCACATAATGACATTCTCTCCCTCATGATTATTACCAGTACTACTATCAAGTGTGAATATAGCAAAGTCCATTTTAGAATTGTTTGACAAAACAGGCTTTTAGAAACAGGTTTAACAGCTAGAATATTACTATCTTTATTTCACTGAGGAGCCAATCAAGGTACAGAGCAGGTAAAAGACTCACCCAAACTGGGGGACCAAAGGTGTCTAGCTCAGGCAGGCAGCACCTGGAGTGAAACCACGGCCAGTGCTGCTCTGCTGCACAAACCCAGTGTCCTCCCAGAGTGGCTGCTTTGAAAGGCTCATCTAAGAAATGCACAGCACTTGTGCATGGTAGTTGAGTATCAGTAATGATTCAGCTTAGATTAGCAATATTTTTAAAATCTGGAAACGCTAGGGTTTAAGTGATCCACCCAGGAGAGCCTGCAGCTCCTAAGGGAGGAAGTGAAAGGTACTTGTGTTTTAAGAATTACCTGGGTTTGGATCGGTCACTTAAGGTATGCTCTCACTTTCACATTGGTCACTCTGAAGTGAAAAAAAAAAAGCACGAAAAGAAAATCAAGATGGACTTCTTTCTTTTTGGGGAGAAAGCAAAATAAAATAAAAATACATAGGTTTTAATGAAAACGGCCAGAGGAATTTTGCCATTTAAAACAATAACATAGATTGTTTTAATGATCATTTTCAATTCCCTTTTTATTGGATTGCCCACTGTAAAATAGGGGAACCAATCCTTTCTATTACATTTGAAACAAGGGAAAACAAAAAACTGGCCTGAATTTAGAAAAAAAATTACAAAGGGCAACGCAACTTTTTTTTTTTTTTCAGGGGATTTGTACCTTTTAATTTGTTTACCACTTCCTAAGTGACAGAGCAGTAATAATCCTGAACTAATCCTGGGAGATTTAGGTAAATTTCCTCTCCTTTCCCACTTCTCACATTTATTTACTTAATTTTTAAGGGAATGGAGATGTAGTATAATTTCAGGATTTAAAGAGTTTGATTCAGTTACAGATCCCTGGAAAAATTAGAGGCCTTTCTCCTGAATTTTATGGATAAATGGGATTGCTCTCAGTTTTACCAGTGTAAAAGCTCGTCTACTTTTTGTCTATGGGAATACTTCACAATTGATGCCATTTGAACTGTTTATTAACCATTAAAGTTAAATGTATAATTCCGTAAAAATAAACTAACTTTTTTATAAGATCATTATTCATACACTTCATGTTTTTAAGATGGCAGATAAGAAAAAAATTTCAATGCACATTTCAGATTAATTTTATAATAGTGGTCAACATCCTTTTAGCACATTATGAATGGAAGTATTTTTTAAATAAAAAAAGAAGGTTAAAAAATCCATCATTATTCTATGTATCAAATGTAAATCATGACATAAATCAAAGCATTCAACAGCATAGGCACCAAAAGCATCTTCTTGTTTTCATCTTTGTCTCCTGCTAATATTTGAGTCTGCCAGATGTATTTGCATTTCTGATATTACTACTTTTTTGTTGTAACCATGCAGTCATATATTTATAATTTTCTTTTTGTAAAAAGGGCGCTATAAGTGTATCCAAAAGTCAGCTGCAAGAGATTCAGGTTTCAGAGCCCATGTTATCTCTCAGGATCAGAAACCAGCATTCACAGAGTATGAAATACAAACCCTTTTCTCACACAGTGATGCCGATCTGACCAGAATCTTTTTGCATACGCAGTTTTAAATCTCCGCTTGTAAAAAGTCAATACTTGTCAAGTACAAATACCACCCTTGGCTGAGGTTAGAAACCAGCCCTGGAGTTTTCCTATCACATAAAATCATCAGTACAGTTTTTCTTAAAAATTGCTTTTGTAGTTGCTACTCTTTCCTTCAGAATATTGAAAATGGAGAGTCGAAACTCTTTGGTGATTTACATACAGCAACATCTAATTCCCACAGTAACACAAGAGAACTTGGACTTGGCAGCTGCTCCTTAGTTCTGTGAAAGACTAGCATCTAATTGAAATTATTTGCTCTGTATCATAACAAAACCAAAAATTGCATTGTATTCTTTCTTCTAATCAAGTCTCTTTCAATGCCAGAGTCCTACATAATAATTTCCAATTGAAGAAATATCATATTTCTGTATTCTAGGTATATGTTCATTAATGCAGACATTTTACATAAAGAAATCCTACTTTTACATAATATAAGCTTCTATATTCTTGTATTAATATTAACCATGTGGAAATAGAAATGCTTTATCTAATTTGACTGATAATATTCAAAGTTTTTATGTAAAAAGGCTGATTGGAAAAGTATCAATTTAAAAAATAGAAATAAACTAAAAAATTGAAAATTTACTTTTAACAAAACTTTTGATCTTTTTTACTGATGCACTGATGATTTTTAAATGTCTTACTTTCCCTGTGAACAAAATGGTGATATTAAAAAAAATCCTGTATACAATTTGTACATTTTTAAAAAAGAAAAGCAACAAAAGTGATAGCTAAAGATACATATATTTTCTGATCTGAAATCTCTTCATTGTAGTTTGGGAAAGACTGAAACAAGTTTTCATACAAGCATGCACTATGAAAAAAATACTGAAAGTTCCTTCTCAATGAAGAAGGCCTCTATTAGTCCCTAAAGGTCCTTCAGAAAATGCCACTGAACTTATGGGCTTAAAAAAGAGAATAATTCTAGAACACATGTTCTTTTCTAAAGTGGACACTGTGCAACCTGCATGACTAATTTAGGTAAGACAAGAAAACAGGTTATTGGAGGCATGAGGAGAAATATGGATTTCACTTAAACGAATGGAGAAACAGCTGGTCTTGTGCCATAGAGGATTGTATTCAAAAATCAGCTAAAACTGGGCTCAGGAGTGAATAAAGGATCTAAGGATGATGAAAATTAAGCTTGTTACCAAGGTGACATATTTCAGCTTGGTGGCACAGCTGTACCATTATCGGAATATCCTAATTCAAACAACCTGTGGTGTGCTGTTGCTCAAAAGACCTCCAGTTTTCTCCACCTGACAGACACTACTAAGTTGATGTAATTGCTAACAGAATCAACACGATAGGCAGAAAAGGATGTTTATTTTGCACAAGGGATTAGGATAGAGATGAGAAAAAAATTATGAAATATAAGATTTTTGATGTCTTCTGCATATGAACAAGATAATAATGTACTTCTATATAATTACATTCCTAATTGTAAAATAATATTTCGGAAGGTCTTATTGCCAAGGAGGCAGCTTCAAGAGGGAGAGTGTTTCCAGAGAGGCACGAAGGCCTCAGTCATAGGGGATTACCCAAAGAAAGGGAGATCAGCAGTTTATCATGGGTGAGGCAGAAGATTTATTCCAGAAGAGCTGGGAGGCTGGACAGAGGCAGTGGGAAACTTCAGTTCCCAGTAAGAGAGCCAAGGGCTGTACTCCAGCTGATTAACAGACATGATACCAATCCCTACTCTCGTGCTCATAATGTTTTTAAATTCTATCTGTTGCATTCCATTAACACAAGAACCTTGTTACCATAAATATATGGTTAAGTAGAGGTTCTAGGTTTGTATGCTCAAGGAAATAGCAATCAGATACATGAGATGAGATAGAATTCACATACATGTTTCTTTCTTGATGGTTTACAGTTCCCTCGTTTTTTTGGTCAGTATTTATTTAAAATATTTCAGGCCTCAAACTTACTAAGGTAACATCTAGTATCAGTCAGAACACGACAATGGCTGGGGTAAGCAGACATTTCAATTCATTTTGGGAATGAGGATCTTAAGTCATCCAGAATGAATCTTTTCAGTCACATTCCTGCCTAGATGTGATCAATTGATTTGCTGATCATTTTTTTGTTGTTCATAAATAGCAGCAGATAGTAGAAACAGTGCAGAGAGAAATACTGAGAAATTCTTTTGAGATAGTATTCATGAAGTTAACACGGTTTTAGACTGAAATGGCTTCAAATTAAAAATAGTGAGATGTTTTGGTTTGGTTTATTTGTGTTTTGAGTTACTCATATTTACCTCCACAAATTTTTTCACCAGATTGGAATGAAATGAAAAAGACACAGAATCCCCAAATTTATCAGACTCTCACTTCCTCAATGTTAAAGAAATTACATTTCTTTCCTTTAGATCTGAATTTGTATTTCGTAATTTAGATCCATTTCAGCCCTTGAAGATATATAAAAAAATATTTTCACTTGAAAAGTATTTATCACAGCTGTTGGTGACTCAACCCAGGGAAGGGCACAGCCCTTCCTCCTGCAGTAGAGATGGTACTTCAGGAACACTGAATTATCCTGCTGAGATGATGAGTTTCTGAACAGCAGTCTCCATCAACCAGCCACAGTAGCTAGCTAGAATCCGGATAGGAAAGTAAACAGAAGGATTGGGGGAAAACAAAAAAAGAAATAAAAGGAAAAAAAAGAAGAGGGAAACCAGATTGGATCTGAAAAGCAGCATTAATAATGCATAAGAGGGAAAACACACAGAGGGAAATTTCTTCAGAGCCCAGCTATATTGCCTAGTGACAGACTCACTGTTACAACTACTGCAGGATTTCCCCCCTGCTCCAAAAGGGTCACAGTTTAAGTTTTCACTGCAACCTGAAGTAGGACTATGTCCGTATTTCGCCACATCAGCCAACAATAATAATGCTGGGAACATGGAGGGGTTCTGGCAAAACTCAAAGTAAATTCAGCTGTGGGGAAAAAAAAAAAACCAAAAAAACGAACAAAACAAACAACGACCAAAAAGTCTACAGGCTAGGATTTGGGTGAAACTGGAAATGCAATTCTTGGAAAAGTTGGGAATCTCTGAAGTGCAGGGTTGTCAAAGATTCTAACCAGAAACAAGTCCTCTTAGGCTGTATACAAAAAGCATGTGCTTAGAGGAACATAACTAGAAATGCAGGGTTTTAGAATTGCTAGAGTAGCTCTACATATGAAACAGTTTTGGGGAAGAAGTGAGGTTAGCACACGAACTTCTGGCTTTAGAGTATCCCACTCAACCCTGCTCTTAGGCAACTATACACTGCCTGCACCTTTGCACAAAGGTTACTGAAACATCACTTAAAAATTAGTACTTGCCTCCTTCACAGCCTTCTTCAACATTAATTACCTCATGAGGTTCAAGAACCATTTGCAATTTGAAGCATTTAGATACTGCAACTATGATCATTTCTACTGCTGTACACACACCAAAATGGAAGAATGCTTCTGTCACTTTTCTGGGACATTCATAACCCCTCTGTCTGGCCATGGAGAATCACACAGAGGCTTGATAAAATGGTAGATGTGGAAGCTGCATTTAAAGCTTCATTTGTGCAGTCTTAGGAATGAATTAAACCAATAACACTTTCTATCTCCTCCTTCTCGCTCCCGCAGCCATAGACTGGGGAAAGAAAAAGTTCTGAAAGTTTTGCAGCTCTCAAAACTCATGAAAACACAATTCTCAGCAGACCTGTAATGCATCAAGAGTACAGTGTTCAATCTCCAAGCAATTTCTCAGTGTCTTGAAGTATAAACTTGATCAGCAGATGAATAATTCTTTAGATGGTTGGGACTATATTGAGCCTTAACAATTAAAAATAATTCTTACAGTGGATGTCCAGAAACAATTTGGATCTTGAGTCAGTATTGGCTCTTTATGCATACCACAGCACAAAAGCACTCATTTTTATTATAAAGCAATAAATGGCACCTTTTCAGTAATGACCCTGACAAGTAATTTCCTACAGATTTACACTTGAGATCCCTGGATAAAACCCTTTTGCAATCAGCATAATGATACACAAACAGAGAGACTCAACGTTTCTTTCCCCTGAAGCTCAGCTGTTCCAAACCCTGAAGTCGTGCGTGGATCACCGGTGCCATTTCTCTACGGTTACATCGGATTTCCCGGTGCTGCGGAGGTCAGCTCGCAGCATCACAACGACCAAGCACAAATTTATCACAGCAAAGGTCACACGAACCCGTGCCTGCACGGAGAGCTGTTTCGCCCTCCTTGTTTATTAATGCTGATCTATCCATACCAATGGATTTCGCTTGTAGGGGGCTGGGCAAAGAACGAGAGTCGCTATTTCTGAGTTCCCGTTCCTCATTAATATCATCTTCAGCCACAGCACACACTCAGAACTTACAGGAAACAGGGCTCCAGTGCTTAGCAGGCACATGAATTCATTTTGAGAATCAAACACGCTCTGCCATGTGTTACTGCTCACGGATATCAGCTGTGGCATTATATGTTAACAAAGAACTTATTTCAGTAACATCTCTTCAGACTTCATTGTCTGAAAGTGACAACATGAGGGTAGATGTTTACTACATGAAAAACAGGTTTATTTTAAAAACCAGTGGTATATTTAGAACAAAAAGAAAATATGTTTAGATATCCATAATGCAGTGCCTATGCTTAAAAAGCTTCCAGTTTGTTTACTATGAGTTTAGTTACCTAAGTGCTGCAGAATCCTGAGTCCCACAAGAAGGCCCATTAAAAGCAGCAGAAATATATAGATCTGTCAGGCAAATCTGTGCAGATAAACATCTCAGAGTGAATACTTATTTTCATAAATCAGAGCAATCTTTGGATGTGCAGCGCTCTGCATTCCTGTCACTACAGCTAGGTAATTGACTTTACTAGCCAAACCCCTAGAATGTTCTTACAGAAATTCCCAAAGCAGAAGTGGTAGTTCATCATTTAATTCCCAGTGTAAATTCATATAAATTATGTGTCTCAATGTTAGATGTACTTCCAGGGAAAAAAAAAGAGGCAAAAAAACCCCTCAGACTCAAAACACTTCCCCTTGAATATCTATTAATTAAAATAGAAAAAAAAAAAATCAGGGATCTCATATACCTGAACAACTCTACAGCAACAGAGAATAAACTCAATCCTAGTGACTGCACATAGGCAGGAGGAAAAGAGCACTCCAGGGATAAGAGAAGTGCTGGAGAAAAGGAAAAGGAGAAAAATATAAAACTGTATTAATTTAAAAAGTAAAGAAAAAAAACACTTGATGAGATGCTCTGACTGGTGATCTAGGAAATGACATGTTATCTGAATGGAAACCCACCAAGAGCAACCTGATACTGCCCACAAAATGGCTTCTATTAACAGAGAAATGTAATATAATATATAAAAAATAAACTCTCACTTCAAACTCATTGCAGTGCTCAGTATTATAGAAGTGGTTCTGGATAGTCCTTTACTATATGAAAAATTTTCATTTCTGAGAAAAATTAAGACAAAATTAAATGTTTGATTTTGGATAGTAAAAAGCTGCCTAAAAGGCAGTTAAAAAGCTTATAAATAAAATTCACAGTTTGGTGTACTTTGATTTTAATAAATAATGGTGAAATAGTTTCTTTGTTAGCACATAGTCGTTAAAAAAATTTAATTTATTTTTACTTGGTTCTCATCATGCTACAATTTTCTATTTAGCTACTAACATTTTGGGCCTCTCCCTATTTTGTTGTGTAATTTTCTTATTTTCATTTCATCTGTTATCTCAACACACATCAATGTAAAATCAAATTTTTACTTGTTTCACTGTTGCCTGTTGGCAACAAATATTTGTTATTAACTCTTGCTGAGTATGTGCAATATTCAATATTCCTATATTAGATGACCTAAAGTGCTGAGAAAGTCTATAAAGTTTGGTAAAATTTTAACAACTTCATGCATCTTATTGCAAAATATATAAAAATGGAAAAACTAAATATGAAAACAGCTTTTAATTTCATGTACAACATTACCACATATGTGTAGAAAATGAACACTTCATACGAATTGCATTTCAGTGCTTCGCAAACTAAAGTAATATATGCTTTTCATTATTTTACTAAAATTAAAGAATGAGCTTACAGAAGTATCTTTAAAATTTCATATTGTTTAAGCCTGTTTGGGCATGGCAAATAATTTCAGCATGATGAATGCCTATGCAGCAATCAGAGATACTTATAGATCCTGCAATACTTAAATTCAGAGCTAAGAGAAACAAACACTCTCATTTTTATGTAAGCCATTATTAGAATTTACTTCTAAGAAACCTGACATACTATGTCCTATTGCTTTAATAGAAACTATATATTAGAAAATGTGTTTTTCTCTGTGTTACATGGTATTCACAGCAGCAAAAGAAATTGCATAACACTGTGAAAGCACAAAGAGGTACAGCACACATGCCACCGTGGGTGAAGTGAAAGGATTTTTGACCTACACTTGGACAACGTAACAAAAAAGTACTAAGATAAAAGACCTTGGGAAATCCCACTAAAAAAAAAATAAAAATCTACAAATGTCTTTTGTGAAACGGTTTTAAAAGCAGTTTCTATTTTTACTTGAGAGCCACATAAGGAATTGTGAGTTTTAGAGGCTGTTTCCTGGTTGCATTAGCCATTAGCCGGGCTCTACATCGGCACGAGAGCATTGATTTCACTGGGACTCTCAGCAGAGATGGCTCAGGAGCGAAAGATCCCCGGCATTCATCACCCGGGGCGGGCAGCTCACCACCAGAGTGAAGGCAATTGGATTACCTATTACAAATGCTGGAATTTCAGAAAGCACTTCAGAGCTGTAACATATTAGTCTTGCCTTCTTCTCATTTGTTAAAAACAACTCTTTGCATTCATATTGCAAGAAGGAAAAAAAAAGGCGCTCCAAAGTGATCATTCACTGGAATAATTTTTCATGCTTTTAGATTACACTACAGATTTCAAAGTTGCTCTGGGTTTGGTCATCATCTCCAACTATCACAGGCTTTCTGAGCTGGTCTCCAAGAGACTCTTCCTTTTCATTCACACTACTGACTGAAAAAAAGGATGGGATTTTATCTGTTTCATGGGGGAAAACATAGATAAATATATCAATTTTAAATGAAACTTTCTGCATTTACTAGAAGTAAACTTATCCTTATTTTCATAGGTTTCCCTAAAGCTGCTTTCAGGTGACCCAGAAATGCTGAAGAACCCTTTCTTTAGTGCAGGTTGTTTACTTTTCATGTATTTATCTATTTGGTGGTGGTGTGTGTGTCGAAAACAGTTTCAAAACTAGCAGTTCTCTGCTACACAGAAAAAATATTATTATTTATTCCAAACACATATTATATATTACTTTTGATACAGTTTAACTTTCCTTGTCTTAAATGGAGAAGTATGAAATACTTAAGGGGGAAAAAGAAGGATAATGCTTCTTGTTTCTTTGTCAGCAAGCCTTAATGTTAAACTAATCATCTGGGAGCCAAATAAACAAAATTTCTTTCCTCTTGGTGTCAGTAATAAACAATCAATGATATCCTTTCTTTTTGGTAGACAAGCACTTGGAATAGGAGTGGACAGCTCCTCTCACTTAATACAATTATTTTTCTAAGGGTGGGAGAACAACCTCATTTGTACATTTGCTTTTCTCTTTTAGCAAGCAGTTAGAAATAAATGTGTAATAACCTATTTCTCACTGAGAAGAACGTATCTCAAGGTGAAATAAAATGTGGAACTTCCTATGGCATACATCCAGTTTGAATGCTGTTGGAATGCCACCTTGACATTTTATTACAGTCACATTGTCTCTTATTTTTTCCCCTAAAGGTGAAAACTGTCTCTTGCTTGTGCCACCCTCAGTACCTGTCCTTACACACTTGTGTTAGGTGACAGAGATGAGTCCTTCTGCAGTGCCTGAGTTTTCCAAGGAAAAGGCATTCAGAGGGTGGTTCTGTTCTCTGTGGTTAGCCAAAGGATGAGCTGTATCCAGCATGATTTTCTTCATTTCAGGGAGCAGAGCCAGCAAATATATAAAGCCAAAAACTCTACAAATTGAAAAAAAAAAAAGTTCTGCTGCTCCCTATCCAAATTTTTTTATCTTGAAACAGTCCTCTGCACTGCTAGAATTGAGAATGATACTTCATGTACATTCTGTTATCTGATTACTGAGTCAAATTTCTCATCGACACTCAAAGATCTGCCGTTGTTTTCAAGTTCAAATTCCTAAGCCATAAGCCGAAAGCACAAAAATGGGTTTTTGCCCATTATTTTCAATAAACCTTGAATCTGTGAGAGGAATTGCACAAAATTTGCCAGCTATACTAGTGAAGTGATTTTCTTTATTTTAAAATGAAAGCAAAAGAATTGAAAGGCTTTTCTCCGGTAAGTTAACATAAAAAAGCAGAAAACACAATGTTTAACGTTGTCTCTTACTGTAAAATCTAGGCATTTGGAGGATCCTTGTTAAGTAATGTGATGGTACATAAACCAGCTAAAATACAGCTTTTGCAGTCAGCATACCTGAAATATACACCTAAAGACAAACATGTGCTGCGTACTACCTTCATCCTCCCTTGCATTTCCCCCAGAAAATTCCATAGAGGAGGAGAAACGGATATATTTTATCTACACATTCAAGTTTGGATAATACTGATCTCTCAAGTTACCCAAAGCATCAACGCAAAATTCTTTTCAGCATTAAGTATAACTATTCAGAAAGTTGCAGGTTAGTAAATAATTAAACCTTTGATCTTGTTCATGGGACTTTTATCTGACTCATGCTGAAGCTGTCAACTGTTACACACCTAAGAAAATACCATCGTATGCATCCACTAGAATAACAGGACAGACTGAAACGAGTAGTTTTAGACAATTTAATTAGGTTATAGGGTTTTTAATATAATTCAGTAAGTATGTGAACTTTTAACTTGTGTTAACTCAATTTCCTCAGGCTTTCATTTACCATTTGTTGAGGACATTACAGTGATTAGCCAAAGCCCTTCCAGCTCTTAATGTTCTCAATCAATTCTGGTTTAAATTGACTGTCACTTTCTCGCTATAATAAAGTAGGTATTTGACATCTCAGAAGGAACCTGACTACTGCCTATTACATTTTCTTAAAGAAAATTTTTCTAGGTCCACAAAGTCAAAATCAACACAAGTAGAGCTATACTAAAGATTGTAACGAGCAGCAGAGCAGGTAGATGAGCTGGACAAGTATGTTCTCAGAGTCTCACATTTTTGATTCTTTTGGGAAATTAAAATGATACGGCATGCCTTTTGTTTGACAAGCTATACAACATTATTATCTTATTTAATTGTGTTGTTACCAAGTCACTGGCAGTTTCTGAACTCCCTCAGAAAAACCAAAATATCCAGCTTGTTAGCAATATATATTCACTGTGCTGCAATACGACTGCAACAGCAGCGTTCTTCTGTTGGGTTCAAAGATTAGGCACTTGTGGGCCAATCTGCTAAACTGCAAAATGGCACACCACAATTTTTGCAAACTTATGTATCAAAAATTTCCAAAGAAGCGTCTATTTTTTAAAATTTTTTTAAAAATTTATTCAAGTTATTGTAAGATATATTCACTACTTACTTGGTCAAGTAAAGATCAGGAATGCCATATGGAGCAGAAAAAGAGGAGATTCATAGCTCTAAGTCTCTCACTTCTTTATAATACCACGTATTCATATCATAGACATGGATCTCAAAAATATCTGTATTTTGCAATCACGGCCCACAGAGCACTCAACGTACGAAAGGCAAATAATAGTGTGATAGACAGCATTTTTCTGAGAAAAATTTCTCCCTTCATATGAACTCTGCATACTGGTGGGGTTTTCCCCACAGTGATTGCTTTCTTTCTACTTTGGCTCCCTCTCTCTAGTCTTCTTTCCCCAGACATCTTGGTCCAGCACATCTTGGTCTGGTTTCTGCCTCATTTCAAACACTTGTGGTCCCCTTAATTAACCCCTGATTTATTTTCCAAGACAACTCATTTTGAAAAGTGACCGTCTTCTGTCTTTCCTTCCTGGTAACTAGATCTTGCTAATGCCAACTTAAAATCTCCTCAAGTCTCCTGTTCTGGGTTCTCCATGGATTCACATAAAGAACACAGCTCTCCCCTGCAACAAATCCCTCCTCTACAGATTGTCTGAGTTCCTTTTGTGCCGTGCTATTTATCAAGATATTAATCAAGCATCACAAAAGTAGGAGCCTCCAGTTAAGTGCCTGTATTGGTACTTGGTTTCTATTGTTCTAAAACACTGACCTCAATGGGAAAACTTGAGTGTCAGCACTTTTCAAATACCAGCACTACTATAAAATGGGTTTCAATCTGGATTTAGAGTCTAAACTCAGGTTGTCTTATTATTATTTTTTTTTAATTTTTCAGAACCTTGCCCTAGTTTTGCCTCGTGGTAATTTCTCTTGAAAAAGTACTTTGACATCAGCAATTTCTCAATCACTCTTATACCATTATCCATTCCCCATTAAAAAATATAAATTCCTATTCTCTCACAAAAAATGTTTTTATATTCAATATTTCTATAGTTCAAAGCTTATTTATTTTTATGTGAGCCATTTTTCTTTCACACCAATACAAAAGGATCTGCCTTCTGACATCTATCTTCTCTCATCCTTAGCTTCATCAACAATAAAATTCATAATATTCTATGAATAAAATGCAACAAAAAGAAATGGTCTTGTGTTTTGTCTTCCCCTCCCTTTTTACCTCATACAGCTTTAAACCCAAACCAGTATTTATCCAAAGATTTTGATATTAAGTAGCTGAAATTTCAAAGAGTAATTATAGAAACTAAAGACATCAAATTTTGAAATAGATCTAAAAAAAAGTCACAATGTGGAATGGAATTTGCACATATATTTTCATAATAATAGACTTTGGGAATATACAAGTCTTCTAACTGTCTGCCTGCTGTATTACTGTAGTAGAGAAAAGGAGAGTCAGACTTGAAAAAGACTTCAGAATGTTGTATTTATGTATTGAAGTATTTAGCACAAGGAGGAAGTAACAGAAAAAGGAGATTTACCCTGCAAACACAAAAAAATAAATTGCATTAATGTGATCTGGCTGCATAGCTGATTTTTTTTATTTGCATTGGAATTTTAATTTTGGCAGGATTATCAGGCTCAGAGCATACATAAAAATAGATATTTTAAAATATATTAGGTCAAATTTTGGATATGTTAAAATTTGATAATGTCCTTTGAGCTTTTTTACTGACCTTATTTATCTATTTATTTTTATTTCAGTCCTCCAAGTTTTGGCAGCAAGCAGAATTTTTAATTGCTGTATATTTTTAAGGGAACTCTGAAAAATCACTCTAAAAATTGCTTTAAAACAATAAAAATGCATCACATTTAAAACTGCTGATTGCTTTCATAAACTTAAGCTATTCTCCTTTTCCAATTTCCACCACAGTCCTGTCGTTTCTATTTTAAGCAGAAATAAATTGGACTATCAGTAAATCCTATATATTTTAATTCTCAGAACTTGCACTGCAATTGAAGAGGATTTAGAGTTGTTCTTTCGGCCATTAGCATGTCATTTGTTTGCCTGGATGGTCCATTTTATCTTCAGCTCTGAGTGTAACTTTCCATAACCTGATCTACTTTTAGAGGATGAAAATTATCTTTCCTGTAAACCAAGAAAGCAACGAAGTGTGTAACATCTGTAAAATGGGTGGAGTTCCTGCAGTTTTTCAATAGCCAATGAGAGAAGGATTCTAGGAAGGTATTTGGAGGCTTTCTGCTCCTGGTGACCCCAAATGTCTTCAGTCTGTCTAAAGAGACCTTAATAATGGTAGGGATTCAGAGAAATTTCTGAGGACGGAGTTCTGAAGCCAAGACACCAGAACTGATTAAGTGTAGAGGACACAGGATTCACTTCACAATGGGAACTAGGTAGAAAACTTCTAGAAAATGCCCATCCAGCAAACAAAAAAACTCTGCATAATGTGTAAGTGAAAATGAGCTTGGATAACATGAAATCGGTGAGCACAATGATTATCAAAGAGGAAAGTGCTATTCCTGCACTACTGAAGAGCTACATTATTTAATCTTAAGAGGTATCAAGTTTTGCACCAATAACGACCCAGCAGCTTTCCTGGCTTTATGCAAATAGAAATATATAATCAGTTATTAGAAACAGCACAGAAAATGTGAATCCTCAGGAGATGAAAGATGTGCTTGAAATACTGCTGCATACAAATCTGACCCATATTTCACTGTGAAAATATTGTTAATAAAGTATACCTGGCAAGTATGACTGTATCAAATAAAATGATGACAGCACTGAACAGTGCCATTCCTGAGCTTGGGAACAATGCTGTAAAAGAACGGCCCTTCCCTTAGAGCTTCCAGGAGGGTTTGAACGGGTACATTTCTTGGCATCTAAGACTGAATACAAATCTTAAGTGTTTTGAGGCAAATCTTGATGATCTTTCTGCCAGAAAGAAATTCCATAAGCGTAACACACACTTAGAAGTAGAGTGAAATGTTTAGCAATAGCTGTTTAACAATCACCGGTCTGCAAACAAGATGGGAAAGGGAGAACAAGCTCTTTGCTCAGGTTACAAGGAAACAAAGCTTCTTTCTAAAATCCAAGTGATTATGTCATGTCTGCACAGTACCCATGATGTGTGAGGGGAACCATGATCCACCATGTCAGTTTCAGGAGAGCTGCATCTTGTCTTTTATAAAATGATGGACTTAGTATTAAAATCCTCTAACATATTTATATATGTATTTGGCTTCTGCTATGCTTCCTCTTACCCTCCTGACATTTCAAGAGTTGTCTGCCAGATCTTACAAATGCTCTCCACTAAAAATAACTGCTGACATTAGCAAGGGGCATGCACTAATCACATTCAGAACAGGATTTTTTACATACACTTATTAGTGCTTTATAATTTTTGTAAACGTCAGCTCTGGTTGTTAAAAAAATAAAGGTGTAAATACATTCCATAGCTGCATTAAACAAACAAGCTATTACAGTTGAAATATTTTTGACACTAATATGTTGAGTTTTGGGTTGCGTTTTTTTTTTTAAACTGAAATAATCACTTGCCCATCCAGTTTTCAGCAAGTGAAGGCAATTGCAGGTTACCTCATTATGTGAACAAATCAATCTCTGAAGGAGAAAATCATGCACGTTACTGAGTAAGACAAAACTAGCTCCTCCTGAAAGATGGCTTCTCCTCCCTGACAAAGGGAAATAGAGGCTTTTACACTCATCTCCTGTATTCATCACTTAAACTTCACCCTAGGGCTTCAGGAGCCCCTCACTTCAAGTTTTTACAAGATCTCTGAACTATAATATTTCTACAGGAGCTCTACCCATGAGTCTTGTAGCTCTACCCAGCTGTCACACCCAAAGTGGTTTCAGTTTGGCACAGTTTGGATCTAGGTGTCTTACACAGTCATGGGAGAAATTTTTGAATTTTTTTAAAGAATATGGTTGCTAATCAGTCACTAGGAGACTGGGCTCTGTGCCCGCTAAAATAAAATGCCAGTTGGTTTGCTCCTGTTGGAATTTTCATGCATTCTCCTGGGGGATACTGGTCCTTCAGCAATGTGAGGGATTTGTTGCCTGTAGTGGCCAGCTTCTATGTTATATACCTGACACAGGGGAGAAAAAGCATCCAAATCACTGCCAGGGTGGCTGAATACACATCATCTACCGTGAGATGGAAGGACTCCTGTAACTTCCTGTGCAGACCCCAACTAATATTTGGTATATTAAAGTTATTAAATTTCCAGCCTGCTATTCAAATCCATCTGTTTTCATCTCAGTCTTCTGTGTATCTTAATCAATGTTCCAGTCACAAGTATTATAAACAAGAATCAGAGATATCATATGTAAAAACTTAAACAATGAAATGAAAAACTCATGAAGACATTTCTATAAACGTTTGAACAAATTTGCGTACCATTTTGCAAAGAAGAGCTTTTATATTTTTTCCCCAAAAGACCTTCTAATTCTCCTCTAATCACATGATATGACTCAGAAACCTCATGTTATCTGCATCCACTGAACCTAAGGTGGACAGGGCAGGTGCAGGGTGCCATCCAATAGGAAAATTCCTACTCCAGGTAACACGTTGTCACAGTTTGGTGGTGTGTACCTGGTCAATAATACAGCTTTTCAAAAAGCTTGCTTAAGTAAAAAGGGATTGGCTTTCTTAGCCCAGAGGGAGAGGCAGCATAGAGAAACTTCAGGTTACTTAAGATAGAAATATTTAGCCCATAATGCTTGTTCTGCCATGGCTCCACCACTACTGTGACATCTGACTCTATACTATTCTACTGCAACCACACAACCTTCAGTTACTATTACAAGAGCTGAAAAACAATTAATAGTAATAAAGGGTAGGGTTTTCTTTTTTCTTCTTTTTTTTTAATCAAGAAGCTATAGAGTACATGAAAAAGGAATGCCTGCTTTCTCTACATTTTTCTTACAAACATTTCCTCATTTCCCATTAAACAAAAAAGAAACCTTATTATTACCTTTTTCTAAAGTTAGACTTCCTGAATTAGAGTATCTCATTTTCTGCAGAACACATATCAATTACTAATTCAGATTCTGAAAAGTGAATGAGTTATCACATTCTTAAATGGATTTCCCAGGAGATTAATACATCTTGGTTTCCTCTTCCCTAAATTTAGGATACAGACCTTCCTTCCTAGCTGTGCTCCTTTAAGAGAAAAGATATGATTTGCTCAGTTGAGTAAATAAGATGTCTCAGTGCTGCCTGTTATCTGAAAGTGTTAAGAACTACCATAAAAAACGAAATCTGCCACAAACAGTTAAACTGGAGGTGAAAATTTCTATGTAGTCTGGAACATATGAGACACATCAGATTTTGTTTGTTCTGTACCTACAAAGTTACATCTAAACCTAGCTAAAATGCAAAGCACTTTGAGTTGAGTTCAAACTGGAAGAGTCTTCTTGATGGAGCTTATCTCAAAATCATTTGAAGTCCAAAGTGTCTATGCAAAACCATTAATCTCAGAATGTGTCTAAACACTATCCTGGAGACAGGCTACAATTTACAGTTCTCTGTGACAGGCAAATCACTGCCAGAGCCCTGTCATTTAACCCCAACGATTTCTTTGGTAAGCATGGAAAGAAATGTTTTCATATTGCCCTGTCATGGAAGGGCTACAGAAAATGTCAACACTGTATAACTTTACATAAAAATTAAAGCAATATATAAGCTTTACAGTTATGGAGAAAGATCAGCAAGGTGGGCTTCCAGATCAGTGTCATTGATAAAAACTTGCTACACGAAGAGAGCTTTGGCATTTTAGATGGGAGGGAAATAAGAAGATGTTTTTCCAGCAGGTTTTTGCTCTACATATTTTAAGTGCAAGCTGCTCTCTAGTTTTATCTAAGCCCACAGAGCAGTTTCAAACTCCAGTTACCTAATGGTGCATGTTTGCTAGCATTAGACAGCACCAGCATAACAGTTAATCGTATCTGCTCAATAAACACAAATCTTGTCAAAATTCTTAAAGTTCCATCTGGCTTAAAATTGGATTATTCTTATTTAAAGACAACAGTTTCTTCAGAATTCCAGTTTAGGTGCTTCCCTTTAAAATGTGTTTCACCATCATAAATTGAAATCTACGTCACCTAGAACATGACTTGAAGTTTTCAGGTATTCCCAGTGTGTTTTTTATACAGTATTTTCAACTGCCTTCACGCACATCTACTTGGAAACTGTTTTGTAAAACAACGAGCCAAAGAGACTCTTAATTTTACTTTTGCACCTGGTACACTTGCATTTAAAAAAATTGTTTCAAGATACATAAATGTGAAATCCTACTCCACACCTGCCATCACTGCAACCTTTTGGTGCAGTGTGCCAAGTGATTATATTCCCATGGTGTACAAGCCTTTGTTTACAACTCTGTTCCTGGAACATTACCTAACAGATATCACTGCTGGGTGACAGAAAAAATGAATGCCAGAGAGACACACGTGGAATTCCCAAAAGTAACCTAAAGGAATTTTGCCCACATGCTCACAAGTAACAGAATGGTTTGACTCAATCTGAAATAATTCCATATTTCTCTTCTCTGGCAGGGGGACACATGTGTTAGTGGAGCTCCTATTTGGACACCTCCAAAATTAAACTCCCCTCCACTTACGAGAGTAAAAACAGATGAAGGCCTTCATCCAAAACCCATGAAAGCAACAACAGCACCAGTGTGGACACAGGAGCCAATGTGTTTAGATTCAGTATCCAGGTTTAGTAGGCAGAGCAAATTATTTAAAAGATGAATAGATGAGGAATAACAACTATTCTGCAGTAGAGCTGTTAAGCACACAATAAACCCTCTGACCATTAATTCATTAGCATCTGCTCATTCAAAGTTAGTTATCTTTGATTAATGATATTTTTTATATTTTTGAGGTTTGTTAAGCTTTCAATGCTAATGTAGATAATCACAAAAAAATTAACTATTAATTTAAAAAATCAGCAGCATTGTGCAGCAGGTGAGGTGTTATTACCCTTGATCTAGAAAAATATTATAAGTTTTACATTTGTAAACAATCAGTTTTCATAGCAGCTGCCTGGCATTGTGCCTCTCTCAGTGGGCTTTGTACAACATACCTGCGTCATGTAAAACCAAGGTGTCGCACCCTGTCAAAAATCAATATTTTCTTCAAAGATTGAGAGCTGAAGGTGGCGTGCAGAGGGACTGATAGCACTTGTAAATGATATGGCTGACAGAAGGCACCTATTAGCATTTCTGCATTCCGGGGTAATCCAAACACCTCAACTTTGATTGTCATCACTGCAATATATTGCGGTCCTGAGCCTTCCCTATGAAAAAGCATTTTGTGTTGCTGAACTCTGACAGAATGTTCACTAACCTGGACAAGAGCCCATTAGGGCCAAGGCCTTTAAATAATTTTAATTTTCATTTTGTACACCGCAACTCCTGAGTTCTATAATTTCATTTTTCACAGCTTCAGGTTTTCTGTGTGCATGAAAATCCCCACCGTAACCTTAAATTATTCTGTCCTTCTGGTGTTCAGTGACAGTCTCTGAGGCTTGAGCTTTATTCTCCTTCAGGGTTCATTCTTCTTCTAAATACTCATCATCCATTGCATTCTATAAAGAGAGTTCCCAGCAGTAGTTTTTAAAATAAAAGATAAAATGTTCAGTATCTGAACATTTAAGGCTCTAGTGTCAGTACCTGGAATGCCTCCTGTTGACAATGATGGTTATCACTGGGGGCAACTGAGATCTGTTCATTCTGAACTGTCTTCAGAAATCAGCTTTATCTGATTGTTCTTTCATATCAAAAGAAATAGGAAGACAAAGTAAGCTGTGCATATTCTTTCACTCTGCACTTTGTTGTTAAAAAAGGAGGAATCCCACTAGGGCCCATAAACCACTTTTAGATATCACTAATCTTTGCTATGGATTTCTATTTTTCCATTTATTGCCAGCTGACTTACTGGATTTTGATATTTTAATGACATAGCGCACTGTTAGGAATTATTGTGAAAAACATATAACAAAATCTAGATAGACAAAAGAGCATTTATTGCTTGAAGGGAAGTGACATGTAATTCTCAGCATTTACAGCTGAGATTAGACCATTTTTTCCTCATGACAGATATGTATTCAGTAATAGAAATACTTGTGAAGTCTCCAAAATCACACCTAGAGCTTCCATACCCAGGCATAATTACCTTATTTTTAGATATTTGTGGAATATCTAATATTTGTAGCTTGTATTGCCTCTTACAGCAGGTACACACTCAGTCACTAAATTCATAACTACTTACATCTACTGCACAGTGAGCAGACCAGGGGAACACAATCCTTCACTTTATTTTTTCCTTTTAAAACCAGCCTAGTTAACACTGTTGCTGACAATTGGGGTGTGAAACTCACGAATCAAAGTTCCACGTAAAAACCCCAAACTACATTCAAATTGTGCAGTCACATTGAGCTTCACATGTGCCGGAGCTGCAATTTTTGGGGACTTTCCCAAAACTCAGTAGGACCCTGATGAAGATCACTGCTCTTATATAAAAAAGCATTAACCACGTGACTGGTTCATAACAAATAAATTAGCATATACTGTATGCTGTTTTGTAGTGTCTGACACAGCTATTATCAAATCTATTACAATTTTAACACAGAGTTTTGCACATCTGGATTTTGATACTTAATTTATAGACTGCTGAAAAATTCTTGGGGAGTCTCAATATAACCAATTCCCATAATATATATATTATATTAATGTATATATTTGGCAATATAACCAAATATCCAGTTCCCTAGTTTCTAACGAGTTTCACCTGGCTCATTGACTTTGTGTGATTGAAATGATCTCCCCTTATTTGTTTTTCTCTATTAAAGGGAAAATCAGATCAGTCACCACCTTACTGACATCCATAAAGCTTCTGTTCACCTTTCTGCCTGTCTTACTATAACGTTAAAATGAATTTTGTGACAACACAATTTGTGCAGTAGCCTCAAGCACACTGAGCCAGTGCAAAGCCTCTCCTCGATAGCTGAACTGATACCTGAACCTGAGACCAGTTCGCCATCAACTCAGAAGTGTAACATGCATGAAAATGTTCTTCCCTATCACTGTTGCATGAAGCACATGGCTCAAACCTCTTCAGAGTTGATCTGGAGGTCAAATTTCCCTTTCAGAAAACTCTACCTCTTCCTATAGAGATTGCTAAACTACATCGAAAAGTCAAAAATTCAAATGCTGCTTCTTATTTTACACCAAACATACAGAAATCAAATTTGTTAAGACAGAAGCAGAATACTGGGGGGAAAATTAAGTATTTTGTTCTTTCAAGAAAAGGTTAATTTTGTTCTTCCAACAAAAATTGAATTTTACTAGCTTCTGGTACAGCTCGAAGTACCAACTTCTGGTTTTCTTAATTTTTATAGTTCCAGACTTAGCTCCCTCTGACTATACAAGTTAGATGGTTTCAATAGACTAAAAACAAAAAGTCACAGTACAAAAATCTGCCACTATTAAAAAGCTATTCAAAGAGCCATAACTAACTGCAAGAAAGAGATTTTAGTCTCTTGAAGGAAAATAACAAAACGCTTTTTGAAACAATGCTTCATTGCCTTGAAAAGAATTGTTCTTTTTTATCTACTACACTACTCAAAACACCCACACCCTAATTAGCTCAACTGCATTCATAATATGTGACAAACTTCAAGTTCCATTCAATTGTAAACATATTTCATGAAAAAAGTGGAATTTTCTACACAGAAAGTAAAACATTACTATTCTGCTGTCCAGTTAGTAAAAATTTTTTACAGAGGGGTGATGAGAGTATTTTCTAGATTTTAGCACCTGGGATATTTGCTCTCTGATCTTGGACTGAATAACATCTCTATTAATGTTCACAAGATATAGAACTAAAATCAAGTTTTGCCAAACAGTAAAAGGTCCTAAAAGACGATACTGAAAATTCTGGATTGTGCACTTCCCTAGGCACAGTGCTTTTCCCAACTGCTCTGTACTCTGAAAGGGAACCCATGGCTTTGCCTGTTATCTCTGCTAATGCACCAAAGGAGAATCCTACCAATAAAGACAGAAATGGTTACTCAGGACAAAAGCAAGTTTTCATGTCTTAAGAGGGAAAAAAAAAATAAAAATAAGAGAATCACAGTATCATTTAGGCTGAAAAAGACGTTCAAGATCATCAGTGCTGTTAACCCAGCACTGCCAAGCCCACCACCAAACCACATCCTTAAGCACCACATTTCTAGGGGATAAAACTCCCAGAACATTTCACAGTGAGTCACTTGATGACCTGTATGCATCAGGCCACCCCTGCCCAGGTGAAACAGCATTAACTCTGCAGCTGCTCTCTTCCTTGTGGCTACGCCAGCAGGTTGTGCTGAGCCTCAAGAGTAAGGGCTAATATCCACTTTTTGCTCCAGTCCCAAGAGATTAAGGATCTTGATTTTTATGGCAAAACAGGAATGTGTTTTAGCAGTTGGTTTCCACCTGAGCTTTACAAAGGAGGCATCTCTTTAATTTGTTCTGCTATTAAACAGGTTAAGTTAGACATGCTCAGGAACTGCTTAATAATCTGACAAAATTAATCTGATTACTGATCAAACATCTCTGGCCACTTCTGATTAAAAATGTGATGTTGATTGTGATAACAGACTAAAATTTAATAGCTTTAATATCTACTTTGGCTTGACAGATTGAATTAATAAATTAACACATCTCAAGGAGAGGTTTTCAACAGGGGCTGTGGATTGGAGGTACACCAAATTGCCCATGACTAAGAATGTTAGAAAAATTTCCTTTGACATGGTGGAATCTGACCAGGAGAGGAGAATCCTGGCTCCAGTCCACATTTCCAGAAGTATTTACACAAAGCATTGGGCTAAATCATGATCCTTCCTCCTACTGCTCAGAATTTGAGGATATAGAAGTTTTTCCACTTTCAAGGAAATACTTTTATAAAGATAGAAACTAGCACCATCACTAACCCCATCTTGGATGGGAAGAATGAGAAGTAGTCTGTTCAGAAATGTAATTATGTTCAAGAATTCAGGCCTATGAGACTCCCAGGCTGAATTTGATTTGCTTCTCAGGCCTTCAGAGAGGGATCTCAGCTTTGATGGCAGAGAAGATTTCAAACTCTTCTTCAACCACTTCCTAACTATGGCTAAGACCTTTTTCTTCTTTGACAAATAATTTCTCACATTTGCAACTACTATGCCAAACAGTCCAGTTTTGTGCAAAGATGATAGAAATGTGCAAAAATATAAAAACATCCACCCAGTGACATGGTGACTGACTGATTGCTGCAGCAAGATGACAGTTCAAGAGACCGAGTACAATACCTGTTTATTTTTTTTGAGGACAATTAAAAAAAAAGGTTTCTCTGGCATGCCTCTCTACAGCTCGTAAATATAGGTAGCCTGACTAAAACTTTATAGCAATGTTCAGGAATCATACCTGCATTTAAGCAGTAATCACAGAGATGGTTAACTATAGAAAAAAAATCAAAACAACCACAAAACAAAAGAATAAAGTATGTGTATTAACACCAGGGAGATGGGCCTACTATCAGATGGGAATTCACCTCTGAGTCTCTTAGCAATGCAAGGATCTGGGATGCTGTAGTATTTAGTGCACAGATAGTGTTAAATTACAACAGGAGAGAGTAAGTCACTGTAATCCTTGACTACTAAAGGAAAAATTCCATGGATGTCCAAAAATTTATACAACACAGTGGAATCCATAGGCTCTTTGTACTGGGGTGAGAACACTTAACAGACACTTGAAACCTGAAATCTTAACAGACACTCAACACCCATGTACATTGTCATGAAAGAAAAATAAAGAAAGAAAGGTTGTGCAAATAATAACTTCTGCCATAAACTTTATCCCCAGAGCATCTAATACATATAGAAACCTCTACTAAAAACACAGCCTTTAACAGAGCATACAACACCATTTGCCTGTCCTGAATACAATTAATACAAAATGCTAGCACTTAAGCAAAAGAGAAGTTGAAAAAAAATGATCACAAAAAAGTAATGATAATGAGTGTGAGAAAAGACTTTCATTGAAATTAACATTTTGTACAGAGTTACTGATTTTACTTTACTATTTACTGCAGTAAATGCTCATAAGAGAATGGTCTGCAAGAACAGAGATTTAAACACATCAAAAAATTGCAGGACATTTTTTTAATCCCTATAGTTGATGTTTCTACTGAGACTTACACTATTGGAAAGTGGTGACAACTGCAGAAACACAGACTTTCTGGGAATAATGCTACAGGGCTTAGCTGGCCAATGAAACAGACCTGGAAGTCATCACAGAGAGTACCAAAAGAACCCCAAGAGGAACCAGGACAGCGGCTGCACCAGGGCGGCTGCACCAGCAGCAGGAATAACGAGGGGTTGGTCACATCTTTCAGGACACACGATGTTTCAAGAGTGTACCAGCCTTGGAAATCATTTGAAGCCACTTCCTATTCATGGCTTCATGTGTACTGATGTTGAAGAAGAAAGGAGTTCAGTTGTATTCAAACAAAAAAAGAGAATGAGCTAAATCACAGCACAACTGTATATAATCTGATGCTAGATTTGTGTAAGAGAAGTACACTCCATCTTCCCAGTATTTGTGAGGTCTTGTATGTGAGCATTTACTCAGCAGGGTATTCCAGTCAGATAGAAGACAATGGCCTCGTACTTACTTAGGAATCATAAAAAACGTTTAACATTATCTTTTGGAAATAAAACCTGAGTTTATGTAGTGTTAAGATGTATTCCTGTATTGCTGTCCTCATGTGGTCAAGACTGTTCCCTTTACTAAGCAGGATACATCAAGTTACAGGTGAATTAGAGAAAGCTGCAGTAGGGGAAATTTAGATTTGTTAAATCAAACTGGATTCCTTTAACCTGTCATGGACAAATGGACAATGGGAGAGACCATCTTACATTGGTCCATTTTACAAAAACATGCTAGTTTTGGCTTTCAAGTCTTATCCAGGGATACATTTGTGTTTCTACATAAAAGCTATTGCAAACAGCAGCAGGTACAGATATTACAGAAATAGTCATTTAGTTTCTCTCTCATAGGAACATTACAAAACACGAATTTGTGTTGGGTATTTTAGTTTGAGTACTTATTCACAGATAAAGCAGAAGGACCTTCAAATATCTCAAAAAAATAAAAGATATGACTGCTGCTTCCAAGTTTCACATATTTCACTAGAGTACCATTCATACGTCCCTTCCGAAGTGGAAAACAGACTAAATTAAATGCTAAAAAAAAAGCAAACAATTAAAGCAATATATTTCAGTAGTGTAGATATTGTGATAATATGTCTGCAGCAACAAATAGCCCACCAAGAAATATTCTTAAGTGTTCAGTTGAACCAGAATTATATACACAACCCAGAACAAATGCATACCTGCAGTTCTCTACATGTACTTTTTCATTCTGAAATGAGCATAATCTAATCTAATAATACTTGGTCACAAACCCCATTTGATAAAAACCAAAACAAATTTAAGAACACATCTTCAAGTATATTTAAAACCATTTGTATAAATGATATTCTGGACATTTTTACTGCTTATTTCTCTTATGTACATAATAAGCACAAAGTACAATAAACTTTTCTGATTTTGCTAGAAAAATCACACTTAGAACCTACAGAGCTTTGTTCAACATTAGAACTGTAAATATCTTATCTTGGTAATTTCTCTTATTTCACAGTTTCATGAGTGAGATACCACACACCTCCTTACTTATGCTGTCCTTTTGTCAGATATAAGAAAAAACTCCGTTACTCAGGAATTACAGAACACACTTAAATTAAATATGACAACATAACTAGGAAATGAGGAAGGGATAAAAGCTTGTAGAAAAAAGTCTGATAATGAAGCCTCTAGTTCTGATGACTAAGTGATACAATACCTAAAACCTTTTACAGGGTATTGAGATTTTTATTCTTTCACATAGAATGAGAGAAAGTGAGAAGGGGAGGGGGCCCGAGGAAGATGAATCTGTGGTCTGTAAATGATCAGCACAAAAAATAAATTATGGTCAAGTAGCTGAACTTTTCTGATGTGTAAATTGAATCATTCCCACACGCTGATGTTTTATAATTAAAAGACCCTTTTCACTGTGGGAAATTTTACTGAATTTTGTATTAAAAGAAGAAACAAACCATCAATCAGGAGGAGGTAGGGGAACTCAAAGATCTCAACCTATTAAACTTGAAGAGTGTAGTTGAATTCTGAATGACTTGCTCTAGGAAACTGTAGCTCTTTCAAAGCAGCTACTGTAAAAACATTAATGAGCAGAACACGTTTCTGATCGCTGTTCTAAAACCTTTTGTAGTCATATAGAAGAACACACACTCCATTTGGTGTCACAAGATGCAGAATATGGTTGTAAATGAACCCTTTTTGTGAGGTTCACGAGCCATAAATTACTTGACTTTGGTTACCATTGAGAAAAACCACTGAGCTAAAAACCAAAGGAAGAAAACCCAAACTCCATGTTCTTGCTCAACACAGTGCAGTTGCTTGGTATCTACTGATCAGCTCACAGCCAAATTGTTCCAAATTCAAACATTTTTGAGTGGACACCATTTCACAGTTCTGGGACGTTTTGTTTGTCAGCTGAGTTGAGAGCATGGCTACAAATTACATTTTCAAATTATTAATCTAGAGATGGGCATCATCAAAAACATCACAAAAATGACACAGAGGCAAGAGTAGCTTCTTGAGGAAACTTATTAAATCTCTTGTGAGCATTCTCAAGTAATTTTGAGAATTTTATAATTTATTAAATTATGTTCTGTCCTTGAGTCTCGTAAGAGGGCAGAGAATTTATCATCCTGGACATTCATTCTCAAACAAGCCATTTATATCTGTTAAAGTTTGTATTCTGTGAATTTCTCCCTACTTATAGTTTTGGTGTACGCTGTTATTGCAGCAATAATAAATTAGATACAGCAGCATAAACTACTGATAATGGAGAAGTCAGTAGAAAACTGCATATACTTCTGTCAGTTAGACAATTGTGTGGATTTTAAAGACACCAAAGCAATACATAGGTCACCCCAGAGCTTGAGGCTTTAGGATGCTTCATCTTACCTTCAGCTTTCCATGTGAGTGGATCTCTAGTGAGCCAGGAATCTGCAATGAGAACAGATAGTGAAGATTTTGTAATTGTTTAATGATCATTACAGAATATCTCAGTAGATTCAAAAATAGACAGGATGTGATAGATGATAATTTTTTTCATTATTATTGTCCTCTTTGCATTGTGATACATGAGGTGGTCATACACTGTATCTTTCTTCAAGTCTAAATGAGATGCAGATTATCTGTAACAAAATATTTATTACAGCTACTGCTGGACTGACATGTTACCACACTTGTAAAATGCAATTTTATTTCTCGGAACCATATGAAAGTGTTGTTTGCATGTTGAATACTAAATGTAAAAATGGCATTTTGGAGATCTAGGTTCATAGCACCTCTTTTACTTTCATATATGATTCCTTCAGAGCACACATGAAAATATTCTTTCTTTTCTACCACTGTGGAAAACAGATCACATATTCTGAGAATTTAAGAGAAAGATCTACCTAACTTCAGCACAGCTGACGTGAATTTTCAATTGGAATTTTGCTGATGTATGAAACAGCAAATGTATTATAAATCCAACTGCCATAGCTTTGCAAAGCCAACGCATTTAACAGTAATCAACATAAAACATATGGAAAAGATAATGATTATTTTTTTAAAGAAAAACCAACATAATGGCACTTAGAATATATATGAAGAGATATTTTCACACAGTATTTTTCATAAGCATTGCAAGCTTACAGTGTTATGGAGTAAACTATAAAATTATTTTTTATTTTAATAATCAGGAAATTGGGAATATTTCACATATGAAGATGGAGCTTTAGAAAATTAAATGGATACATGGAATAAGGCTCTTGCCACTAACAAAATATCTGAAAATTTTGTTTCATTCTTATCTTTCTCACATTCCAATAAAGTTCACATTGCATCATCTACCAAAAGGGAGGAGAAAAAGGTAAAGTATATCTTGAAATAAACAGCCACAATTTTTTGTTTCTAGAACTCCTCTACAAAAAGAATCCAAACAAGACCACACAATTTTTCTCTGAGCTTTTAATGAAGCCGTGATTTTGCAAGTGGTAAGAATAACTTATAAAGATGGCTGGAACGTGAAAAAAATGCACACTTCCTATATTGGTGTAAATACTTTTTCCCCATGAAAATTTTTTTTTCATTTCATTGTGCTGTCAGCATTTTAAAAATGTGGTATGAAGGTACATTTTACTCATAATTTTTTATTTCAAGCAAAATAGGTCAAATGTGAAACCTGAGCATTTTTTGTTTTGTTTTTTAAGGTATGTGTTCAATTGAGTGACCCAGGAATTAGAAGGAAGGGTATCAGTATGACCCAAATAATGGCAGTGCACAAGGATTTGGAAGATGACAACTGACCATTCCATATTCCACACCATGTGAGATTGTGCTCAGCCAGAAAAGCTGGGGAAGGAGGAGGAGGAAAGGATGATCAGGGTTATGGTACCCTCCTCCCAGACAACTGTTAATGCATGATGGAGCCCCATCTCTTGCAAATGGCTAGACATCTATCTGCTGATGAGAAGTAATGAGTGAATCCCCTACTTGGCTTTGCTTGTGCTCACAGTTCCTGCTTTGCCTGTTAAACTGTCTCTACCTCATGAGACATCTCACTTTTACCCTTCTGATTCTCCTTCCTGTCTCACCTGGGGACAGAGAGTGGCTGCATGGAACTCGGCTGCCTACTTGGGTTAATCCAGAACAAGCAGGAAATAAATTCTAAATATGGTCTCCAAGCTTTTGACAGGCAGAGATTAAGAGGATAAACAGGTAATTTTAACTTCTAGAAAACAAGGTAAACACTACATCAGATCATAAGACTGATTTTCTCTACAGCCTGGAAAGTTGTGGATATTGGATGAGTGCATCCAAGTTCTACCCAAACCATGAAAAGCATTTCCTGTGGTATCTGTAAATACAAAACTGGATAATAAAAATCAGTGAAAACTATCCCACATGTTACTGAGGAACAACATGTGTCTCCCTAAGTTTAAATCCTGGATTGTAAATACATTTTTTTTTCCAAATATGTGTGCAGACATGCACACAAATGAATACACAGCTTAACTATACAGACAATATAAGCATGAAAGAAGATAAATACTAAAAATATAACTGTAGCAATGTAAGAGCTAGGTACTGAAAATCTAAAGGCTCAGTACTAAAAATGGTCTAATGCATGGTGAACAATTACCACATCATTGAGTCACTCCATGTGAGAAACTCTGTGTTTGGTATAAACACAACTAAACCAAACAGACTTGAGCGTCTAAGCATTATTATCTGTGTCAGAGTATCTGCACCATAGACCTTAACAAAGCCTGCCCTTGAACCCCAGACAGAAAAGACCTTGAAGGCAAACTTGAAATATTCATCCTTGTGTTTTCTATTTATGCTATCACTCATAGGAATAACTTCTAAGCTAGGGCTTTACAGCTGTCAATGAAAGTACTTTAATTTAAGAAAATGCAGAAAACCTCCTATCACTGCTCTCTTGAATATCTCCATTTTCTAGATTTAGATGATCTTGTGCTCAAAATTCTTCCCTTCATGATTCCATTTCTTAGGTGCTTAACTGTCCTGATTCACTTAATGAGCATTTCTGAATATATTCTTAGCATTGCACACTTGAAAGTCAAGCTTGGTGAAACTCCCTGCCAACATATTTAACTCCCTTTGATGCTCTGATCTTCATTTACTGGAGCGCGATCAAAGAGTGCTGCCCTCAGAAACACGGGTAGGAAAACTGAAAATAGCAGCCAAAACACAACAAATAGCAACACAGGCTCATCCCTGATCTGCTCTAAGGTGCTCATCAGTTTCACCTGATTCAGTCCAACTAAGCAGTGTGCTGGTTTTAAAAGGAGTGTGCTCTTTGGTAGTTAATCTATAGTAGCTCAGCTCATGCACAAGCTCTCACAACAGGCACGTGAAAAGTCTCCCAGCATTGTGGAGGGCACTGGTGTATAAGAAAACAGCTTTTTAATCAATGAAAACTGCATCTAATTGTTCCTAACTAGGTTCTAGAAGAAGACAACAGAAATGAATACATGATGACTCTGGTTCAGGCAACAGGGCAGCAATACGGTTGCCTCCCCTGAGGCACCTTTCCAGAAGGCAGCAAATCTCTATACATACAGAACACATGGAGTTTGGCAATGGCATTGGTTTCTAGCAGACAACTAGACAGGGATTCTTGCTTACCACTCATCTGTGGAATATTTATTACACATTGTCACATGGACCCTTTTATCCCAGGGAGAAAACGCAAAATGGAAGAGATGGAAAACATCAATTCTACTTCATGTAAAAAAGTGACTCAAAAAAAGCTTATAAAACTTTATTGCTGCCTGTCAGATAACACACTGAAATGATTCAGCACATCCTACCTGTTTGACTATCAACTTTAAAGATCTACCAGCTTGGAACTTGACTGATTATATCACTAGGTTAACATCTAAGAGAAAGCATATATTGTTTTGAACTGGGGAAGAATACTCCGCACATCAGAAAAATAGTTTCCAGTTTCAGGACACTGAAATGCAACTTCATTCTCTTTTGCTCAGTTCTATGTTGAGATGGCAAAAACAGGTAGTGAGTTTTCCCACACAAACGTTCTTTCTCTGCCTTTGTTGATAAGGACTCTTAAAAACCAGAAGCAAGAATGACTCAAGCGTTTGTAAATTGGGGGGTTAGCATAACCCAGACCTGATGTTGTTATCTAAACAACAACAATCCATGGCATAGAAGCTAAGCAGGAAAGTACCTTCTCACAAAATGGGGCCCTCCACATATAATGAGTTATAAGGAACAGAAGAGATAGGGATAGACACTGATCACCAAACCAAAGAAGCATCCTGACTACTTCTGTGAACAGTTCTCTCTTCTAAGTCGTATTTAAGCCACATTCCTAGATGCAGCTGGGAAAAGCCCTGAGCCAAAGATAATGTACACCAGTTTTATTTACTAGTTTATTGAGTTGAATCATTGACAAATTGATCCAAAGTTCTTAGTAACAAACTAATTATAAACAGCCAAAAATTGCAGTTTTGTGAAGAATAAATAAATACATTCTGTAGGAATGGACAGCTCTCACAGCCTGTCATGGTAAGCAATAATCTGTTGCCATAATCCCAGTGGCACCAGGGACCACAGTGGTAACAGAAGCTCTGAGGTAAAGAACTATCTAAATCTGAAAGGCAGAGTGATAACCTGAGGTCTAGGAAAGTCCACCCAGGTAAAATTCATGTAAAAACTACAAATGAAATACACCAAAAACTAAAAAGGACCGTAATAGATAGATAGTCTGTGCAAGGTGCTCTAGGAGGAAGCAGTTTAAATAGGGACCAGATGGCTCACTGCAGCCTCTTCCAACCTTACCCATTCTGGGACTCTGTGATATCTATCCATCCATCCAACCACGGATGTGTAAGATTATAATCATACATGTAGTTTATAGAACAAACAGAAAAAAGAAAAATATGTATAAAATACTACAGCTACATATAACTAGTTATTTATATTTTGTATAAATCTAGTTTTACACATCTTCAATTACATATAACATACAGGATTGTTCTGTACAGAATTCTTATGTGGAAAGAAACCAAACACTCTATAGCCACATATTTTTTTATGACCTTGTCACAGTAAAACCCAATAACAGAACGGTATATTAGTAATTATGATTTACCATCCTCTATACAAAAACACATTTTTTATTTAATTGCAACAGACATATATATATACGGTCTCTATGGAACTTCAGCATGGTGTTAATTAATTTGGTTATTAACAGTGATGTGCATTCACTAGAGCTCATTACACTAAATTTGATCAGTTTCTAAAGACAGCCTTGGAATATGCAACATTTTAACCTTAACATATAATTATTTAGAAACTACATACTTCACTCCTGAATG
Source organism: Bombycilla garrulus (assembly GCA_013400315.1). NCBI lineage: Eukaryota > Metazoa > Chordata > Aves > Passeriformes > Bombycillidae > Bombycilla > Bombycilla garrulus. The sequence goes on along the minus strand of VXBU01019354.1, from coordinate 524,378 downwards.
ACTGATGGGGTTTTTCTTAAAGGTTGTTTAGTGCTTTTTCTATATCTATGCATCCTTTTCCACAGAACAGATGCTCAACATATTATTTTCATGTTCACAGTGCTACTGGTAAAACCTACTGAGATGCTATGAAGATGCCAGCTACCTGTCATACATGCTTAAAATAATTGGTATCACAGGAAAAGTAACACAAGCAGCAGCATCATTAAAGAACAGGTCTCTCTGTAATATAATGCAAAACATATGTTAAAAATATGTGTAATAATTAGAGCACTGTGCATCCATCTTCATATCAAACCTGGCACAGCTGAAACTATTTGTAAGTATGAAGGTCAGGCTACAATACTGGCTCTTTTGAACAAAAACCCTCTTTCTTCAATTATACGTTCACCCATACCATGCAAATTTTTCATATTATCCCACACTAAGTCCATTCCCCAAACCAAACAGGAAAAACAGACTATACTTCTGCTATAGAATATCTACTGGATTTTTCTTAATAGAAAATAATGAGTAAAGCATGAAAAAAAAAAAAAGAAAAAAGGGTTTAAGAGCACAAGGGATATTAAACTGCTTAAATTATTGTGAAGAAGATTACAATAATTTATACACTTTTATTAGCTTTTCAACAAAGCTCTGAATAAGAATAAGCCAAAAATGTCTCATCTTTTCAACATGGATTTATTCTTTAAACAAAAGAATGTCTTTTTTCTGTTTAAATGGAATACAAATATTTTTGCTGCTGATGCCATTATCTGGCACAGTTGTACATGCAAAAGTCAACATATATTCTTGAAAAGTCAAAAGAGGACTGCATGCGAGAAAGCAATATTGAGGAATATAAAGACTAGTGCATTTAAAGCTGTATCATGATAATTATTAAATACAAAAAACTTTTCAGCCCTTCCCTTGACTGTGTTTTCTATAGATCATGATGAATATTCACATGAAGAGCTGAGAACAGCCAGTGTGCACTGAATGACATGATGAGCATATATGACCATAGATTACCACTGAATGCTTAGCAGAATGAATTTTTGGCAGTTTTGAAAGAATGTATTTGAAAGCCAGTTGTCAGAGAATTTTGCTACTCTAAAAATGTCTAAAATCACAAATTACTGTCAATTAAATGGGTCTGGCTTGTAAAGGAACTCTTCCATCCCTGATTAATCGAATAATTACTTTTTCAATAAATTTTGAGGTTAAATTCTGCCCCAGCAAATGTAGTGCTGTTAAGAAGCGACAACAAGAAGCTGAAAATCATATTTGGCAATACCAGGACCCCTGCTATTAGAGCCAAATGCTGATCCCAGCCCAAGCATGCAACATTAAGAGTTTTTGTCCCCTCAATCCAGTTTCCAGCATCACTGAAAGTGGTACATTGATTTCAGCAGTTCCCGTGTTTAAACAAGACAGATGAACACACAGTAATTAATTCAGACTCAAGTGCTACTCTGAAATGTCAAACTCTCTTCTTCCATTCCAGATTCACAAGTAGCATCACTTTTCTATCCTTTCTATGTAATATATGTGTGATATCTACTTAACTATTTCTATTGAACTTATAAATTGTAATGAACTACAAATTTCTTTCAAATAATTTAATTGGTCTTGTCATATATTTCTACCAGCTTTTGAAGTTATGCAGAAACACAATAATTGTCTGGTAGGTGATCAGCTTAGTATAAGGTAAGTTTCAATTAGAGCAGAAAATTCAGTAAGAAGTGCTGTCATATTTTAGATGCAACTTAAAAGCCTCAAATAAATAAAAATTATTAGAATACAATAGAGTTAATTTATTCTTTTCAAAGATTTCTTGCAACAGATGTCACAAAAGTAATATCCAAGTCTAAGTTAGTTTTGAAACATACAAAGTCAAAGGAGACCTTGTTCACTAAACTTAAAGATAACCTCCCTAGGCTAAACCTGCGTGTGGGTTTGGATACAATGTCCTTTGCACTTCTTTTTAAAGTCTTTTTAGGAAGGTGTAAATCAGTGAGGATGAGAAAAGAGGGCTAAACCTTTAAAGGTTTTGATAGTCTGCTCTTCAACATCAATAACTGGATGTACTGAGAGAAACAAAGGAGATATTGAAAAAGCTTTGGCTGAACCACAAACATACGCCTCAAGCATACATTTTTAAAAGCAAACTTTCTAATAATACTTTGCAAGGATGTAAATCTTGCCTCCAGATTATTTTGGAAGTTTTGAATAAAATATGTAAGAGAGGGTAGGCCTTTAAATCCAAGAAATGCTTTGGGGAAGCTAATGCTCTAGGCAAATAAGATTACTGATAGAAAATGGTGAAATATAACTGCTTTTGTCAACTTGGACACTTAGTGACTAAATATCAGGAAAAAAAGTCAATATTACACCAACTGTGCACTTAACTATGGTGTTTCTGTGTTCACATGGAGAACTCAAAAATCAATTAATTGTGTGAGAGATAAAATCTTTTCAGAATTCAGTCAATGCACTGATTTATTAATGCTATTGATTACATTGAACTAAACATGTAATATGAGCACCTGCAATGTCAAAATGTAGCTCACAGTTTCCATGTTAAGGATAAGGAAAAAAAAGATTAAAAAAAAAAATCAGATCTTTGAGATCAACTCCACTGACATAAATTGGAATTCTGTGAAGAGATCTATGCCAGTTATATTTTTAAAAGTCTGCAGAAAAGTGCTTGGTGTTGCCTTTTACTTTCATACTTAAATATTTATACACAGAAACCCCTTTTCTAAGATCTGAGACAAGATGGACACAAAATATAATTGCAATTAGAGATATGCTGAGCTTCCAGAAAAAATATGTCTGGGGACCAAGTCATGAAGAATACCTGCTGATTCCTAGGTAGCGTAGGTACTTAACTCACCTGCATGCTGTGCATCTAGTTACTGTTTGTATTTCACAGGAGAGATCTATTACCCATATCAATAGTAGGCAACCAATTATAACCAGAACATATTACTTCAACTATCATAATATATTAGGGTGCAAGTGGCAGATCATGAAGATGATCTACAATAATTAGAGCAAACTGGCAGCAAGTTATGCATGTGTGCGATTCGTCAGAAAACAACATTACATGCAAAAAAATCAACATTCACTGCCACGTCAGGCAGGCTGGAGCTTTCACCTTCCTCCTGCAGTTTGAAGTGACAGGAACACTGAAGACCAACTTTCATTGTTTACACAAAAGTACTAATGCTTCTGCTTATGAATTATGATTTTTACTGGCAGAATTTCTATTCTCCTAATGGCACGTATACCTTGTGTACATCTCTAGGGCAAAACACATCACCATGAGTAAAATACCAACAGAAAGGAAGGCAGAAATATAGTGTTTGTTTCAGTGCAAAATACATCTATTCTGAAAAACTTCTCACAGACTATACCTAACTTATGTCTTTTTGTTGGTCTGAAATGGTTTAAAAAATTCATGTTTCCTGTAAAACAAAGTCTGATTAATCTTTTTCAATATGGATTTAATTAATACAGGCAAGAATGAACATGTTCATCTGGAATGTGGGAAAACAATGATGATTCAAAGGATTTTTATACAAGATTTCTTGTTATGTGTACATCTAGCATTAGAAACCTAACACATGTGTCTGGGCATTGAGGTATACAGAAAACACATTGGAAACAGAGCAATTACAGGCAGTGAGGCAACCTCTACTAAATCAAACTGAACTCTTTCATCATCACTGAACTAATGGTGGTGGATACAGGCAAGTGCATCAGAAGATCTCATACACCTTCTATTTATCTTCCTATGGATAAGACAGATTTCTATAACTAAAGGTAGATAATCTAATAGATTTTCTGATCTCTGTATTTTAGTCTTACCAAAAACAAGGTTAGAAGGGTATTGGAAGAAATAGAGCTTGATTTCTGGATGACTCCTTCATGTGCATTTGGATTTGGGGTATCTTCAAAAAACAACAGAACAATTATGCCATGGCGCAAACATCTTGACATTTCATTATTTCTTCATGCTGAAAGATGACATATCTTTCATTATCAGTTTGATTCTCCATTGATACTAATGAAAGTTTTTCTGCTAATCTGAATGGTTTGCTTAGACAGAAGATATAATAATATGTAGCAACAGAAAAGTCCTGAAAACTTCACAACTCCACCAAATTTAAAACCCACACAAAACCCCCAGAAAACCAATAGTGCCTCACATCACTTGCAGTCTGATAATTGGCATTTAGGAAATGGATGACACTAGAAAATAGAGTGAATAGAAATTGCAGGATCAAAATGAAGACAATTCAGTTTTCATACTCCTTGGTATTTATTTTGTAGGCAAGTTTTCATATAGCTATTTGATTCAGCAGATTAATACAGAAAAAATTTATCTTTATCTAACTATCAGGTCCCAGTTATATTCCATATAATCATAGAATGGTTTGGATTGGAAGGGATCTCACAGAATGTAGTAGGGATATCACTCATTAGATCAGATTGCTCAGAGCACCATCCAATCTGGCCTTGAACACATCCTTCATTATCATTATGATTTTTAAAGATATTTTCTTTTCCTTTCATAAAGAGCAAGAAATTAAAGATCACTTATTTCCATTGCATAGCATGGCAGTATCAGGGTGGAAATTCTACATCAATTTACCATTTCTCACCTCAATATTACTAGCTAAGGGTACTTTAAAAGGTCCATCATTACTGTATTGCAACCTCCTTTATTAAAAAAGGTATCGGGGATTTCTCTGGGAACACAATTCAAGAGTCCTCTCTGATAAGCTGTTTCATCAGGGAGAGCTGTTTGTTTGAAACAGATGTGAAACATGCATAGAAGGAGTGAAATGGTGTCAATAAATACAACACAGTCTATGTGGGAATAAATATCCTTTTCTATACATACAAACCAGTGGATTCTAAATTCTGCTTAAAAAAAAATACGAGACTAATTGGGTCAAGTTGTCTGAAAGCACCAGCTTGCAACCCCAGCCAAAAAAAGCAGCATTAGAACATCAGAAATTAATAGGGACAGAAAAAACCCCAACTCAACCAAAAAACAGAGCAGGAAACTTTTTTTTTAAACACAATAAATCTATACACTTTATCTTCGTGTTCAACACTGAATTTTACGTCACTTAACCTCAAAAAAATAAAAAAAAAGGCATAGGAAAGAGGTAAAAAAAGCACAAAGAATACAGAGGAATTTTGAAGTCATTCCATATAAGAGGATGGTGGAATGGACCAGAGTCCATCAGCTGGAAAAAAGAGGTAATTGAAGAAGAATTTCATAAGGGCCTATATAAAGGGAGTCTTCATTATTACAACATTGGAATAGGAATCTTTCTGTTCTAATACAAGAGAGGTTCTCACAAAAAACCCACAGTGGTTTCCTAAAGTGAAAACATAATTAAATTATGCAAGTCACCGTTACGAACGACACACTGTAAAAGCATGAATTAATCCAAAAGGTCTGGTGGACTAATTAATAGGTATTGGGCACGAGCCCAGGACGCCAGGCCACCGCCTGCCCAGCGGTGGGAGGGTGTACACAGGGAACAATTGCCTGGTTATGCTTCCTGTACTCTTTCTTTAGAGGTCTCTTACTTGTTCTACCCAATGTGTTTCTATCTCATGCATCAAAAGCTCGACTAACCTGCCCCCTGTTTAATAAAATACCTGTTTTCCTTCTGGAAATAACAAATACAGTAGTTCTCATTCATCACCATTACTAAACTGATAGGATGCCACATTAACTGAGCTCACTGTAATTGAGGTTGGATATGTAAGGAATTGTCTGAAGGCAAGGTAGCTGACAAAGTGGTGAAAGCCAGACATGGATGAGTTTTTCAGAGCCTGATTTTTCAGTTATGTGATTTAATATTTTCATTAGTGGTCCTGCCAGGAAAAATAGTAGGAGCATGCTGATGACATTTATGGATGACACAATGTTAGCAGAGGTGCTTCAATACAGAAGATGATTGTTAGATCATACAGGAAAGAGCGGATGACCTTGAAGACTAGTGTAATAGAAATGGAATGAAGTTTACCAATAAGCAACCCAGAATTGCATATAAACGATATTTCTCTTAGGAAACAGAAGCTTAACATCTGAAAACAACTGAGAAGAATCAATTAGTTGATTTCAAGACAACAATACACCTTGATGCAACACAGTAAAAACTAATAAAACAGTAAAGGATAATAAATTTTCAATCTTTCAAACTTATACTTTCCATTCTCTGTTTTATCCTGAAACTTCCATAGTTCGATGAATACAGATTTTCTAATTTTAAATTGCAAAATAACCATCTCCAATGTCATCAATAACCCAGTAACTCTTTGCTCATATAATCACTATACAAATTGGAGGAATATTTCTTAGGTTGTTCCTGAAAAGAGTATTTTTCAATACTGAAAAGCTAAAGACAAGACAGATCTTATAAATGTATAAAAAATGATGATATTTTAGGGATAAATCAGCATGTTCCATAGAAAATAATTCACCATCTGGAATACTTATGACTCCTTATGCCATTTGCCTTGGAATATTTTTATTTTCATAAGGAAATCCCAAGACTTATTTTCTAATGTCAATTTATTTCCCAATGCCATCACTTTGAATTGTCAATTCCATCATGACAAGTGATTTTATTCAATAAATATTAGATGCAGAAGAAGTCTAAAGGAATTAAAAATCACATCACTGAGTGGCAGATGACATAATGCCACAGGTATGTCATTTGCATGTTACTTAAAAATTGTGAAAGTTCCCCCAAAACTTTTTGCAAGAACTAGGGAAGGCTCAGGTGCTACTCTCAAGAAATCTGATGTATTTCATGGAATTGGCTGTACATACTTGCTCTGTTCTTGTACTCTTCCTATGAAACTTTTACCAATAGTGGCTTTGGAAAGACATTTCTGCAAAATCAGACACCAAATTCAGCATTGCAAAAGTCAGAACTGGACACCTAAATCTACTGATGGAAACTCAGCTCCTCCCTCTGATAATGCTGTGCGTAAAGTTTAGCTTTTGGATGAGAAAGTGATTGAATTCTGAATGCTAGCAAAAAAACCCAAGAGCAAAAACTTTATAATTCTCAGAGCTGTAATGAATTAAACTTTCAAGGAAGTTTGTTACAAATAACACTGAATGTTCCTATGAGACTGGTCTGCTTTAAAAGTTGCCTTAAAAGGAAAGATTTTATTAAGTTTCAAACATCTGTCTAAAAAAATCCAGACATCTATTTTGTTTCTTTGGCTTATTGTAATTTATAATAAGAATAAACAAATGTAAGCCTTTATCTTATCTTCTAGAGGAAAGAATTGCACATTTGTTCACAATGTCCTGGCACTACCTCAGACTTCAACTGAATTTTCAAGTTGAACTGTCAGTCTTACACTTAGGGGTTTTGTATAATTTTAATTTTTTTTTCTTATTATTCATTGTTACCAAAAATAATTAAATTAAAAATATCTTTTAAGCAGTATTTCAAAAGTATATTTTTCATAGAGCTTACTATCAGATTTTCATAGTGTAATGAAAGCATATCTACACACACATACTCAGAAACTCCCGCACAATATATAGGATGGGTTTATCCTGACTTACTCGCATTTAAAAGTTTTGTTCACCTTCAATTTAACAAAGTTTCAACTTCTATTACATGTGAAAGAAAGGACTTCAGCCATGACAATTACCAGGTGAAGTTCTGTTGATTTTTGTTATTATAAGAGTATGAAATGTGTCTCTGATTCAACATCTATGTTTTGTTATGTTGGCCAACAAGTATTCTCAATATAATTAATTTTTTTCCCTACAAGTGTCGCAAGATACAAGTTTTCCTAGTAAAGTTCAACTCAGGTTAGCAAAGCAAAAAATACCTTCTGAAATATCACATATGGGTTATGTTTGTAATTCAGTAGTCTGAAACTTAATCAGCTTGCTTCCTGTAGCAGAAAGTATAGACTCAATGAAAGAAAATACTCTGGATGAATTAGGAATAATTAAATTAATGTGATGTAATACAAGTTACAAAACAAAACAAAAAAACTGTACTCTTAGATTTGCTTCATAAAAATACCTGAGGTACCCAGAATTCTTTACAATCACTTTGAGTATAATTTAATTCTATGACTGTAAAAAAATTTTAGATCTTATACATAGACTTGATATCATTATGCATAACTCATAAACTACTTTAAAAAAAGGTAACATTCAATGGCATTCTTCAAGTAAAGGTTTAAGAATGAGAAGGGAGATCAAGTTATTTAATGGCATCCAAAGTGAAGTTGGAGTTTCTTATTTTCAATTGAATCCTCTAAATCAGAGATTGATTCTTCAGTGTTTACTACTTTTTCATTACTAAACTCTGGGCTCTTCTGAGGAATTGCTATCAAAAGCAAAGTTCTAATTTCTGAAGAAGCCCAGACACCTTTAAAACTCTCCATATTTGTACAACTTTAAAGTAATGCAGGGCTATTTTCACCATCATAAATTTGAATGTAATCCTATTCTGAGCAGTCTTTATAGTTTAGATTCTTTATAGTTCATAGATTCTTGGACTGTGTGATGATGCAGGTTTAAAATTGAACTACCCATCCGGTAACATAAATTAGACATCAATTTGTATTTTGTGTATTGCAAAACATTCGTATTGAAGCTTAAATGAATTCGGAAAAAGCAAGGAGCAAATCATAGTCTAATTTGCTAAAACCACACTAACGGTTTGCCTTACCACATTTTGTGTATGAAATGTACAGAATAAAAGAATAGCCCTGCAGGAAAGCTGTCAAAACACTGGACATACCTTTGCAAACATTACTGGATCAATACAGAACATTTCTGAAGGCAGTTGAGAGAGGAAGAGTCTCTGTTAAACTTCCCACATGCAGACTGCAGGAAGCTCAGCAGCAGCACATCAGAAACTCAACTAAATAACCCATAAAGTGATTTATATATCCCCACCCAGGGGTAATTCCAAAGACCTAGTGAGGACCTTCCCTCCTGCTGTCAATTACACAGGTTCTCCCAATTACATCAGGAGGTGGAAGCAGATAATTTTGTGTTTAAATTAGAAGGCTGAATCTAGATCCTAAAGTCAGACAGCTACCTGTGGATGGCACCCTTTTTATTTGTTCTTAATCTTGCTTGAAGACTCCAGCATTATTTCACGGGTATTCTATTGATGTGAGAGACACAAGTAACTGCTCTAGGAAGTAATTAATTTCTTATGTCCAGAGCAACTTCCTTTTCACAGCACAGCTTAAGATGTCATACTGTCTTTTTTAATTATCAGCCAATCAGCTGTGCTTTACATTTCTAAAAAATACTTAACATTTTATTATTCAGTATGTTTGCATCTGAAAAATGAACAGAGAAAATATGAACAGGGAACAACTAAGGGCAGGATTCCAGGTAGCAGTTTCTTAAAGATATTCAATGAATTAAGTTTAACATCCGTAGTCAGGAAATGGAAATAAAAAGAACCAACCAATATTCCCCCTTCCCCTCCCCAATAAAACCTTATCAACATGCCTATTAAGACAATGAGAAAAAAACTAATTAAAGTAAATTAGCTTAATGTGCACAGGCTGGATAAAGACAGATCACTTTTAAAAATCCAAGAAGATAATGGTACCCATTTGGGATATGTTTTTGGCATTTTTCATATAAATTGGACAGTTTTAGAGGATAAATATGGTTAGAGAAGTCCTTACAGGCAATTATGTCTTTACAGTGCTGGTGGCTGACATCATAAAAGTATAATTTTAATTGCTATTAATTGTGTTAAGTCTACTTTTATTGAATACTTAATGCCATCTCTGACAGTTGTTGTAATTTATGTACTTTAATGAAACTTCTTAGTAGAAGTTTGGACTTCGAGGGTCATTTCCACTATGTTCAAAGTGAGGCATTTTATCAGCAAGGGAAGTGCAGGTTATTAAGACACTGATTTTTGCCTTCTCAAAATTTGTTCATTTTCATTAGCCTTATATGGATGACTAGAAAACCAATTTCTGCCTCATGTTTCAAATGTATCAGAATTTACTAAATATTATTATAAGAAAGTGTCATGGCACGATTTTCCCATATGAAGCAACATCTCTGTTTAATAAGAAAATTGAATTAAGAGAAGCTGATGAACAACTTAATGACACCAGTTCACATTAATATTTTGCCATTTGGGAATAGAGAATGGGTAAAATAAAACCTTGAAATCTCTTTTGCATTCAACTCCAAAACCCCTAATGACTTTAACTGAACAGAGTTGTCTGCTGGAAGAGCTTGACCGAAAGATTTTTGAGCAGTTAAATAGCAGAAGAAATGCTAAATAATGAAGACGAACCAAAGAAATATTTAACAACACAATATTGTGCAACGCAGAGAAAAAAAAATTTATTGACTTTACATTTCTGGAGCAAAACTCACACTGCTCTACTGCCAACAGTTGCAGGTCTTCACTGCTCCTGTGATTAGCATTATTAAATTATGAGAAATTAATTTATCTCTATCAGTGCTAGTTTCAATATTTGTGAATTAGTAATTGGCCCAGTAGCTCTAATGAGACAATATATCTAACGTGGCTCTTCTGTCTGTTATAATGCATATTTAAATTAGAGCATCATTATATACAAAATAAATTATTGAATTGGGTAGGAATGTATCTCAAAGAATTCCCAGACTCTTTGCAAGTCCTAGCCTGTTGTCTGCAATGTGCAAGGCTTATGTAAGAGAACAGACTACAAAATAGCAAAAAAAAAAAGGGAAAATGAGACAAAATATACCTCTATTGGTATTTTTGGCTCAGCTATCAGAGGACATTACAATTAAGGTGATGTTCACTAATGCATCTTGCGGCAGAGGGCTTTAAGTACCTGTGGACTGAGATTTTTGTGGGCTAGCTCCAAAGGGAGAGCAGACAAATAAAGCTGCTGGCTATTTACCGTCACATTCACCTGGCTACCACTGAATCAAGTCTCACAATTAGGTTTTTGCAGTCCTGCAGGTGAGGTAACTGTCTTTTAATTTGGTCCCTATTGCAAAATTATGTGAAATTCTTACAGCAAATTTTTAAACATCAAAAGAATGGACATTTGTTGCTTTGGTTAAAAAAAGCACCACCAGAACACAATAAACCAGAAGATATTAGAACATTGGAAAGCCAAAAATATCTAAAAGTTGAGNGAAGAAATTGATATTATTTTAATACTAAAAATTAAAAATATTTTAAAGCTCATTGCAATATTGGTGACAGATAATTTGAAGGCAATACTTTGTAGATATAACAAATGTTCTACATTTTTCCTGACCTTTGGGTCATTGCTTTATAGATGAACCTAACTAGAAGATATGTAGTTACATATCTAGTTACAAGATATGTACCTGAGAGCTGTAATAAAATTTACAGCAGAATAGGCTCTAAGAATTTCCCTGAAACTAGAATATTTGATAATGTAAAAAATCTAGTTCTAGAAATACTCAATTTTAAGGTGACCCTTAACAAAAAAGGGTTATTTCTGTTTCTCCGTAAGAAGTTTTATTTCTTTCTGAATTATTTAATGATTCATGTTATTATTTGTACTCAAAGTGTTTAATTCCAAATTCATCTAGGACACCAGTTAGTTTTATTTTTTACTCCATATCCAAAAACACTTTTACCTGAGGATACAGATACCCACAGGTCACCACAGATTTCCTATTCCTGAACTGCTTCAGCAGTATTATTTATAGCAGTTGTCTTCATATTAGTCAAATTAACATTAATGTAGGATAAGACTGTGTTTTTGCAACACATAAGAACTAGATATTTAATAACAGATTTTTGAACAGAACTTTTATTTGAACAAAGTCTTACTTTTCAAAACAACATTAACCAAATATGCTGGGAATGGAGCAGACTCTATTCTTAAGCCTCCCCTCTTCTCCCCTGCCTCCAAAAACATTTTGTCTCTTCTCCATTCCTTTTTCAGCCTCTACTATGTTTTCCTTTTTTTTCTCCCCTCAAACTCTCTCTCTCTCTCAGCAATGTACTTATTAGCATATTTTCCATTTAATAACTGCACATTTATTTCAAATTAATCAAGTATTTTTGTGAACCATCCCTTTCCCTATCAAACTCTTTCAAATAAGAGCCTATTAGGTAATGCCTATTGTAGATAAATGCTTATCTGAGTAATTGTTTTTATATTATGAATTGTGTAAACTACAGTATTATCCTGTGAATTATCAGAATAGAAGTCCCCATTGATTTTAACAAGTTTTATAGAATTTCTGTTTGCACTTACATCACATGATTGACCCAAATGATAAAACTAAAAAAAAAAAATCTAAAATATTGATTTCATGACATATTACAGGCAGAAAATGACATGTGAAAAAAATCTGTGTTAATCAGCATCAAGTTTTTGTCTTGGAAAATATAAATCCAAGGACTTCCAGTACAAAGTTGCTCCTATTGCACACACTCCGGAAACCACGTTTCCCTTTTAAGCTATTTGAGATTTTAATTTTTATCTTTCAGTTTCTATGTGGGACTAATGTGGGCAGAATTATGAGAAGGAAACAAGATGCACATGAAGATGACAGATGAATTTCCTTTTGCAGTCTGAATTAATTAAGTTTTGATCGACTATATGGATCACAGTTCACTTTCTCTTCTCATCCACAGAAAATGTCCTCAACAAAACTAATATAAGCTATCCCCAGATTTAAAAAGTCTCATTATATATCCAGGATTTATGTTAATGGAAAGATCAAAACTAAGAGGTGAAAGAAATGTACAGAGACAATAGCCTGACAATCAAGTTTTATAAACAGGTATTTAGAAAAAACTATTGCCAAGCTGTAACATTTATTCTATGTAACTTCTTCCTGGGAATATTCCATCTTTTATTACAAAGGATTGGAGGGAGATAAATCCAAATTATGACCTCCTAGTTCAATTAACCTCTCAATTATATTGCTAATTTAAGAATAACTTGACTGAATCAAATGGAATTATATTAAAATAGATGTAATTGAAGGGAGAATCAAATACTGTATTTGTAACATCCACAGTAAAAGCCAATAAATTCATATCGAGGTCACAAATATTGCTACTGAAAATCATAAAAGTGGAATGATCTTCCTCAGCCATGGGGTTTTGTGTATTTGATGGCCTTTATTGGAAAAAAAATGCAGGTAGACAATCAGGTAACCTTTACATAGAAGAGAAGAGACAGGACAAGGAGAGCATGAGGGAAAAACTTTCTCTAAGCGACTTGACAGATTGGGAACGGCACAAGGGAACTGGTGGAAGATCAAAACAGAGTTCAGAAAAGTGAGAAAGGATTAAATGAAGCCCAAGACACTTTATGTGGATGACAGAAACATGAAGGGGGTGAGAGTTAGGACAGGCAGACTGGCCACAAGAAGTATTTTAAGGGCAGCGAAAATGTACCAGTGATAAAACCATAAAACATGACAGAAAAGGAATTAATAAAAATATGTGGTCTGCTGATCTTAAGGGTCTGTCTGAAACACAGGAAAACGGAAAGAAAGAGGATCGCAGGAATGACTAAGTCTACATCTGAGGTGCCTTACAGCAGTGGGGAACTATTCCATTTTTAACACACTTCACTGGGTTTTTGATTTCTAGGATAATACAGGGTGAGACAGTGGAATGCAGAGAGAAGTTCCTTACATAGAGATATTCACTGCAATACACTATGCCTTTATTTTTCAGATGGAGAAGGAAACAGAGCAGATTTTTAGGAAAGTATCTTGATCCCAGGGGACGTTGATCAATAGACAAGGAGAGTTATGTTGGAAAAAAACCACCTAAATCCACTCAAATGTCTAACTTGAAGTATAATTGCTCCCTTTATGCCCTACTCTCCCCCTTTTTTTTTTATTTTTTAATTTAATCAATCGCCAAGAAAGGTCTGACTTTTACTTGAACTGAGATTGCTGCATTAAAGTACTTGTGCTCTTTTGCAGACAGACCAGCTGCATGGTGCAAACCGAGGCCCCTCTTCCTTCCCTGTGCCCTCCCACAGACCTCACAGGTCCCAGACCCACGGGGCCCCCAGATTGACCTGGATATGAACACAAGGTGTTGAGAACAACGTGTGGGACAAGCTGAGATTCTGCTTGTGGTGCAGGGAGAGGGATACAAGTGCTGCTGGCTCCTCCCTCTCAACAGCTCAGGGTTGGTGTTAGATTATACACCAGTGTGAAGGGAATATGAGGCACTAAGAAAAATCCTGAAGGTGAGCTGATCAGCAGTCTCTCAGCAAGTAAGCCCAAATCTTGATAATTCTGAAAAGAGCTGATTTTACTTAATTTTTTACTTTCTTTTAAACTAAACAGTCGCTGAGTTACTCAGTCTCCACATGACAAAATAATCAAAGGAAACATTATTCAATATTAAGTAGTAAGAAAAAAAATTAGAGGAAACATTCAAACCCATAATGTTTCCTCTTTCTTCTGTTTAAAATCTCTAGGAAGCAGAAAAATCTCAGCTTTGTTCTCTGTCCATTCTTGAAAAGCCTGTCAAAGAATAGAGCTGAATTTTCAAAAATATTAAGATAAACATCCATAATAACGGTAACAACAGCACACTGTCATGAATCTTCTGCGAAGCATAAAAGTTTAGTACATTATTTAAATGCTTGTTTATTGTTTTAGAAATGTAATTTCTTGATTTTGCAATATTCAAAGCATTCCAATTGTTATAATTTTTTTTATTTGCCAAGTTTTTCTCCCATAATCTTTTTATTTTCAAGACTTGTAAATGCAACCACTAGTTGCCATGTTTACGTGACAAATTGCTGCTGAGCGATTACTAAGAAAAGAGCCAGTGTTTGTGTTTCTAGGACTGACACCTATAACTGAGGTTGTCCACAGGGTAGAAATGTGCCTTCCGAAGTTCCTGATTGCCAGAAAGGTTTGGAGCAGAATGAGAAGGGTCACATGCCAGAGGACAAGAAGCCCAGCTGGTGCCTCTTGCTCGGCAGCCCTGATCCCAGCACGGCAGTTCCGTTTCTCCCGCGTTCGGCAGCTGCCTGGGGACTGCACCACCCTGCTCTGTGCTCCTCACATACTGAGAAATCTGATAGATACCCAGCTGTTGCCATCAAAAGTAAAATTCATCCTGGGCTGGGTGCCAGCATGAGGACTGTGACATTACTAAAGACCCACTGAAATCTTCAAAGGCTTGCATGACACTTAAGACCTTGCAGCATTTGGCTGAGACAGGCTAAGAGTGCAGCACTGGAATCAAACCATTTCTTCTAAAACTAGTGAATGTCAGCAAGGAAATATTTTAAGATGGTTTTATTTAATCAAACATATATTTCAGGTAACAAATTGCTTTTACTTTTATTGATAATAAAAGACATTTCAAAGTTTTCATTTCAGTGTTATAAATATACAGTATGATTTCAGTGCACTTGTTTTATTTCTGAATTGTTAGCAAGCAATGATGGAGTACTTGGAAGTTCACCTATCTTCTACCCAATAATTAAACAATCCACAAGACCTTAGCTGTTTGTGTGTATGAAGAGAGAACAGTTGGAAAACAGTGGGACAGAAAAAATCCATATTCCCATCTTAAAGTGATAATTTATATACTGTATGTGCTAGGTCACCCTTTTATGCTATAATTATTACCAGAAAATCTGGTGGACATCAAGTAGCACGGCCTGCTAACAGGTAACCATACAGAACAGCAGTGTCCTGCCAGAAATTTTTTTTAACATCTTGCACATTCTGTGTTCCAGTTTTCTGACTTGCTAAATGGGAGCAGCAGTGCCAGTGTATCCTCAGTAAAGGGTTTGCTGTGTACAGATAAAGAGCCATCTGAACACTGAGTACTGGTGGGATAAATGGTTCTTCAAAACTCTCAGAGTCCTTAAAGCCAAAATTCCATTCAGAATACTGTTAGAAGAATAGGGTTAATAGTGATAAATGTCAGTCAGCCTGCTGTCTGGTTCAGACAAAATTCTGTTTTGACATTGCACCAAGGTGTAAGAGTGGAATTATGCTGAAGCATTCAGGAAATTCTGATAAACTGCTTGAAAGACAAAGGATATTTAGTCTGTTTTTAAATAAGATCTGGCAGTTAAGGACTTATAAGCTATTGTTTTTGAGGAGTTTTTGATATGATGCTATTATCCTGCTCCTAGTTACTATGACCTATCCTTTCAGTTTTATGATACATATTTTCTTTTATTCATTAAAACATTGGCTACCCTGAAAAACACAATGTGGAGGAATTTACATTTCTCTTTTTCCTCATATTTCTTTCTTCTGCGTTATAAATGTACCTATTTTTTGGATTTATTGTGTGCTCATAAATCAATACATTTGTGCAGTAATAAAAATAACTTATTGTAATGGTAACAGCTCCAAAGGACTCCTGACTATGAGTGGCATTGTATTTAATTCAGATCTATGTTCCATTCCCCAACTAATGGCACACTGTGGGTTATAAAGTGATTAAAATTGTTGTCAAACTGGCCTCCTGGAAAGAGGGAGCCCAACTTCCCCTCCTGCAGTTGGTAGATCTGCAGGATCTGTATTTGATTTTTAGAGCTGGAAAGCAAAGTTAGTATAGGAAGAATAAGCCAGGAAATGATGTAAAAAATGTCTTTTTTTTTTTTTTCCAATGTCTCTAAAGAACAAAACAATAAAACAAAAGAAGTAAGCAACAAAAACAAAGAAGGAGTCAGTATTGCGTTTTTTTGAAGGTTAATGGAAATACAAAGAGATTTGCCTACAACTACACAGGAAAACATTAGAAGAGGTAGGAGTATAACTGATCTTTTGAGTCAAGTCTCTAGTGTCTTTATTACTGTATTTCTAGCTTTTGTTCCTTAAGGGTCATTGGATTTCTTTCTTATTTTTTAAAATTTATATTTACTCTTTTCAGTATTGCTGAAATTTCTCTTTAGAATATTCCCGAGAGATATGCAGACAATACATAGCACTATTTTTTTGAACTTCAGCTCTTTTATGCCGCCTCACAAACATCACATTACTTTGATAATGAAGCAAAATTATTAGGAATACTGGACCGATCTATTAATTGAAGATTCAAAAGAAGAAGATGAAGTTGATTACTCTTTGTCATAGCTTTTTCTAAGGCTAAAAAAGTCTAAATAAATGACAGCTTAGAATCACACTGCAGGTGATTCTCAGTTTGCTACACTGGTGCATGAAAGAGCTGCCACACAGCAATGCTTGTTAATTCTAGATAGTGTTACTGTGCATCAGAAAGCTCTAAAACTCCAGAGACACTTTTCAGAGAAGCTGTAATCTATGCAAGCTGTGGTGAGAGGGAAAGGGAAAGGCTCACCCTCAGTTATGGCTTTCTGGCTTTTACAGTTCTCAGAGACAGAGATCTAAACATCTGTGGTCAATTAGAGGAAAACCTGTTTCTGAGAGAAACAATACACATTGGTCCTGCAGTACAGCCACCTATACATCTTTGGGTTTCTGTGTCCTGAGGTATCAGGGCATGTTGAGTGTAACAAGCAATACACAGATAAGAACTGCAATGACCTATTGTGTGTTTAAGTTTCTGCACCACAGCTCCTCTCTTACCTCCCTACAAATCTGGATCAGATATAACTTTAACCCATCAAATTTTGTTTTACCCACCTGTAATGTCTGCTTTTTCTCTGCAGAAAAATGTTATATACACACTCAACAGTCATGGTAAAAAGGCAACAAAGCTCCTGGATACCATCTTAAAACCTAAGCTCCCTAAGGCTTAACCTTGAATCTGATATATCTGTTTAACATCAAGCAGGTTTTTAACACTATCCTTGGGACTTGGGACTCTGCCTTTCCCCTCACAGCTTTCTCCATGACTCATGACACACCTTGTACCTGCTCATATAATGAATCTTTTGAAATTCAGATGTCTAAGCAACTCTTCTAATAGACACTCTTTCTAACAACTGAAAAATAAATTTGTTAACAGGACAGGTATCACTTAAAGACTGTGCAACTATAGCCACATGTTTTATGAACCCTTAGCAAAATAAATTCTGGAAGAAAGGATATTTTTTCTCCCCTTCCAAGCAGGAATAAACAGTGCATATTCTCAGGAAAATGGCAAATATTTTAGAAACAAAAACTGAATTAAATTTCTGCAATGATTCTTTTAAATACAGTAGAATTTAACACTGGGGTTTTTACCAAATAGATCTCTGCTGCTCCCCTGCTCTTGAGTCATGCTTCAAAAAAACTTGCAAAATGGGTTGAGCAAAATTATTTTCCTAAATTTTTACCTATCCTTCTACTTGCCACATTCAAATGAGGCAGCGCTCACGTAAGAGCGGGAATAATCACAAGGGAAAGAAAGTATCCAGGAATTCAACTTAGACACGAGATGGTCTGGATTCAGTTTCAGCTTTTGATAAGATTTCCTTGTGATGACAGCTAAATCTTAGTGCCTAGGCATCTCAGGATATCAATTACAAGGGACATATGAGCAGGTCTGTGGAGAACAATCACGCCATTCTTACGGCCTTGTTAGCTTAACCTTGTTCCCAGGGAAGGAAAGATGTGTCATGCGTGTGTATCCTGCAAGGGTTCCCGAGTTCCAGCAGGGCTTCATATTCCCTTTTCTTGCTGTAACTTCTCAAAATGTACTACTAGATTTAGGACAACACCCATCACTGCAGAACCTGAACCTATCAAAGCACTGCTGCGCAGAAATTAAGATTCCAAGACCACTTAGGACTTGAAACTGTTCCTGGCCCTTGCGTCCCTCATGAGTACACACTGGAAGATGGACTGAGAGAGTTAATGTGTACTTTATAAAGTTTTGTTGTGCTTTTATACGTTAACCCTACATGTTTTCCTGCTGAATGTTCCTCCTGTGTCTATGTTTATTCTGTGACCTGTAGCTAATACCTGTTTTCTAGCTGAAAGCCAGCTAAGCCTCTGCTGGTACTTTGTCATATGTTGACAGCATTCAACAGTGCATACAGTATCCTAACAACTTCATAGAGATAAGGGGCAAAATATGCATCCCCATTCATAGTTCCATCTCGGATTCTTTTAGATTTCAGTGGTAAAAAAACTTGGAGAAAAGAGAAGGAATGAAATTGGTCTTCATGGACACATTAGTGACAAAAGAGAAAGCACCAACAACAATTTCCTCAGACTGAAATAGGTGTCAAAGAATTTTAGACAGAGTCATCAGGTCCAAAACAAGCAGATGAAAGGATGAGATCTAGAACTAAATGTAGCTGACTAGCTGAAGAAATACAGATAGTGAAATCAGCCTTCAAACTTCACTGGATCCTCTCAAAGTTCCTGCACAGGTAACTTAAACAGCAGCTTGTGACCTGAAATCCCAGTGCCCTGCTCAGTACAAGCCTTACTACTATGAAACTTTATGATGACAGATATAGTTTTACATTTTCCTTACAAATGCTGTTCTTTTAATGCCTCTGCTTCCTAACTGCATGATTTATCAAATCTAAGTTCCATTAACTTCTATTTCTTTTTCCTGCTGAATGCTTAACAATTTCCTAAATATGACTCAAGACAAATGGGAACTTTGCTTCACCATATTCCCTTATATAATTTCTGTTGTTCCTTTATTATTTAAAAACAGTTACTGCAGCATAAACTAATTTTGCAGTTAAGGTTACTGGACTTAATTCTCTTTTGTGCTGCACATTGTTTAATTACATCTGTGTAAATAAACACAAAAACAACTACCAACTCTAATAGTCACTTGTACTGTTTTCAGCATTGAATACATCTCTGCTCTGACTCAAATGCCAGAACATGAGACAGCTAGGAACCTGTTCTGTGAGTCCACTCCTTGGAAAAGGTTTTCTACAAGCATCTTGGTGCAGTGACTACTTGTTTACTCACCTTCACTTCCACTACGCTCACAAATGAACAAAACCACAAAGAAGCTATTACCTAATCAACCAAAATTATTGGAGATGACACTGAGAGAAAGCTATACTTTCACTCATATTGATACTGAAGAGACTTCTATTTTTTAAATTAATGATTATGCATTATGGATAATATTAGTGCTTTTCATTTGATTTTTTTTTAAACATTGACTAGAAGTTATTGTTTATATGCAATTCTTAAAAGAGTATAGAAAAAAAAGCCAAAAACTTTAGTCACAGAAAGAGACTATTAGCCTCAAAAAAACTGGAGATCCTCTAGAGTGCTTTTACCATATTATGGCAAAACAATGCTTCAACTAGAAAAATTAGTTTGAAAAATTACTTGATTGAAAATAAGATTAACACATAAGCAACTAACAGTTTCTGTTGGCTGCAGAGTCCATCAGAAGGAGGTTTGGAAAAATAGGCAGAAAGTTGGCTGATTATAAGATAACTCTTCATAAAAAATTAATAATCAAAAAAACTATAGAAAGGATATTCAGATAATTTTATACAGGTCACCTCTGAAGTGTTTGGATTTTCAAGGTTTTATTGCTTCACACATGGTATTCTTCCTCTGGCATGTGCAACAGGCAGGTGCTTGGAATTAGAGGACTGACATCTGAATGACAGATAAAATATGCTGGGCAAAAAGTCAGCACTGCACAGCTCAGGATCAGCAGTGGTATTTTTAATGGGCTCAGCTCTGCGCTTTGAATTAATTTTGGAATAGATAATTCTTCTCTTAAGATAAAAGAGAAGGCAATACAAAGTAATGTACACCCACGCATTACAGCTAGACTCATTTTGGAATAAATGTTATGGCTGTGCTGCAAAAACAAGTTGTTACTCTTAATCCCTCTGAAATTTGGAGAAAAAGTCTTTGAGATTGTGCCAGTTGCTGGCAAAACATCACGGAGACCAACCAGTAATAACACTACTTACAGTTACCAAAATAGGAAATGTAGGTTGCAGGAATAAAACCAACTCTTGAAATTCCTGTCCAAATCATTAGCTTTGATTCTTGATTAAAAAAACAACAAGACAGTGATAGAAATGTGAATTCTGTAACTTCAGACATTGTTGCGAAAGCATTATTCTAATGTATCACTAGATGTAGGTAGAAAATTATCCCAAAATAGAGAAACTTGGAAGAAAACAAGAAAACTACAAATCTGTGTAGTTCTCAGTGCATGTAGGTGGAATGGGTGGCATTATGTCCTGCTATAACATATGAATATGAAGGCAAAGGAAAAAGGGAATCAAATAAGTATGAAAGCCTTTATAAAATGATTAGTATCATACAAAGAAAATGGAAAAAAAGAATCCAGTGTTTTTAGATCCAAGATCTCTCTCTTTTCCTGATGCTAAAATAAGGCAGTGGCAAAGGGAACACTATAGCATATAGTTGTTACTATACTAAACTATTCTCTACACACATGGATGTTTACTGTTTTTAATGATTATTAACAGTGTCATAAATACAGCTGACAATAATCATAATAAATACACATTTAGTTCTTATTGAAAGAGAACAAATTATTCTCTCTCTCTGAACAGGTATATAACAGGTATATATGTCTCTAAAAGACTTACAGTATACTGGATAATCCAAATATAAAAAAACATGTTTTAAACATAACTCAGTATTGTCCCTGCCTCTATAATCAAAAGCATGCAGTGTACCATCAGAAATTTCTTAAAGGTATTAAATTTTTAATTTTACTGTACTTGCAAGTCAGCATTAAATTTGGAGGGAGAGTTCAGAACCCTTATACATCAAAATGGAAGCACACAGATTTTTGCCCAGAAATCAGTAATGCCAAACAGTATAATCTTATTTCATTGCTGAAGAAGAAAGTTTATATTCATTCATATTTCTTAAGATACAACATACCAAAAACATAATGGGGTATGTCTGAATTAATCTATAATAAGAACAATTACTATACTAGATAGACAAATACCTCCCATTTGAACTTGTAATGAACTTTCATTAGATACAAGACCTCAAGGCCTGCCTTGCTTACAACTGGATAAAAATGTGTGTCCAAAAAACTAGCAATAAGAGTTATTCTATTCTTAAAGAAAACACACTGCTGCTCCAATTATTTCGAAATAGTGAGCAGCTACAGATAATTGCTTATATATACATAGCTCCAGCTTGGTGCTCTGTCATGACTTCCTCCTAGTGAGACCTTTGTATCCCCCTTTGGCTGAAATACTCTGTTGGAATGATATTCACAGGAAAGTTGCTATAACTAACAAGAAGCTTTCAAACTCTTCACAGAGCTGTAAACAACAGGTGGTATTTTCCAGAACCATCTTCTGTAGAGAAAGAAATTGGAGTATAACACACCAGTGGGGCAAAAAAAGTCTAAGAAACCAAAAGTTATCAACAGATGTTCTCAGGTTCTTATAAAAGCTGCTCCTGAACAATACTCACAAAGAAGAATGGAAGCTGGTGTCTTCCGTTAAAGCAAAAAAAAATTACATATGTTGAGAAACTTCCTCACTGTTCAAGTAAACATCAGCCTTCCTCACTTAGACATAACAATTTCCCATAACTGTGCCAAAACCTGCAGCAATTCTGCAATATACAAACAGCTTTATAACACTAAGTTGAGATCACAAGAACCAATTCATTTGCAACTCAACTTGGATTGAAAGTATATTGATAGAAAACAGTTGGCAGTCATAAAATGTACTAAATTTCTTTGGAACCTGCTCTGTTCTCTCTTACTCTTGACCTGCTGATCACACATTGTGAGAATCTGGTTGATTTTGGAAACCGGTTCTATTGTTAGACAAATCATTAAATTAGTGTAAAGACATCAAAGACTGCTCAGAAATGGATGTGTCATTTTATGCAATTTATTCTACTTATTGCAAAACATTTTCCCCCAATATTACTATTAAATATACAAAAGAAGAGGAATGAAGAGCATTTATTTCCATTCACAAAATACTATCAAGTACACAGCAAACTATAGCTACAGGCTTTCCTGAGCATATTTAGAAATGTGGTATTTCCTCAATACCCAGCAAAGAATCAACCTTTAGCACAAATGCTAAAGCAACTGATGCTCTTCTGAGAGCCCAAAGATGTAGACACCGAAAATACACCTTCCAGGTGTGTAGGTATTTCTACCTACACAGCTTTTTTATGGCATCAGAAGAGTCACAGCAAAGAAATAGTATAAAACTGCCAAAACTGTCAATGACAGAGAAAACAGCTGTCATAGGACACTCTACATCTTTGTTCAGCTAGATTGTCTAAATCTATCAGATTAAAACATGTTGGTTTTTTTTTTTCCAGAAGTTGTACAAGGTGGCATAATTTTCATTCTAATTGAATCTCAAGAGATGTTTCTTTGGAAAGGAACAAAATAGGAATTTAGAAAGAATTTCAAGTCACTTCTGCTCTCCAGTGTCCACCCCTGACACAGTTTCAGTGTAATTATTCTTAAATAAGGGCAGTTGCCAAGAGGAAGATATGAGCAGAACCAGAACGAAAAAAAGAAAAATCTCAAATGATCCACTTGCTCTCAGAGCTTTCACTAAGCCAGTTTCCTCAGAGGGTGATTAACTCCAGTGCAGCAGAGGCTGCTTTCAGTGATGTCACTTTACATTTCTCAGTGGTTTTCCTGGAAGCTTAAACAGTCAAGACTGGTCTCTAAATGACCACACTAAGACATGTAGTTCTGCAACAACCCATAGACTTCCTAGGAGCAAAAAATGTTACCACCTTTCCACAGAGTGCAATGATATGTTCAGAGTAAGTGAAAGGTTTCACTTTCTTCAGATAGAATCACATGCTATCGCCTTGTTGCCTGTTCCATACTGGACAACTGACCTGGAAATTCCTGGGGAGTCCTAAACCTGACTGAGGTGTCTGGAGCTGTGAATGTTCTCCAACACACTGGAGTAGCACTTACTCCAGAATTGGATTATTACCTAATCAAATTAGCTGCTCTAAAAGAAGCTACAGACAGGACTGGTCAGTCAGAGGTAACATAATAATAACAATCATAATCATAATCATGATAATGTGAGAATGAAGAATAAGCTTACAGTGTTTTCTCACAGAAAGAGTTAACCACATTTGCTGTTCTAAAAATTACTGCAGAACATAACCACATCAGGAGAACATGATTCTACCTCACCCACCAGGACCTGCCTTAGTGGTTCAGTTTCTCAGCAGGCTTGTGACACTGGGCAATCAGCATCTTTGTGACTGCAAGGCCCCAGTGCTTTCACTAGGATATCTTATCTGATCATCACAAGAGAGGCACCTGCCCTCAGTATTCTGGGGAAGAAAGGAGGAGAGGCAGAAAATAACAGTTCCAACCAAGGTGTTTCTTCTGCCTCGCGTCTCAACGGCTCTTGTTTATCTTGTCAATGGAAAGGCTTCACTGCCTCATGCCTAATAATTGTATATTCAAAAATAAAGTGCATTATCTTGCTCTCCTCTAGGGTTACTTATTTCTACTTTTTGAAGGCTTTTGTTGACCTTAACAATGTAAATATTGCAGAAACACATAAAATAATTACAAATTTTCTGCTTCTTTTGTATTACTGTCAGTGGCATAGCTGTGCATTTCCTCATATCCCAAATATTTAGAATTCATCTTTGCAGGTAGCATGAAAGGGTTCACTACCTCATCTGTAGAGGGTGGCAGGAAAAAAGTTTCTTTCTTTAGCAGCTGACATTTTTCCTCATTATTTTACTTCTGCCTCTCAAGCATTTCTAGTTACACTGACTGTGTTGCCTGACTTAGTTTCTTTGCACCTTTTAGTTTCCCATCTTCAAAGACTTCAGGATTCCTGGAAATGGGCCTGTACCCCTCAGGATATCCAGTCAGGCTGAGGAGGACCACCAAAGTGCAGCATATATATGAGGGCGCACTAGAAACATAAAAGAAACAAGCCATCCTCTACTGTCATTCACAGATTTCTTCATTAACTCTCCTTCTAAAAGGGGAAGGCTATACCCTCCTTGTGGAAGAGAAAAAGTGAAAAGCAAGAATTCCTGCATCTGGTAAGAGACAGACAGAACAAACTTTCTTCCAGAAATACAGATGCTTAAAACAAGCAGTGGTGGGATAATACTTCAGCCTGGCATCGCAGTATCTCCAGAACTGAAAGGAGAGGAAACTGTAGCATCTGACCTGAGAATTCCTTGGGGATGCTGTGTCACCCCCAGCTCAGATTTTTGGCCTGCATTCTGAATTGTTTAATGGCTGACACAGCTCTCCTTTCTGTTGGACTGTGACACCAATTTTATCCCCAGGAGTTCTCCCACATTATTTCCCCGTCAACACCATGATTTTTACCTTACACTGTGAACACTGAGGTGTATCAGGCAAAGACCTCATTCTGTATTTTTCATTTTTTTATAGCTTTTACCATTCATTTAAGCCAGAAAACCAAAGCAGTATAATAAGGCAAATAAATCTATCTATATATATAGCTATTATAAGACTGCAAAATTCAATTTTGTCACATAGAATATGAATGAATTGTTCTTGATACCAGCCTTCTAATCAAACTCATTGTGAAATACTTGTACTTGACTCAAAGATCACCACACTGGGAGACAAACGTAAAAACTCATTGGAAGTGCAAAATAAACTTAAAATTTCAAAATCCGCTTTAATCAAACTTTCATCATCAATTTTTATAAATTAAAATAATGGCAAGAAGCTGAGACTCATCAACAATAAGAAATCTCTAGTTATTTACCTTAGAATTAATTTATTTTCACTTGTAATAATTTCCTTTGGGTGACCAAAACCCAATATTGCTGCTCACATTAGTTAGGGAGATCTGGAACAATCACAAGACCAAGAAGTCATGATATGATGTGTGACAGTATTTCACTGAAGAACAGAATTTCACCTGTTTTCCATTTTGTGTTTTCTCCACAGCAATGAAAACTGCCTTCCTTTTTAATGATTTTTGCAATTTGCGGTTGTACATCATGGAGAGAACTGCAGTAGATCAAATGGCTTTCTTCCAATATTTCCCAAAGAATAATGTTAAATTTTTACTTTCCTTGAAAATATTAGGCTTAAATGAAAAAAAACCTTACAATTAATTATAAATTTAATATAGTCCTTTCCCAAACCAATACACTTAATAAGAAATAACAAATAATCCCCAAACAAATGAACAGAACCTTATCGCATGTTAGAATTTAATTTGGGATCTGAATCCATGAAGGACAGAATAAAGAGGAAAGATTAACACAAGAAGTTGTAACAAAGCTCATCTATTACTTTTCATCAAAAAACATCAAAAGCACCACTGGACTTAGTGGCTCTAGGGAGTCCAGTTTTTCCAGGGAAATATTTTACGGCAACAAGGTACTAAGAAGTTCTTATGCTTGAATCATTTGGATGTTAGAAGTCGTTGATCACTATCTTAATTTACAGAATTCCACACTAATAATAAATGTTACAAGCCTAGTGAAATATTAGGAAATTTAACTCATCACATTGACATTCTCCTGCCTTTCTGAACAAAAAAGAAAAAATGAGTTTTATTAAGCATTCGATACTCAAAGAGACACAACAAATTACCCTTTTCTTTGTTTGTTTTGTTCTTATATATCACATGCATTAAAAAATGAAAGACACAGACATACTAGGGTCTGGCAACAACTAACTCTGCAATATTTGATCCAGCATCTTGCTGAAGCAGCTTTAAAAAAAAAAAAAGGAATGAATGCTAAGGGCAAAAATAACAGCAGTATTAACATTGGTGTGATACTGCTGGTAGCCCATACCCTTTGCATTCTAAATCTTGCATGCACATTAATATCCAGATTTTGTGTAGTATGATGAAGAACACAAAGAAAGAACTAAAAAGAGCATCATCTTTGTGGAGGCTACAATATAAACACTTTCAGATGAGTATGTGCCTGACTCTGCAGACAGCAGTGCATGTGTTACCCATGTAGGATATATGTGGTTTTACAGTGTAAACAGAAGAAAGAATGAAGATGTACTATGAAATCTGTCAGCAAATTCTGTAAAAGAGTGTTTTCTCACAACTATAGCAAGGTGAATCAGCTATACTTTAAAGTTACACTAATAAAAATGAATGCAATCTACATATTTGCTTTCTACATCTCCCCACAACTTGAAGAAGTCTTGGGAGACTTTTCTGGCCTTACAACAACCTTGTTTACAAGCAGAGATGAAGCAGCAGCCTGTGTTTGTGCACACTGCCTGTCCCACTGACCTCCTTCAGAGAGCTGAGGCCACTGCCAGGAGCGCCAGGCTTCAGCTCTTTCCCTCAGAAAACTGATGCTCCTATACAGCCTCCCGAAGGCTGGATGAAGAAGAACATGATCACATTGTTAATCCAGGCAATCACCTGGGCTTTTATGATGTAACTGGTGTTTGCATTGGTGATGTCACAGGGAAAATTTTGAATTGCGTATTTAAAAACTGATATAAAGTTTGCCTCTCCTACTTGTCTCACAGTCCGTCCTATGGATTTATTATGTTGCTGTAGCAGAGCCTGCAAGGATCAGCAGGAGAATATATTAGTTTGAGGATGCAGAAATGACAGAGTTGCAGCTGGTCTGATGGCAACTGAAGTTAAAAACATTTTATGAACAGCTTCCCCAATAGGAAATCGTGCACAAAACCACAAAAATCCTGGTTTTTGTGAAACAAAACAGTCATTAAAAAAACATTTGGTGTTTCCCCTGACCCTGCTCCTTCCAACACCAGCAGCTGGATAAGATATCCACTTCACCTCACACATAAAACAAGAGCCTGACAGCATGGGTTCACAGGTAGTGTCTTGGGGAGAATGGCATGTGATTTTTTAAGCACCAAGTTTGTGCCACTCATTTAAACAGTGAATGCTGTATGAAAACATTGCTAAGCCCTGACTGACACAAAATTTGCTTTCTGTGCACTGCAGTAGTAATATAAGTAGAGAACTGCCCACGTTTGTTAACTCTCCAGATGCAGGAATACATAACCTACAACAAATGTTTAATGTTCTTGATATACCATTCTAGTCAGTGTGGTGAGGATCAATGTAAACAAAAAGTCTTATTTGATTTGGATTTGAAAGCGCAAATTAAGTCTTAAAAGTGAGATGTGTGTTAACAAAAACCTAAATATCACATTTCTAATTACATTCTTACCACAAGTTTTGTTGTGCTCTTCCAAAAACTGCGACCATAACAGAATAATGGTGCACCTCTAAGGATGAAATATCCCGTGGATGAAAGTGTGCTGGAGCAGGCAGATGGGCCCCAAAGGTCTGCAGGTCACGGGACAGTTAATGGCAGAGCAGGTGAAAGGGGTAAGAAACAAAGAGCAGCAAAAGCAGCTGCAGACCAGTCTGCAGGACCTCCTGCCCCACCCCTGAAGGGACCAAATGCAACATGTGACATCAGACACTGGAGATGAGACAGGAGAAGGAAAGGTGTGTGGAGGAAGGTGAAGAGTTTGCCCTAACATTTTGTTTGTCTTCTCTCTTTCTCACAACTGGAATCGGTGATTAAAAGATTATGTTAATTGGCAATGAAGTAAGTGAATTTCCCTAACTCAAGATTGTACCTGTGATAAATGCCCATGATAAGAAAATAAAATTAATTCTGAGCATGCAAAAGAAGATTGAGACTCATACATTTCTTTAATTTTCCACTGTTTTAATATCATACAAAATTAAGTTTGGAACAATATTCATCTGTCTGTATGAAATTAAATGATTCAGGAAAACAGCCACAGTTGGTTAGATGATGGAGATCTGTGAGAACAAAAATACTTCTGCTTTATTCAAATTTATGGTTAGAGATTAAAGAACATTGTGTTTCCACATCTGCCATGCTGATATTTGTGAAATGGACGACTCAATTTTAATATTGGAAGTAAATACTCGTAATTAAGTTTATAATAAATTACATATTCTATTTTTAAAAAATCGTCAGTGAAGCAGATTAGCCTACCTGTTAACCTGCATTGAGTCATCTATAATGTCTTTAGTAAAGCTGAAGTAAATGTCACTGTGTAGAAATAACATTATTTGGTCTAGTGTTTAAAGCTAGCCTGTCTGTGAGATACATTCAGTGTCTGAACACTTAGTGTGTTTTGGATGAGTAAGAGAGATCGAGCCACATGACCAAGAAGATCACACTGTATGGCCAAATGTCCCAGGTTGGTGTCCAGGAGCTGGAACCGCAGAGTTTTAGTGGAT
The DNA here is from genome assembly GCA_013400315.1 of Bombycilla garrulus. Classification (NCBI taxonomy): domain Eukaryota; kingdom Metazoa; phylum Chordata; class Aves; order Passeriformes; family Bombycillidae; genus Bombycilla; species Bombycilla garrulus. The sequence continues at coordinate 495,251 of VXBU01019354.1, read as the reverse complement.
ATTCTGAGACTAAGATATGGCTAATATCCTGAACTCTTCAAGTGGAGGGGTTAAGAAAGCAAAATGGTAATTTGAGATGAGAGATTGCAGGGAGGAGATAGCCAGAGGGTGTTCACACTCACCAAGGTGCCAAATTATCAGTCTTGGTGAAGAATTTATCATTAGAGAATAGGAACAGAAAGATGCAGGTCTGGGGACCTCTCAATCCTCAGCCTTTCAGGAAGCCTGCATCCACTGCTCACCTTCAGATAACGCAGGAATCAATACAGGACTGTATTAAGAGATGGAATAAGATAACACGTGTTATTACCTTAGCCTTGTTATTACCAAGGGCCAACTGGTGGGCTGCATCATGCAGCTTGCCCTAATTAAATTAAAGCAAATAAGATGACCATGGAACATTAGAGATGAAAGGACTATCAGAAAAGAACTTGTATATTAAAAGCAAAAATACAAGAAGCCAGCTGTTGCAAACTAGCCAAAAGAGGAATTTGATTTCTGGATTGGACAATTTGATATTGTACTTTTGGATTTATTTATTGCCTGAAATAATTTAATTTACAATGGCTTGGATAATTTTGTATTAGTGATAAGGTTTCAGAACTGACACTGCATTCATCTGCACTTAACCCTTTCTTTATGGAAAACTTTTGATCTGCTGATGTCCACTAACCTTTGAAACATTCTGAATTTAGTTAAACAAGGCATTCCCTTATGGCTTAATCTCCTGTTAGCAATCTTGGCCGCAAATATTCAGTTTTAAACATGAACACCTATTCCACCTTCTGTTTTTTTTGCTTTTATTATTATGACCTTAATCCAAAAATGCATACTAAAACACGAATCTTCCATATCCAATCTGGATCACCTTGATCTCTATTTCTGCATCACATTGAATGTTTAAAGTAAAAAGCTATATTTTAAAAATCAGCTACTGGGACATTCAACTTCCCTTGAATTTTCTTGATTCCCAGGTGCCATCATGGAGGCTAAAGGGGGCTTAAAAGTAGAACATTTCATGGTTCTTAAGACAGTGTCTGCTAATGTAAATGAGAAGTAATGGTCGCTGATAGTTTAGAAGATGTATCAGTAAACCAGGCAGTAAAATGAACAGCAGGACAATGTGTTACAGTGTCAGTAAAAAAATTCTGTCTGTATGCTTCAAAACTTGTTTAATCAGAAAAATGCTAGGGTTAAGTGCAATCCTAACTAGACAATGGCTTCAGATATTCAAGAGATCAAGAAAGGTGTTACCTTTGGCTTTTAGACACATAAAAAAATACATTGTTCTAATCTCAGAAAAACCCCCAAAACCCAACAAACCTCCTTGGCACACTGATATCAGTTTTTGAGAAGGTGACTGGATTTCATTGGAAAGGTGCTACACATCTGTACCTGGTTGAAAATAAAATTAATAAGTTAAACCAAGTATATGGGGTTCATAAGCTTGTGGAAAGAAAAACTTAAGGGCGTGTCTACACTTTCAGACAGGACGCCTCTCCAAGAAGCATAATGGATACAGCCCAGAAAGAGTGAGTTTAGAGCTTCAAACAAACTCAAAGGGAGACCCTAGCTTCTCCTGGAAATTCTTTTATATAATGATACATTTAACTTTTCTGTCAAATTCCCAATGCCAAGAAGGTATGGTCTTATTTTTCTGCCTCCTACTCATTCAAGCTACTCAGTAAACTAAGTGGGACTATCTGGAAGCAAAGGAGTACCCTGATTTCATCACAATACTGACCATAACAACTGCATCACTAAACAGTTTTTGTTCCTTAATGATGAGAATGAAACAAATGTATGTCATTAGTAAAATAAATCTGCAGGTGGGGACGAATTCTAGACTTTAAACAAGAAAACAAAAGTGTTATAAAATACTTTCCAGCTGGTTGTGTGTGGTCTTGTTGCAAATCAAGTCATCTCTTTAAACATTTCACAGTACAAAATGTTCAGTTACATGCAAGCTTTTGTAATGTCTTAGATTCATTTTTTTGGAAAAAAATCCTCACTAATTCACTCTTTTTTGCAAGAGTTTTTGCATGGTCTTTTTTTTTAAGCAATATTATTTTTCAAAACAGTAGAAATCTGAATAGTAATTGAGAGCTGTATCCTATTTCCTCCCAGTATTAACTTCTATTAGTGAATATGGTAAACATAAATGATACTGCATAGGCTGTGATCATAGGACTTAGTAAGAGCTGTTTCAGCTTGTCTTGGTAATCTTAGGAGATTATTTCAGAGTCAGAAAAACAAAATTAGAAGCATGAAGAGATCCCAGGTATTATCTATTTTTGTATAAATGAAAATCACTATAAAATTTAGAAATTGACCAGTAACACCTGCAGTCAAGATACTGATGACTCCTTATATGTTTCAAAATATTATAGGAGAATGAAAGTGTAGAAAAAACAAGGTCCTCCATGTACTATTATTAACTATTCTTGAGATGGAATTCTAACTTTTCATCATAAATTTTCAATCCACTAGTAGCAGTTAAAAAAAAAATTCCTAGTAAATTTAATGTTCACATTTCCATGATTTTTTTCCCACTTTCCAGATGTAATTACCATATAAAATAAAATGTTAGTCTTTAAATTTATCTTAGACTTTCTAAACAATCAAACATAGTGGTACCTTTTTATTAATTTGCAACACTTGGGGGTTTTTATGTCTAAAATATAAAATAAAGAATAACATACCACTATCAATTCCTCTACTGATTTCAAAAAGATATCATAAAACCCTCCTTTCTTTCTTCTCTCTTTTCCCAATCCTTAGACAGAGTGGCAACCAGAATTATGATTTGTTTAGAAGCCTGAGACACTCTAAAAATCTCCTGGGGGAAAAGTGTGTGAGTTACTACCAGATAACTAAAGCTGGAAGCTAAGTTTAAACCTACTTCTCCCTCCTCCCCCCCCCCCCCCTTTTTTTTTTTTTTGAGTGATATCAGATGAATCTCAGTTAAGATTGACTGCATCATTCTATCAGGAAGTCACCCAGGGCTTAAGCCTTACAGAGTCATTTTACAATCTGTCTCTTGGCCGAGACAGCAATTCAGTTCACACCCAGATGGCCGGCACACTGAAAATCAGTTGAAAGGTGAATTTTAGAGTTTAGGAAGTGAGGAATAAGGCAAAATCTCTAACACACACTGGCTTTAAAGAAAAGTCTCCTCATGCAGCCCATTTCTAAAATAGAACCTACTAAATTCTCTGGCCAGTGCATCTCTTTTTCTGCACATGTACATGCTTATTTGAGCCAACACGTAAATGAAGGATCATTAGTTTAGTAATGCAGAGATAAACATTAATATTCACCGTAGAAAAAGTGATGATAAATAAAATCAAAATGCCACTAGTCTAATTTTTAAAGGAAAAATACCCAGAAGTGTCTAGGAGTATTTCTAAATCACACATTGCAAATCAGCTAATTCGATATAGGATATAAATTCTGATTAGCTAACCGGGGGGAGAAAAAGGGAAAAAAAAGCACCATCCAGAAAATGGCCTCTATTTTATCTCACTTTGACCTGGAGAGTAAACTGGCATGGAGTACTGCATGTAAAAGCCATTTAGGTACAATCAAAAGTCATTTTCATCAGCACAGATGCCCCAAATTGACCACCATAATGTGGTGGATTAAATGGATCTTGGAATTAATCACATAAGAAAGAAGTTCTCTTGAATGGTGGAATCACACGGGACCTCCACCTACTGAGATGTTATCAATGCACTATTCGAACAGCTTTTGAAAATGCTGAAAATAAGTCTGTGTCTTGTAACACTTCTCACTCACAATTATATGAATGCAGGCAAATATGGCAAGGAATACTAACTGTATGCAGTTAACACTTAAAAAGGCAAATAACTCTGGCATAGCAATGCCTGTCAAAGTCAAAAAGAGGAGGTTTTAGTTATTTCTAATCTTGGTGATGAAGGATTTGATTCTGTAACACAGGACAAACAAAATGAACAGCAGAAGAAAGAACCATCAGAAAGAACTGGTAAGGAGTACAGTCGTGTTTTCCTCACTGCTTTTCTCAAACCGCAAAATCTATTCAAGCTAGGGGACTGGAAAGCAAATGTCATGTTTGCAAAACAAAAGAGGAAAACATCCCCAGAATCATAGGGCGTATGAATAAATTTAAATCTATTTGAACTTCTGTGCAAAATCTATAGTGAGCTAATGTGATTTCCAAGGTGGGTCGAAGGAACACAGCAGTGTGGTGAAGTGTCATCATGTGAGTCAATACAGAATCCATGATAATCGGTCATTAGGGGCAACGGCATGGAGGACACACTTAAAAATATGACCTTGGGTACGCGGAATTTATTTTAAAATTTAAACCTAAAGGGGAACAATGCAATCATGATTTTAAGAAAAAAGACTCTGTCTAGATAAGATTCCATATGTGTTAAACATAAGTACATGGAGACAGAAGAATATCGTACTGTTTCCTTTACAAATTTTACGTATCCTATTTGCAATCTTCACAGAAATTAAGCTAAATGGCACACATGACTGCTGTAAATTCTTTGCCACTTCTTTTTTGACATGGGCATCCTCTCCCACAACATATCTGCATATCATGCTTCCCACAACATATGCACAACCCACAACATGTTCAGAAGATTCAAGAAGTTTCCTGCTCCCCATCCATGTTTCCCCAGAGTTAACACTTCTAATCTTTATCAATCTTTTGTAATATCTTTTCTTCTGAAGAAATAAGAATGGATCCAAAGTGATTTTTAGTCTTCCTCTACGTCTTTGAAAACTGCAGTTTGCCTGTGTTGGGAAACAACCGTCGCCTATACCAAGAAAACTGACCTGATGACAAACAGAAAATTTCTAGAGAATGAAATTGACTGTCAAATCCATAAACGAAGACAGTGATTGAGGGAACCATATGGCAAGGATTAAAAGTCCTCCACTCTCTCCTTAAGTGAGGACCAAACACCTCAACTGAGTACCACACCCACTGAGGCATTCCTCCTCCTCCAGCTATTTATACAATGTGGAACAGTTCTAACTTGGAGAGAATGAGCAAGACCATCCCTCAAATAATGGAGAGCTGTTATTAAAGGCATTCCCAATAGGTTTACGTTCTTGATCTCACCTTCTGCAATAAGAATATATGGAATATATGTCATTAGAGTTATTCAGAAAGCAAAATGAAAAGCAACAGACTTAGAGATATTGACCATGAAGCACAATATAAACTCAGGTGCAATGTTTTACACCAGTGCTTGACCTAGCCCAGTTTTGCTTCCAGTATTGGGCATTAATATACATAATTACTTTTTCCAGATGACTGGGTTAAGCTCCAGTGATTTATTGGCCAGTCTCCCTGAGCAGGGGGTGTTGTTTTCTGTGGGCCAAAACTTTGGCATTCCATGCAACGTCTATAAAGTTGGAAAGTTTTTACTTTTACTATAATGGAAAAAAAAATCTGATGTATAAAGGATGAATAAATTTCTAAAATCATGTTTGAACAAGGTTGTGGCTTTCACATTTGGGAGGTGTTGGCGTCAACATAGCTGGCAACTAGATTCAAAGCTAAATTTAAGAAGCATATATAATGTCCTAGTCCTCCATGAATATTTATCTACAGGAGCAAAGCTGAGCTCTTCCAGCTCTACAACCGTTGTCATCTTAAGTGAGGGCTGTCTGAATTTTCCTCTTCATTGTAAGTAAAAATCTCTCCCTACAGTCAAAAAGGACACAATCTAATTGTTTTTGTAATACTGCCTTTTATTAATATTTTCTGTGATTGAGAATAAGTAAGACCTAAATATCTAAAATTGCATTACTTAACCTTCTGGCAGCATTTCTCTTTAGAGCAGAGAATTCACTACCATGGTTAACTTCCAGTAAGAAATCCAAGAACATTCATATACACAAAGGCAAACCCTTACAATCAGAACATTACAATTTTGTTAGGAGAAATTAAAGTAAAATAGATTTGTGTAAATTAATTTTATATTCTACTGGTAACTTGAAAAACTCCATATGGCTTTGAACAATGCAAGATCAGATAAGAAAAGATTACCTGAACCGCAGAGGGAAATCACATATTTTAAGAGGCTTGGCTTTAATCAACTAATTCAAAGTTAGGTTTTATTAAATCTTGTTTTTTTCAATTAAATAAACTTAACAAGGAGAATAGTGCTATTCCATTTAATGACCAAGCGCACTGTAAATGCAACAGAAACGGAATAGATCTACAGATTGTAAAAAAATCTGTATTTCAAAGAATCCTTTCAATATCACCAGTGAAAAGGTTATAAGCGATTCAGACATAACATTCTAAATGTTCATAACACACTAACTCTGGTCTATAAGAAAAAAAACCATAACTTTTCATGTGATTATGACTTCTTGTTGATTTAGCTGTTTAAAGACGGTGAAAACTCTGAAGATTTTCTTGCACTTAGGAGGTTTTGTACTGCTCTTTTCCCCCTAAATGGATTCTCCGGTGTCTAATGGGGATTAATCTCCTGCTGCCTATTTTCTGTCTAACAGGGCACTCAGAGGTTATATGTATTCTGTTTTTCCTGGAGCTTTTAAGAACATAAGGATTTTTGAGACCTCTAGCCCCTGTCAAATTTAGTTGAATCATTTCTGTTTTAAAGTTATTGAGGAGGTGGGAGAGAAGTGGAGAGAAATCCACAAGCACCTAATGTGATTGTAAGACTCTACGTCGACAGAAGATCAGTTGAAAACATTAAACAAATATACAGAATCACTGCCCACTTTTGGATTGACAGAATTCAGCTCTATCAATAAAATCATACTTTACTGAGGCAAATACAACTCTGCTGACAACTCCCCTTATGGAAAAATTCAGATAATCTGGAGCTGGCAGACTCTGCCCACTCACCCCCACCTTCCTGGGATCACACACAGTACGTCAGACATTTCTTGGCAGGGTATTTTGATAATCCTGAACAGACCAACCTTTTGGAGCACTTCCAGGCAAATGTGTTCTGAAATAGCCTGTTTCCAGAAATCACAAGAACATCGCAAATCCAACCAGGGAATTTGGCTCCATGTCTTTAAGTAACCGGGTTTTGGTTACCCTGAACAGCAGAACTACCCTGAATGCCTAGAGATATATAACACCGATATAATCCAGACACATTTTTATTTTGGATTCATTGCATTTTAGTTAAAAGAACTGATACTTTCTTCTGCCTTTTAACATTTAATACATTTTAGTACTGCATTTCAAATATTTGATCTAAAATATTTTGATGGTTTATTTTTAAAAAGTGATCTCATTAAATATAATGTTAGACCTAAGATAATTAGTTTTCAATTTATCCTTATGCATTATCTAGACAGGTGTAATTAAAGGATTTCTGATGATCATTTCATTCTATTATATACTTTGCACTATGTCCTTCTATTGATATAAATACTTCATTGCACAAAAACTTTCAGGTTATCTATTAATTCATCTCCTTACTTGCATAGTGTTTAGGCAAGATAAAATAGATGCTTCAGAAATAACTTTGTACCTGGCCCTCATACAAGTATGATTTGGGAGTGTAAAGTTATTAGCATCTACAAAAGTGCCAGTAGGTAGTAACAGATTGTTATGATTGATGCAAAATAAAGTTAAAAGAACGATAACACTCCAAAGTTTTGATTCAACTAAAAGACATGCAAAATTTACAAAGAATCTGCATAAGTGAAATTGAAACTTTCCTGTTTCAAGTTTACTTCCATTCTGTCTGTATTTCTAATATAAAAATCAAGTGATATAATATGTAATTTCTCTTTTCCATCTTTTATTTACCAGGCATTATAGCAGGAAAATCACCATTTATTTTCTCATTGAACTATCATCCATAAGAATAATTTAAAACCAGCTAATAAACATTATGGTTTGTTAGAACTGCTACTGATTAAATCTTAAGAGTCTAAAACATACAAATATAAACAGAACGCAATTAGAGCTATTTAAAGAATCCATTTTTAACTTAGATTAACCATACTTTCCATTTGCTGGGGATAAACACTCATAAACGAAACCCATTGCTGAACAAGAAGCAATTACTTCAGTTTAAAATATTAATACATATTGCCTTTTAAAAAGTCAAGGAAAATCATTTATGTACTGTACAATACAAACTCAATTCATACTGAGAATGAAAATGGGATGACATTCTGAATCCTAAGTGAGCTGCAACTATCTTTGAGGTACAGTTTGTTCATGTCCATTTATAAGTCCATTAAACTCTGTTCTTCAGTTAGTATTCTCAAAATAATCATGATAAAATACATATGCAGGGGTATTGTATTTTTAAGCTAATTAACCTGCCCAAATTTGTCAACTAGCTCTCTTGCAACAGCCCTTATTAATATCTGAGACATGCTAGTAATTCAAACTAATTACTGATGTGCAGTAATTACTGATGCTAATTCTAGATCGGATAGACTCTCAGATTTATTCCTGATCGCTGGTCTAGAAATGTACATATACATGCATATACATATATTTATATGCACATAAGTATGCACCAACAGGTATGTTTTAGATTTTAATAACTACTTGATTAAGAGATACTTCTAAAGACAGCTGAATTCAGGAAATTATTTCTACTTTGATGCTAAGATTTTCTTCTGTTTAGATTATTACTATTATTTTTTCCTAAGCATGGTTTTATAAATTGCATTTAAAGGTGTAATTTTAAGCTATATCACACACTCTTATTTCTGCTCATTGATGCACTGAGAAAGTACTAGGTGTTTTGCTTTCTCTACAGTCATACAAGATCCCCTCACCAGAAAGGGCAAAACCATGGCTCTGACCACAAACCAGTCTTTTATTATCAAGTGGTGCTGTGCCAAGTTGGGGCCTGCCCTCTTCAGCCTCAGGACAATAAACGCTGTATTTCTGGAGAGTATAGAATAGCATTATTGATATTTTAAACCAGATGTTTTGTTTATTCCTCTCATGCCACCTCATGCACTATAATTTACCTGGTTACGTAGCTCTGAACTACGCTCAAGTGTATAGAAATCAAGAATAGGAATATACAGAACCAAAGATTCATTACGGTTGTAAAAGGCCTCTAAGATCACTTGACCAAACACCAGTAAACCCTAAAATTTAGTGCCACACCCAGTCATTTCTCGAATACCTCCAGGGATGTTGACTCCACCACCTCCCTTGGCAGCCCATTTCAATCTTTAACCACCATTCCAGTGAAGAAACTCTTCCTGAAGTTCAGTCCCAACCTCCTCTGGCACAGCTTGAGGTCATTTCCTTTTGTCCTGTCACCGGTTGCTTGGGTGAAGAGACTGAACCCCACCCTGCTGCCTCCACAGTCTTTCCCTCATCCAGTAAAGTGGGCCACCTGCTCATAAAGGGAGATCAGGTTGGTCAAGCAGGACCTGCTGTTTCTAAACTCACGCTGGCTAGCCATTCCTGATCCCCTGGATGTCCTGTATATCCCATGTGATTGCACAGGCCTGCAGTTCCCTGCAAACAAACCCTTCTTGTAGATGGGCATCACGCTGGCCAGCCTCCAGTCATTTGGGACTCCCCAGTTAACCAGGACTAATGACACTGATGGAGAGTGCTTTGTGAGCTCTTCCAGCAGCTCTGTAAGTGCCCCCAGGTGAATCCCACCTGGCCCCATAGATCTGCAGGTGTGTAACCATGTCTGCCTGCATTGCAAGGGCTCTCTTCTGCTCCCTGTCCCTGTTCCCAGCTCAGGGAACTGATTGCCCTGGCCTCTCTGTTAAAGACAGGCAAAGAAGGCACGAACCACCTCAACATTTTTCCTCACCCTTGCAGACAGACAGTGTTTACCTCTGTGTCTGACAAGGGCCTCATAATTTACTATCTCATGATCTACTGTTTTAACACTTAACCAATCCTTCACTCTGGGAAGCCACAATTATAACAGATATAAAAAGTTTAACAAGCTAAGTTTCTATTCTCTTTGAAGCAGTATTTTTATGTTTATATTTAAGTGTATGTTAAAAGGCAATTAGCAATTGAGCAAAGTGAATAATTAATTATGTGAGATTAGAGTGGAACTGTAGACAAATAGTACCATATTACTGGAAAATTTCAACAATGTGATAAATTATGGCAATTATACGCAAAGTAATAATGATTTTCAATCAAAGAATATAAACGAGAATATGTTCTGTAGTCACAATAATAAAAGTTCAATCTGTTTTCCTTTGTTTAAACTGGCTGCAATTTACATACACCCAAATCATTATTATGACTCTTTTGATAAGACACATTTATTTTCAGTGCTACTTAGTATTATATATTTTTGCATACTTAGAAACATTTCCCTCCAGATGTGCTCAAAGGGCTTTGAGGATTGTCCTCAGTTTCAGTCTCCTAAGACATTTCAGGACATAAAATTCCTTCCCTGACTGCCTCCTGTCTCTGCAGTCTCGTATACCATGATGGACTGCTGACAGCAGCCTACACCTGAAAAGGAGCCTTCGGACTTTCCAGCTGGTACCCTCCTGTAGCAGAGCAAGTCTCCTCTCATTACTTATTTTTACATGCCAAGCTCTCTTTTGCAAAAATTGGGGAAATATTCCATGCAGTTGTCTCTCTGCGCTGTCAGTAACCTTGAGGAAAAATGTGGGACTGAGTAACGTAGTCACCAGAGCACAAAGTTTTTGCAGGAATTTGAGCAATCCTGTCTGCAAAAGCTCAGCAGTTATCTGAATTTTGGACAGGGAAAGGTGACCTGGCATTTAGAAGTATGAGCAAGCACCTATGATTTCAGAAGAGCAATGCAAGGAGGCACAAGGAGGCAATGCAAAGGAAATTTTCTACATATTCATAGAATTTACCTTATTTAAATTTTAATTTCCTGCACTGCATGAAGATTATATAAACTATAGTTTGGATAATTTCTAAAATACATATCTAATAGTTACTGTATTATTTCAGCTACATGACACCTATGAAGCTATTAACACTTGAATGCGATATATTAGAATTTCTTTTTAAAACTAAATGTGAGACTTCTAAGTAAAATATTTGCTCTTAACGCAATATGAACAGGACAGACACGGTTCAAACTCCAGTCTGATTTTCCTCCATTAAGAAAACAAGAAATATATAAATATGCAAATGTGCTCAAATATACCCCCTCCTCTGTTTTTGTTTTGTTTTTTAATCTTCTATTTCCTTTATAGTGAGATTATTATTTTATTTTTTTCTACCTACAAAAATGACTAAACAAATGACAGGAAATTGGTTTTTTTGATAGTACTACCTTTATACTTGTAGTGACCACAAAGGAACTTTTGAACTTCTTGACTACTCTTAACCAGTTTGATCAGAAGCTAGAGTTTTCAAAACAAGACGCTACTAAATGTCTCATGAACTCAGACAGCAAGACAGATGAGATGTTATCTATGTCCTCTCAAGATGTGCTATAATTGTGTCACACAGAATCCAGAGAGGAAAAAATATTTTGGGGAATCCTTACTCCATTGTCAGGCTTTAGGGTTCAGTCCCACTTATATGGTTATTCCTAGGAAGTCTTTCTGTACGTCCAGTGGAACATTATGGACTAATATAACCTTAATAGAAAGCAATCAAAATTCAATTTTTCTGTAGGAAACTGGTATGCAAGTCATGGAATTACTTCACTGAATGAAAGATGCAGTTACATCTGCATTTTGAGTTTACCTACTCAATTGAATTTTTCAAGAGAAATTCTTAGTCAAGAATTCTATATTTCTAACCTGCCTGTTGAATTTGAATATTCTGAAGTAGTTTCAGAATAAATCTGAGATAAAATTATGTTTTTTTCTCCTTGTTTCTTGCATGATCCATTACTTCCTAAGTAATATTTTTTCTCTATGCTTTTGTTTGCCAGCATTGCCCCCTTAGAAAAAGAAGTCTTACCTTTGCCCCACTTGCTTCATGAATAATTTTTGTTGGTTTTAAAGCTATATGAGCTTTTCATTTTTAGGGTATTCCCTCAAAACATACTCTTACTTTCCTTTCTTCATGAAATCAGCCTCATAGGAAAACTGTTTTTATCTTGTTAGAGAAACCAACTGACAGTAATGTGTTATTTGTATCTCGGCCATTTAAATCCTGCCTTTCCTTGGGTTTTGTGCTGTGCTTGTTGATGACAGAACTTCCCCTCTTTATTTTGTGCCTTATCCTCATTTTCTTTCACCACTCCTTTGCTATATTACAGACTTCCACTTTCTGTCCTCCTCATATCAAGTTTTTCACTTTCAACTCTACACTTCTTTTCCGGTAACTTGCTTTGTATTTTTATTTTTTTTTTCTGGCAAGATCTGCATGCCTCAGCTATTTGCAGCATAGGCTAGCTCAGATACCAGATATTTTAAAAGCAAAAATAGTATAGAACAGTTTACATATCATTCCCTTTCTATGTTACATGCCAGTTTTATTTTCCAGAAAATACCTAATTCTAATGTTCCACTCCGCTAAATCATCTCTATATATATATATCTTCTCAAAAGTATTTGAATCAGCAAATTTACATTGTGCAGACTTCTATACATCTGTCTAAAGCAGAAAAATTTATTCTTATTTCACTTTTAACCATAGCACCAATTTCATCTCTCAGGCTTCCTTTTCGGAGCCCAGTTGCAGCCCACCAGCTGTTCCACATCCATCAGGCTTCCACAGCCTGAGAACAGGCTTTATGTTTCATCATTTCAGCCAGGAGGCCAAAACAAAAGAAAACAAAAAAAATCTCTTTTTATATAACCTGGAAAATATCACAACAGGAAAGCTCAGCTACATCAGTGGAGGTCAGGCAGGGAAAACAGAAAAAACACAGTGAGTATCTATTTATGTTTACCTCTTCATGAGGATAAAGGCTGCCATCCACCCCACATTAAATACATTTATTTCCACAAGGTACAATCTCCACTGACACAGGCTATTGTTTCCTGACATCTGTGAACTCTGATGAAAAGGTCTAACATCTGAAAAGCTGTTTTTGCAAACCTAACAGTGCTAAACATAATTTTATTGGACAACTATTTAAAAAAACCCACTTATTTGTACTGCAGGAGATGCATTTCACCCACTTGGCACTGGACCGACAGAGATGCTGGGATGGGAACATAAGGACAATGCCACACTCCACCTCACAGAACAGAGATCCTCCACATTAGTTAAGGCCAACACAAAAGAGTGAGAATGATCCTGGCTGCTCCTCCTCCTCATCCAGTGTCAGAAAAAGTGAGTCAATAGAGAAAATTGTAAACCAAGTCTAGATGGGATCTTTGGATTCTGTGTATGAAGAGCAGCACCACTGACATCCATCAAAGTTGGGTGAGTTACAACAAACAGTGGTGTGTATATGCAGGATACTTAGATCCTTTCATTCTTTTGTATTTTTGTTATTAGCTTCCATGAAACTGTACCATCAACAATCCTGTATGTGTTACTTTCCTCCTAGTTATCCCTGCAGCCGACTGCAAATATTATTTTACTCTTTTAATGTTATTTTACTATTTTAACTGGAAAACAGCCTTGAAAGCACAAGCACTATTCATAGTGCAATGTTGAGATTATTAAAGCTGGAGATACAAAAACATAGTAAAATATGAAAAAAATATGTTTGCATTAATTTGTGGGCTTCTGTTCTGTAAAAATAAACTTTGGAAGGTCTCTTAAAAACCTCTTGTGTATTCTCAGAAATGTCCTTAACTCATTATAAGCTGAACTGTCACTTTTATTATTGTATGTATTAGACACTGCTTAAAATTAAAAACATTAATCAGAAAACTGCTGTCCTAACCAAAGAAAATATTGCCCGGTCTAAAATTCAAATATTCTGAGATAAAATTATGAGTCTGGGGTGTTCACACGATCTGGATACAGTTTGCAGCGCCTTTGTGTCGCTGAATGCATGTGTACATGTATCTCAAGCTTTATACCGGAAATAGGAGAATTCTGAATTTGAAATGATGCCAAATCTGTGGCACATACTATTAAAAATATCTCTGCAACCTCCATGAATGAAGAACGTTTCTGGCCACATCCCAGAAGCTGTGGGATAAATCTGGGAATGTGGGTACAGGAATCTATTCACATATAAAGGACTCCAGGGGCAGGGGCTTCACTCATAGATATAAATAATGCAAAATTATTTTTCTTTGAGAAGGCAGAAAGTCCTTATGGGGACAACATTGTAAGACAGTTACAAGACATAATAAAAATTGTTAATTAAATAAAAACAATGGCATTTCCTTGGGATTACTGTCTGGCTTCTGTGAGTATTTGAGACAGATAACCCCATTCATACAGTAATCAGTGACGCATAACTTCAGACATGAATATTCCTCACTGAATATAAAAGGATGTAAACAAAGTCACACTTCTGTAGACTTTCTAAAACCTGTTATAGTTTCAATGAAAACTTCCACTGCTCTAAATTGAATGGTGCTGCAGGGAGGAATTCTCAGTCTCTCAGCTTATTCATCTTCAGGTAACTGACAAGATTTGGGTGCAGAGTTAATTTCACCTCTTCACTTTTAATATGGAATAGATAGGCACTGTGTCCTCTTGTCAGACATTATCCAGACAGTAACAGAATTTAAGGTTAACTATGTCCCTTTTAAAATGTGACCTTTTGTTTCTTTTGCAAAAAGGTGTTACATGTATATGTGTGCATCTGTGTCTTTTAATTGTTAGTAGCAAAGAAAAAAAAGAAGTCATATCCATCTTGAAAACCTCTTGCCTCCTGGAAAGAACTGGATATAGACATAGTGAAATCAGTCAATAGTTATGCCTGGGCTGAAAAAATTAGGCTCTTTCCCTGAAACGCTTTTGAAGACATTATTTAGAAAACAAGACTCAAATCTACTTTAATATGTATACTACTTGTTAAATAGATAAAGAGAACAAATTGAACAAATATAACAATGATACTTACATGTGTTTGTTTATATTTCCCCCACTTTTCTATCTGTCCATAAAATAAAATACTATTTGAAACTTCAAGAGCATAAGGAATCATCTGAACCCCTTGCAGCAGAAAGCACAACAGAGTGGGGAGTAAAGCCATGATCACTGAGAGATACAAGGGCTATAGAAAGATTGGAGGCAAAGAGGCAAAAGCATCTTATAAAATTTGCATAAGGAGTCCAATTACTCTTTTAAGTTTTTCATGTTCAAGCACATGTCATTAAACAGTTTATGTTGCTGTCCAGACCCTTCCTACAACACAAGTAACTTGAAAGAAAGATTCCTATTTTGCAGAAAATGGTTCTTTCCTTTTTTTGGTAACTTCTCTATTTTTTCATCCATTTTAGAGTTACCACAAAGAACACCAAAACTACAGTTTTGATAATGTTTAATTTATGCCTAAACACTATCTTTCTTTAAGACATATAGGTTCAGAATTTAATCAGACCTGTTCTCACAGCTATATATTTTTTTTCTCTGTAGCATTACATATAAAAACCCCCACACCCTCTCTTTATAATGCCATTTGTATATATAACACTGTATATAACTTTAAAAGTACTATATAAACATATATGTATAGTATTTAACTGTTATATGAAAGCATAATCTATTGCCTTCTGGAAGCCAATAAGAAATACCTTTTTTTTGGAATGAGACGATTCACTAATCCAATCTTTTCTAGTATTTACTGCTTTGTAACTTGTTATTTTGGTTTTTTAAGATAACTGCACTACAGGTATATATTAAATAGTACAATATCAAATAGCACAATCTTCAGCCTCATGGCATTTCAGAACAGAAGTGCTACTTCTAAAGAAGTCGAGCAGGGGCATCAAATACAAGCCCTTTACAATATATTGCACTCTTAAGTGGCTCTGCCTTACACTTCTAAAATATGTTTCTTGTCAACATGTGAAAGCTTTGGTAATTACAATTTTACTACATTCAAATTCTTACAGAATGTATCAAGATAGTGTTAAGATCTGATTATGATGTTTATTAGAGAGATGCCTCTTCTTGAATTAAGGTGCAAATGAGATCATGTGCTGAAGTTAACAGAATGGATTTTATTCAGCAGTAAATGTGAGGTAGAGAGGGAGACAGAAGGACATAGGAAAAAGAGGGAAGGGAAGAGAAAGAGACACATTATAGGAGCAATATCTAAAACACCAACAGCCAGCACCTCCCAATATGAATAAAACAGATTTCACTGAAACCACCACCCAAACCATTAGCAGAGCTGGCTCACATTTATATCTCTTACTGCAAATTCCTCAAATATAATGTACTGTAACTCACACCTCTGCCGTAGAGATTCCTGAATTGTTTTTGTAAGAAACACGTGAGATTCTATCAATTTAAGTTTGATTGCAGACATCCCTGAAGTCACGTTCTTACCAAATTTTGCATAGAGATGTGTGTTGGTTACTCCTGTCTCAGCTGGCAGATGCTAGAAGGGCCCACAGATATAAGTTTATATAAATATCAGTTCATCTGTATGCTCCATCCCTCCACAGGAAACTAAAGCCTTCACAAACAGAAAGGGACCAAATGATTAACAAAAAAATGGTGAAAATTCTGAAAAGGATGTATAGCAGAAGGAGATACAATTTCTAAAGTCATGTTCTTAAGCTTAAGGAAAATCAGTTACACACCTTGCCTCGACAGGTGGCCCAAGTATCAGAGAATACCATGACAACCCTCAATCTGCTGTTCGAAGAGAACTACAGGTATGCTACAGTTAGAGTGGTGAATAATTGTCATTTAAGGCAAATTTATGACCACCACGAGAGTGTGGTCATAAATAGGCATCAGGATCGTACCGATTTCACAACAAAACATTGAGAGGCTTGTCCTTAGGAAAAGGCAAAATATATGAATCCCAAGTATAGATGTGAAAGTTGTCCTGTGAAAAGCCCAATATAATTGGTGGTAAAGAAGACTTGCTTTGGTCCCCAGGGAAAGGGGGATTGAAGGTGGAGGCAGAGTGGAGGGTGTTGAGCCCATTTTACTTTCAGAGAAATCTTTTGGGAAATGTTAAATAGGTAATTAGGTATTTTTTGAAACAGTCTGGATAAAAAGCTATCAGAGTATTTAAAACTGAATGTAAGAGAAAAATCCTGTAAAAATTATCCACTACTTTATTTAGCTGTTACATCTAAAACTTTGCTTTAACTTTTTTGTAATATTATCCAGTACATTTAAACTGATCACCTCCCATAGTATATAGGCAAACATATTTATAACATAAAATAAAACTCATTGAAAAAAGAACACAGAGTAAATTGCTTGTCTTAAGTACATGCATGCTATATATATGGTTATATACATATGTATATATATCGCCTGTCTTGCAGGATAGGGGCAAGAAGAGCAAAGGCATCATCTCTTTGTGACTGCAAAAACTAACGTGTGTTATTGGAAATCAGAGGGGAAAAGAATTTTCAGTTCATGTCACTGACGTGAGGGAGATAACTTGGTAAAATGTCTTACCATATTCTTGATAAAACCTACCATTTATAAAAAGTCAAATTCACTCCTGCAGCTACAGATTAAAGAGATGACCTTAAAAGAAGAATTTAAAAAAATCTACTCCCAAACAGTCATTGTCTTTGTAAATATGATAAACTCTTGGTCATTTGCTCACACTTCCTAACAGAAATAGGATAACATTACTCTTCAAATAGTTCATATTTGTCTGTTACACTTATTGATGGGTTTATCCTGTCATTCAATAATGGATGACTTTTCTCATTAAATCAGTCATGTCGGGCCTGTAAATGAGAGCATGATTATGGGGAATCTATGCAACACAATAAGGAGTGTTCTGGTGTTAAAAGGAGGTTTTTGAACTTTGCAAAATTGTTTCTCTAAGCTACAGTTGGAATGAATGGAATTGATTTTTATTTTCCTTCTGATTTCTAATAAATGTATTTAGTTTAAGATATTTTGTAGCACTGAGAATTTCCTGTAGATGAAATATAAATTCAATTATGTGTGGATATACATACAGTACAGCTGTGTCACCACATAATTAGCATTTTATTCCAACTGACTTGATGACCTGTGATAATCTCAGAATATAATATGCAACAGCACACTAGGAATAGAAAGCACACCTTTACTTGAAAAGTTATTGTAGAAGAGCTGAGCAGGTTAAAAATGTGTATTCAGGATTAAAGAACTACATTCAAGTATGCTATATAGTATTTTAATGATTCTGCTGAATCCAGCTGGACTCTTATCTGCCACCAAAATTCTACAAAGAGTTTTCTGCAAGGAGTTTGGTTGCACAGTCTCCAGTTCTGCAAAGAGAGCATCTGCTAGCATAATTCTCTTATCTAGCCTTGTTCTTTGCTGCACTTGAATTCAAATTACTTTAACCCAATTAATTTATTTTTATGCCGGTGAACATGGTACCAAAAATTGGCTTCTAGATTTACTGTGAAATGAGTGGAAGAGCACCAGAAACTGGAATTTCTTGCATAAGAAGAAGGAGGACAAAATGTCAGCTTCCTGACTGTGGTTAAAATAAGGAAAAAGGGATTGACTGATTTTTTTGCAGAAACCTGTCACTCTTGGAGACATTGTCCCTGCAACCAGCAAGGGTGATGAACTACCACTGAGTGAGGAACTCAGCAACATCTGGGAACTGGAAAGAGTTGCCTTAACAAATGTTTGTTATATTTTTGATGGGTTTATCACCTGCCAGTTGGTAATGTGTAACTCCTGCTCATTTATCACCTCTCTGATAATATAAGACTTTGTCCCTGAAAGACCAGAATCTGTTCAGGATTCTCATCTCAAAGTGAGGGCAGAATTATGTCTGAGAGCCAGATTATAAACCCAAGTGAGTGGGGAGTATATTAGAGTGATGTTTACATTTTGGAGGCAAAGAATGAATGATCAGAACAAAAGAGTTGGGCTTTTGGAAATTTCAGGGTGACAGAAAAACAGGACAGAAAACTGCAGAACTTGCCAAAGTTAAATGAATTGAAGAGTAAGGTTTGTGAATTTCTGACACTAAAACAGATTGAGGGAAATAATGAGTAGGGGAAAGGTACAGCCTTTAGCTCCTGTGAAAGATGGGTGAAGAATAAACAACTGAGAGAGGCACTGAAAAAAGGTAGGAGTGTAAAGGGAAAAGTCAAAAGGACACTGTGTGAGACAGAAGACCCTGACAAAAGTTGCTGAGTTTTTACTCTGCTTTTGCTGAAACAATTATTATATTGTGCAGAAAAGAAAGACAAAGAAACTGAAGAGAGAGAAAAAGCTTCATCTGGGTCTGAGAAATGTTAGATGGCAACAGTACGCGAAATTACTGGGACAAGTGATATCTTTAAGAATAAAAGAGAGATTTTTGTACAGGTGGCAGAATGAAGGAGAGGTAGAGCAGTACAGGGTCACAGGAACATGTTGGTTTGATCTCCTGAATTTTGGAATAGTTGGCAGAGGAGGAAGTGAGAGGAATTAAAAGCAACAAACAGCCAGCAAGAATTGCTAACGTGATGTTTTACTGTAAGGAAAATTCCATGACTGAATGCTGCAGATGAACAAAATGGAATTTTAAAAAGTCACATTCAGTAATCTTTCCTATAAGAATGGAACACGTTAGCCGGCACAGCTTTTTGCAAGGAATTCTATAGAAATATTTCCAGATCCTCTTATTTATGTTCCTACTATAGACTGATATGTACAAAATAAAAGAAAGAAAACATGCACATACAAGTGGTAACTATTTTGTTCATACTGTAACTTTGCAAATTGTATTTCTAACAGTGAATAATTTGGAAGGCATTTATGAAGGATTTCTCTTGGCATCTTAGCCAATTTTTTTTATTCCTTACTGTGCAAGAGATGATGCAAAAAGGAAGCTAACATGATGATGTTGGAAACAAGTTCACTGTTTTGCATTCATTTTACAGAAAGTAATTTACAAGGCTTCAAAGACTTTAAAATAAAAACAGTGAAATCAATATGAAGTTGTGGGTAATATTTTCATCAGGAATCTGGTATCAACCAAAGAATAAGGACATAGACAGAAATGAACAAAAAATGTGGGCTTTATCCAAATAATGAAAATAGCTTCATGTAGGCACAGTAATGGCAGCAACATGTTTACAGAGCTAAGTTTGATTTGCCTCACTTCAGCTGTGATGGACAAAAGCTGGTTCTGATTTGCAGAACCGCTGCTGAAATCCCTGCACTAACACATTTCTGTGGTTTCCTGACTACAGCTGGCTCACGTCCCAGCAGTTTAAGGCTGGGCAAAGGAAGCCTGCACCTGTCAGGTTATATCCATGTAGGCGGCTTCCCGGTCTGTATTGCAGCAGCTTGATATTACTGCATGCCTTCAACATTAGGATGTTACATTATATCTACACCATGACATAATACAGAACTTCATGCACTGCTATTGATAGGCAGCAGCAAAACTTCTGGCTGAACATCAACCATTCAAGGCCAGTTTTTTGCAGCAGACTGCGAGAGAATGTGCGGTAAGGTATTAGAAGAGTACTCAGCATGCTGACTAGTCAAAAGTGCTTTTGGATAGTTCCATGCATTTCTAGTTGTCATATTTCATTTGTGCTGGCTCAAGGGAGCAATCTCGCTATCACTGAAAAACACATTCAGCATAAGTCAGTTCCTGAGAGGAATGTCAAATATGAAACCAAAAAACAAAGCAAAAAAGCTCCTGCAATACAGTGGAGCCGAAGTGTCTTGGTGAATTAAACAAGAATTGAAAATAATTAAATTACTACAATATGACTGCTAATACGGTTTACCTTGTATTTTTTGACATAAAGGTTGCAAATGGATAGTCACTGTACAATGTCTGTGTTACAACACGCTGTGTAGAACATATGTTAATTTTAAACCTGTGAAACTCAGTTTCTGAACCTTGGTGGGGTTAAATGATCTGCTACCTATACTTCTAAATTAACAAAAGACACCGGCTATGAAAAATATGTAAATGGATAATATATGTATCATAGAGCATTTTGGACTACTTACTAAATCCTTTTCATTTTGTGTTGACATATGTTTACAAATTAAAAGCAGGGAATTAATTTTTCTTTTTGTTTGAAAGCTCTCTGCTTTCAGATCTTCATTGCAACGGTGAGCCTAAAGCAATAACCACAGGAAGGAAATGCTATAGGGAACTCCTGCAGGCAATGGCACTGCATTTTAATTCTATATTTTGTAGCAAAATTTCTCCCCGCCCTGATATGTTTATACCCTCTACATTTTAAAACCACCACAATTTACCTATATTTTTAAAATCTTGTACTTAATAATTAACAATATTTTGTGCTTAGGTTTAATCATAAGTACTTTACAGTTATGGTAAACTATTGTAACTACACTTAAAAAAAACATACTACTTTTAACTCCTTGCACTAAATCTGAATAAAATATTCTTCACTATTTTCCAAAGAGTAAATACTACCTATTTAACAATATAAATATTACATACCTTGTGGCAAGAATTTCTGGGAACAAGTTACAAAACCAAAAAAAAGTTAGTGACAACTATATTGAAATTTATTCCCTGTCAAATTTTAAAGGAATAATTCCATGATGAGTTCATATCTGGAGTTTAGAATATATTTCCTGTATATGAGCTACAACTGAACAGATGCCCACCACGAAGGGTTTTCCTAATGTTGCAGTACCACAACCTGGGGAGTCAGAATACACCAGCTTACCTTGCAAAGGAAACAGCATGACTGAGGAAGTCCTTGAAAACAGATGTTGTTTCAACTGAAGTTTTCATGCTGATGGTTTGTGTTTTTGTGGTTTTTTTTTATTTTTTTTTTTTTTTTATTTTATTTTTAATTTTAATTCAGAAATTGTCCAAGGTCATTGCTCTAGAAAATATCTCTCTTTTGGGGTGACAGGTCCTTTCTACTGATGCTTTCAGTTCTTGTATTAGCAATATTAAAATTAAAAAAAATAATAAACACAAATATAAAAGGGTAAAATTTTCCTGGAATACTTATCAGTTTACTTGAATTACCAGAACAGAATACCAGAGGTATTTAACACAGGGTTTATTACAAGCAAAGCTTGAAAAATAGGTTTAGCAATTACTCCCTGAAAGACGAAGAGGTATTATCAAAAGCAAACACTTTGGTCCTTTGTGCTCTAAAGACACATTTACCTCTGCAGCTCATGTTCTGCCATGCTTGGGCCTTGGCCTTTTGGTGACTAATCTCTAACTGACCACATTTCTCTTCCATACCAAATACAAAGACGTGTTTCCCTCAGCAATGCCTTGCCATCATACAAGATAAATTAATATTGCTTAAATCCTTTTCCAATTATAACCAAAGCAAACAAAAATCAAATACAGATCTTTTAGTTCAAACCATTACTTTTTGCTCGCTAACTCAGAACCCATGTCCAGAGTAGTTTGTGTGGAACAGTTTCAGAAATTTGAACCAGATCTAGTCAGTGTTGGACTGTAAAGGATAATAGTAGTGTTTTTTTCAAATTCCATGAGAGCAGACAGAAAGAGGCTCAGGGTGCTCTGCTGGAGTCAGGAGAACGCTCTCCTGAAACTTTTGGGAGTTTGTACATTCGAGCAGCATGTGCTGGGCAAGAGCTATGGAACTGACCTTCCTCGTGGTGTGGTGCCAGCTCTCTACATACATTAATGACACTATATCCCCATTTGGAAAGTTGTTAGTGGTGTACTGTGAATTTTCAGTTTGGACATACAATTACCCATAAAGAGGGAGTTTTATTTTCACTTATTTTCTGAATCTTAATATAACACAACTTAGTTGACCTCAGCTGTGGTGAGAAAGAGCTGTCCCGGAGTGTAATTTTGGCCTAAACAGAATAAAACAGAGACTTCAGATGGATGTTCTCAGGATGAATTAGGATGCTCACTCTCAAATATGGATCCTGGCAGAAAGAAAGGTGAAGACAGATACAGTTGTCAGTCATATTAAAAATGAAGGATAATTGCCTATCTGCATTGAAGTTTTTATATGTGTCTGAACCAGCAATGAACAATGAGTAGAGAATTAAATGCCTGTAAAACAGGGGCAACATGCTGGGGAGACCTCTCAAACTTTTTCTGGGGAATTGGAACACTTGGGTGTGGATAATGCTCCTCTGCAATGCTTGTACACTGATTGTGCAGCATGGGGAACAAACCAGAATCAGAAGTCAGCATGCAGCTCCAGCGCTAAGACCTTGCTGGGATCATGAAGATGGGATGGCTCACATGACCGGAGTGCTCCAATTCTTAGGAAGGCGCTTTAGGGACGGTGATAGAGGAAGGCAATGAGGGAGAGGCCCTCGTTGTGGTGGAGAGCAGCTGGAATGCAAGGAGCTCTGCTTTGGGATGGCTCAGGAGTCAGAAGAGAGGCGATGGGGGAAGATCAGTGGGCAGATCGATTCAGTCTGCTCTTGTGGTTGGTATCTGCTATAGGCCCCTGATCAGAAAACAAAAATAGATGAGGTCTTCCTCAAGCAACTGGAAGAAGCCTCACATTCACAGACACTGGGGAAAGTCCCTCAAGGGGCACTTTAACCATTTGATGCCTGCAGCTGGTAGAAGCACAGAGGAATTTTTAGAGAAATACAGAAAAAGGTTTTTGAGTTTAAGAATAGCTTTAAAATGCTCGCAGCTGAGGGAAAAGTATCTTATTTAGCTTAATCCATGGTGTTCTGGATCACATTGTTTCTAAGGAAAAGATTGTATCAGAAATACCTGACCAGAAATATAATCCTCACCTTCTTCGGGTAACCTACACAGGTCAGTCTTAAATGTTTTACCAACCCAGTTCCCCCACCTTGTATTTATCAAACGACATATTTAATGACCGAATGTTTGTAACTGAGAAACAAAGGATGAAAGGCCCACATTTTCTTATAATTAAACTCGGAACTTGCAACTTAAGTAAGCCTTCCCTCAAAATAACTGCTTAGATATGTATTTTTCTTAATGTAAATGTATAGGAATTTTTCAAGGACTTAAAGTTTCTTGCAAAATATTTTGGGCATCATGATAAAGAACAAATGAAAAATGTATAAATAATAAATATGGATGATTTAATGATTGAAAAATACCCTTTCTATTTCTATTCAGTTTACTGGTTAGATTAGTACTTACAATTGAGAAGAATTTTTGAACCTATTTAGCTAATGAAAATACAAAATTAAAAATTAGATGGCACCTTGTTAAAACAGCAGCTTTATGAAAAAATGAAAACCACTTTCACACTAAGAGAAGTTTCAAAAAGTCATTTGCAACTGGAGAGACAGAACTGGAGGTAGCCCATCTGTTATCAATATTACCCCTAGTTAATTGGCACATTTGCCTTTTTGTCAGTACAGTCTAAGATGAGAACCATACTGCAGTCAAGCTTCTAACCTTTTTCCTTCGCTGTAACCCTGTTTACATGACACAATGACTCCCTCAAAATCTCAGGAAAAAACCCCAAAAGATTGCTAGATCTTAAAAATTCCAATTCGCTGCTACCTTATAAAAGCGAACTGTAAGGACTTAAATTTTTTTTATGGGGTTTTGAACAACTAATTTTGTACATTTTGTTAATTTTGGTGTGTCAAAGAAAATTATTTTCTAAATTCAAAGTATGAAAAAGCATGCAAGTTTGATTTTTCTTTTCTGTCAAAAAAGGAGTATTGTTTTATTCAGCTGGAATATTTTTAGGAACACATGGCTGAGGGGAGAAATTCCTTTTTAGTTATACTTAGAAACTTAGGGTCAGTATTTGCGTAGTTCTAAATTTCCACCCAGCAAGAGTAAAAAAGAAACAAATCTATAATTTGGTGCATATTTAAAAAAATTCCTTACTTTCTGTATTGTTAATCTGTTTTCACTTGGCTGAGTTACTACAGTTTCATAAACATAATTCTTTCATGTACACTATTTCTTTTATAGAAAGTGTTTCTTACAAATTATCACAGTTTTACTGGTGCTGTACACAGACACTTAGCTGAAACTGAATGGAACTTAAGATGATCTGATTTAAAGAATGAAAAGTAGGGTGTGTCTCTAGATTTTCAAGTGAATCTATTAATTTTGCTTTTATCTGGAATTATTTCAGTTAGATTTATGATTCCATTTGCAGATATAATGGTTTCCCTGTAATCTTAAGAGTCAGCTGCAATTTCATTCATTTTGCTTTTCTGCTGCCTAAACAGAAAAGCAAAAGCCTGTCTTCGGTCCTGCCTCCTCAGAAGGCAACATAATTTGCCAGCTCTGGAACAGGAAAAAGTGTCACTGAAAGGATCTCCCAGAGCTCCCTAGGGTCTCTTGCAAAGCCTGGACGCTCTTTTCTATCCCCCTGGCAAGCATCTGTCTCCAGTTCAGGGCAGAATTCTGCCCCTCC
Organism: Bombycilla garrulus; assembly: GCA_013400315.1. Taxonomy (NCBI): domain Eukaryota; kingdom Metazoa; phylum Chordata; class Aves; order Passeriformes; family Bombycillidae; genus Bombycilla; species Bombycilla garrulus. Next base: position 469,913 of record VXBU01019354.1, on the reverse strand, counting down.
ATGGCAGTCCAGGGTGCCTGAACAGAGCAGGGGAGGATGCTGCAGGGACACCTCCCTAACCCACAGCAGAGCCACAGGGCAGAAAGAGCTGGGAATGTGGAAGTAAATAAAAGGTTAGCATGTGTTTGATTGCACAGCTCCCACAAAATCTAAGGAAAAGATCCTTTGAGACCCTTGTTGTTTTTTTTTCCTTGCACATGTGCTCCTGCACTCCAATTTCTAGCAACTCATGTCCTGAGAAAGAATACTATTTCACAAATGGCTTCTTAGCTGTTAAAAGAAAATATTGGAACAAATGATGCTGTTTCACCCCAGCAGTGAACAAACCAGTAATGCAGGTCAATTTAATTTTACTGCAGGTAATAGTATGATTTAGCCATTTCTTTCTTATGAAACCCTGTATGTCAGCTTGAACCTAATTTTCATGACTGAAGTATAGTTTTTGAAATGTTTTTGTAAAAGTGTTCTGTTCTTTACTGAGATGCTTGGGTCTAATAATTAGTGAAATATGAAGCTCTTGATACAATTGCAAAGCTCCTGTCAGTCCAGTATTGGCTGTTAGTAGTACAGGCTCCTTTTTGGTGCTCAACTTGATCTTCCACGTCACTTCAGAATATGAACTTCTCTGTCAAAAAACTGGGTTTGAACAGTCTACTTTAGAAGTAATTGTACTTTTTGGCCAACATGCTCTTAAGGTTAGATTGAAATTTAGTGTGGAACTACGGCATTAAGAAGATTATCACTAATGAATGTCAGCTAACAGTTTGACACACAAAAAGGCTTTATAAAGGAGATTTGGATTTCTGAAATCCACATGAAAAAATAATCACATTAGTTCAAAAAGTTATGATATTGCATTCATTAATAATTCATTTACTGTTAAAAGTTAAACTTTGCACACAGTGGCTAGTGAATATTCACTTTCAATATTTCAGCAAAGAGTGCTTTTAAAAGAAAAGTCCTGGAATAAGGTTACTTAGATGGTAGAGCAAAAATTGCTGTCATAATCTGTCAGTCTCAGAAGAAGAAGTTTTGGATGAATGGATCAAGCATAGGACAGTTTTGAGCCACCATTTTCATGTAATTTTGGAGCAAATTTTTGCCTGAAACTTATAAGACGATTCTGACTATCAGCACCATCAGGCTTTGAAGCAATCTTTCAGCAAGAAAAATGGGAACAAGTAATCTAATGACATACAGTACCTCTGGGATGGTTACATGGAACTGTGAGACTCTAAGATACCACTGCCTGTGGTGGCCTGGAACTGGGAACTCATAGGATCTCTTCCAGTTCTGTGTTTCTATATAGTTTTACCGCTCCTCCTTGGGGTGAAAATTCTTTATTAGGAATTTCATTGATGTGAAGAAAATCCAAGGAAAATTTTGGTTTGCTGCTCAACGAAGATGGTAATCCATAGATTTGTGATGTAGTAATAACAATTTAATACCTCTTTTGCATTAGCCTTCAGGAAAAGATCAACTGCAAGCAGACACAATTAACACCAGCAAAAAGGGATAAGGTCTCACCATGTGAAAAGAATAGGAAAGGTTACATAGTGCTTAAATAACATAGATATTCTCAGATCTTCCATGCTGATAAACTTAATTCATCTTAGGGGACTTAACCGATTAAAATAGACTCAGAGGGCTTAGTGGTCTTTGAGAAATTATGGAGGATAGATGAGATGCTGGAGGACTGAAAAAGAACAATTGGATCGCTATTTTAAAATGGGGGAAAACGTACAGCTCGGTCTAGTTAGCTTCACTCTCTCTATGCTAAATCCAACACTGCTCAGAAATAAAAAGGAGGTGTATCTAGTGCATTTGCAAATTTCACATACTTGGTGAGACTGTAAATGTCTTGAGGAGTGGGATTAAAACTCATTTATGGGTCATATAGAACTGAAGGGTGGTCTGGGGAGGAAAAATGACTTTGCAATAGGGACAGGTGAAAGGCATTACAGACAGGCAGATATACCCAACTGCACAAGTATGGAAGGGGATCAATTAATTAGGTAGTAATTATTCAGAGAAAGATCTCAGGGCTAAAGCAGAAAGTGATGAGTCAGGAATGAATATGACAACAACCTGCACTGTGAAAAAGGCAATGAGAGAACTGGGATATATGAACAACAGTACGACTGACAAGACAGAAAGCACTTCCCTTATGTTCTTTTCAGATTCAGTGGTGGCTCAAGCAAGACTGTGTTCAGATTGGAGTGCCATACACAAAACCAAAGGGATATGTTTGGAAATATTTCAGAATATAGAAAATGATCTAAAAAACATGCCCTATGAGAAAAGGCTGAAAAGACTGGGATTGTTAAATCAAAAAAAGTAAAAGAGAGGGAGAGGGACTGAAGAAGGGTTGTATAAACAGAAAAAGCTGTTGCAAACGGGAGAAAAGAAACTGTTCTTCATTTCATGTGGTGAATACAAGCAGTGATAATTCAGTTAAACTGCAGTAAGAAACATTTTGTTCTGGCACCAAGGAAAAAGAAATTCTGTTGGAAAGGATTAGGAACAGACTAGATTCTGAAGTATTGGAAGTCAACTATGAGTCCTCAGTCATGAATGACAAGGATATAGTTGATTCTGTTTTGGACAACTGATGACCTACTAAGGTCCCTTTATACTACTTGTCTGTGATTAATAAAAAAATATATTAATATGGTTTGAGTAATTTTCAGGGAAACACTGTGAACCTTCAAGAATTAGAAAATTGTTAAAAAACTTCATTGTTTTTATTTTTTTTTCATTTATAAAGTTCAACCAAATCTAATTAGTTTTGTTCTTCCAATGAATGTACAAAGAAAATATTTCACAAACTATTTCCCAGGAATTATATTACAAATATAAGATGCTCCAATATTCCTATTTTACCTGAAGAAAAAGTGATTTTACTCAGATAGTATCATTGGGTCTAATTCAGTGTGGACAGAAGAGTTGACATGAGTATGAATTTAGGATAAGAAAAATTCAGTGTGTACTGACCTAATACTTGGCCTTTGTGTTGTCTGGCTTAAAGAAATGTCAACTTTCATAAACAAGTAAACTTCCACTTTTAGTGAAATGCCTAAAACAGTATTTCAGGCTCCCTGCACTACTTTTTAAATTTGTTTTCCTTTTCTCAAAACATTTTATTTCCAAATAAACAAAACGGATTAGTTCTTAGTATCCTGAAATCAAAAGTATTATACAGACTTACAGGATACGTATGAGCTTTCTTCTGTAGAAGTCAGTTCCACCTTTGAGCAAACTTTCAGTGATCTGGAGGCTCCCGGAGGCAGAGCAGATACCGGGACTGTCCACACGGGGAACTTACCTTTAATCAGGAAAAGTGCAAGTTTACAGTGCATTAGGCTCGGTGAAGTACTCCCCTGTGTGAACACTGCTAAGTGCTTGGGACGGTCTCCTGCTTTGACCCAGACTGACAGATGGATGGACGAACAGAACGCATACAGATGAAGCTAATTTCATTAGACAGCCAAGCTAAAAACAACTGCAAGGAAAATACAGTGACTAGATCCTGGAATTGCCAAAGATTAAGGGCAATATCCAGGAAATCAGGAACCACTTCACTTAAGATAGAAAGAAAATAGTTTTTTTTTTTTCTCTGGTGTTAAAAGATTTAATGAACCACTGATCGGTGTCACTCCTGGTTAGATCAATAAGGAAAATACTGAATCGCTTTACCATTGTTCACTTGTGTAAGAGAATTGTGCATTCAGGCATTCATGGACTAGAGATAGAACACTAAAGGGATTGTCTGAGACTTTTTTCATCAGCACAAAACATAACACATATATAGTTAACAAAGCTCAGATATCTTCTAAGTGTCTTTTCTATTTCCCATAAAGGAAGAAAGCCTCAAAAGTACTCCTTTTTGCTCCCTAACAAACAAACTCCAATCTCTTATTCACTGGGTTCAACAGAATATGTTTAGAAATTTTTAAGTACTGAATGATCAGATATTGGCAAATATATTAATCTCATTTAAATTCAACATTGATATTAATACTTTTCCAAAAAATAACTTACACCACCTAGATTCAGTTAACGAAGCACAGGTTTAGTTTTTTGATGGGTTTTTTGGTTTGGTTTGGGTTTTTTTTGATAGCATATTAGGGTTACAGTCACAAATGGCTGTTCTGGGTTTTAAAATATCATGAAGGAAAATTATCATAGCAGGAAAGCAGTAAAACCATAAATTGCTGGAAGTTATCACAGAGCGTTGCTTCGGCAGGTTGGGCATCGTGCCCAATGAGACTGAGTGGCACAGAAATGTACAGCCTGTGATATGTGCTGGCAGCTGAGGGATTTAGGAGAGGCTTTTGAATGCAGCAAGGGGGAAGGCTTGTGCACGGAGAGGGGACCAACTGAGGATACTGATGCAGGGTATGTAATGAATTACAGATACGCTTCAACTCCTTGTCTCAGGGTGACTTTTACCACCTGCTTACTCAGTATTCTGCCCCTCCGCTTTCTCCCGCCACAATGGAAATTCGCACTTGCCCCAAAGGAAAATCTTTCTCTGTCAAAGTCCTTGCAGAAATTGCTCCTGCCACACATGCCTTCTTTCCGAGTCAGCTTCTTTAAATTCCAATTTAAATTAATATATTCTGTAATCAGCAAAATCCACTTCAAATAAACATCTTCCTTAGATCCTAGATTTCTCTACACCTGGATTTTTTTCAGCTTGATACATACAGTCTAGATATTTAATAGAGCTTTTGGTATTTTTCTGGTCATGCCAAGGCTCATAATCAGCCTCTGCATCTTGTTCTTTCTGTACCATACTTTTCCCGGCAGTTATTTCTCCATATTGTTTTTCAAGTTCTTTCTTTCCCAAATTTCTTATTTTCCATGAAGGAAATGCCTTCTCTTCTTCCCACCTACATCATGTAATCTTCTCAAATAAATGATTTCAGATCTTCCAATTCTCAATGAAATGAAATGATCACTAGCTTTAAGAATGCTCTCTGAAAGTTAAGAAATGATTAGGCAGAGTATATTGAGACTCTCATGTTACCTGCAGACAAACAGGTATGCTGTGAAACAAGCTTAAGACTTGTCTTTGTCATGCTCATGAAATACCTTTGTTCCTCTGTGGTTTCTTGCTTTCAGGTGCTAGAAAAATGTAAGAAGCTTTACTGACTCCAGTTGATAAATCTGCATTTAGGAAAAATGTAGATTTAGAAATCTGAATGTGTCACATTTTCCGCATGTAAATAACTTCTCATAGACATGATTTCAGTGGTTCATTTTCTCTGGTAATTTTCACTAAATAAACATATTTCAGCATTCTATCTACACTTATTTCCAATTTTTCATGTTTTTATATCAATGTATGAGTAAGGATAAATCACTAATATAATGGAATGAATCATGTTTATGCTAAAAATGCATTACTTTTGCCTCGATGAAGAAATTTCATATTTTAAAGAATGTGAATAGGCCTTAAAAAGACATTAAAATACCATTTAAAGTGTATAACTTGGAGTATAGAAGAGAATCCAACCTTTCTTTTCATTTTGAAAAACTAATGCATTTAATCAAAGGTTTAATTCTTTTTAATGCTTCAATTTTCCCAACTTTTCAGAGTGGCGTTAGCGCTGAAATACTGTGAGCTAGTGCTTTACACAATTCCATTGACACAGCAGACAGTTAAAATAATGTCCTTTCACTTAACCACATTTAACTGAGATAAAGCAACACAAGATTTAATAGCTTCCAACAGCGCCCAGTGATGGAGTGGCTGGCCCAGACTGCAGCAGCAGGCCACAGGTTCATTCAAAGGGCATGGTTCACATAAACCCTCTCACATGGGCCAAAAGTAGATTTGATATGACTTGAAGCAACTACATCAAGTAGTTATGGTTGATTATATCAGCCCTGGATTTGGCTGAAAGGTAGAATAACAGGGAGACCGTGTAGGATCCACTCCAGCAGTTTTTAGCAATCCTACTTTAGCCCATGGATGAAGACTGCGACGCAATCGATGTCAGCAATATTCCTCTTGCAGAGGAACACGGGAAGCAGAAGTTATTTACCAAAAATTAATTTTGAGTGGAAGTCACCTTAAAAATGTATTATGTACACTTGACTTCAGTCAACAGCATGTCCAAAAGGCAGGAAGCAGTAAGATAAAACACGTAAGATCACCATGCTAAATACTATCACTGACTGTCATGATATATCACGCAACCAAAATATCGTGAACCACACTCTTCCCTGTTGAGGGTAAATGATGAGGGGGTAAGAGCAAACAGCTAGGTTGTGATTACAGGGCTCAGCAGATCCTTACAATGCTCAGATTTTTGCCTATGTGATGAATATTTCAGATACATCCTGCGATCTTTACATTCTTCACTGACAAGGAGACAAGATGCATTTTGCAACTGCTAAAGATTTCTGATTGGCACATATGTTGAAAGACTAGCCCAACACTGAAAGACAGAGTGTTCTTCAAAAGCTGTAGCCATGAAATATTTATTCTTTTCTCTTTCATAGAAATGCATTTGATGACTATATGACATAAAGTGCCACTAATAGCTCTGGACAAAATTATATGGCTCTAAAGACTATTAAACTATTATTCTTGGAGGGTGGAAAGGGTTTTATTTGACACATATGATCACAATAGTATTTGCAAGGCTTTGTTTACAACCTACCATGAAAATACGTTGTACATTATCAAGTGCATGTTGCACTGGTAAATTCAAATCTGACAATCACAAATAGCAACAATGTGATATATTTAGTAGGTATTTTATCTCACAATACTTTGAATGGGATGTTTATTAATTTTTTAAAAACTGTAAGTATGCAACTAAGAGCAAGTGAATACTAATGACACTGTTCAAAATATGTTTTGTTTGTATCCAAAAGCATATATTTTACAGAGCACAGACAAATGAATCCCCAAACGTTATTTAAATCTCTGAAGTCAGATGAAAAGCAAAGACATACATACGTAATGCCTAGCACGACAACCTGAAAATTATGTGAAAATAAAAAAGCTACTTTGTAAAATTCTAACTAAATTTTTTTTTGATAAAAAGACCTAGAAAGCATAGCTGGAACATAGAAATCGTGTTATGAATTTTACATGAAAATTTGTAGGATCGTTTTATCTGCAAACATTGTAAAATACTAAAAAACTTAGAAAAACTTAGAACCCTGATAAAATACTAAAATATTTACAAGCTAAATGAATACAGTTATCATGCTGTAAACCACATTATCTTACCGCCAATTTACAATCAATATGTTTCATAAACCTCCTGCTACTGCAAATCCCTCAGTTGTATTTGCCGTTGAATTGCTTGTTTCTCATTATCAGTGAAGAAAGGCAGTATAGTCATGTAACGCTTTCTAAAATGGTCTAAAAATGCATTCCTGAAAACACAGTTCATGTTTCTCTTACAAAGGGATAAGTGCTTTGTTAAATACTTTCTTTTGCAGAACGTTTTTTAGAAGGGTAAAAAAAAATAATCAAGGCAAAGTAAATTACTCAGTGGCATCATGCCCAAAACAATCACAGATATCACCTTTCAAATAGTGAGCTGAAACTTGCAGGCTGTATTTTAATAATCATGAAGAATTTTTGTTTTGAAAAGTTACTTTGCTTAAAAGAGCAAAGAAACTTTTCCTTTTTTCCTTTTTTTTTGTTTTTCTTTGGGGTTTTTTTTTGTTAGTTTGATTTTGATTTTGTTTTGTTGTTTGTTTGTTTTAAGAGCAAAAATGGACTAGCAGAATCTGTTAGCAAGCTAAAACAGCACACCTATATAAGAAATCAAGCCATGAAACTTGAGAATCACAAACAGCAAGAGAAGTTTTACTGCAGGAGGTAGGAAGTGGCCAGCTGGCCCAGCACTTGCTTCACCAAGAAACCAAACAGAAGAGTAAATAGTTCTGGTTCCGTGGAGGGGATGGAGTAATTAGATATTGTATGTTTCCCTGCTGTTCTTTTTGTTTCTGCTTTCAATAAAGTACTCTTGGCTAAACCATCTGATTCATATTTGCAAGGAAAGAAAATTAGCTGACTGAGCAACAGAAAGACTATTTTAATTTCCCCAATTTTCTGTGTGGGTGTTTGAGCTGGTGTTTATTACTCCTGAAATCTGAGACTGGCCGTTGTTGCTGCTGCTAATCATGCAGCTAAGGAGGCGAGAGGGCTGGTCCAAATGCTGGTTGTGAATGATTGCTCATGAACAGGCAGGTGAAATTCAGGAAAGTGCATCAATTAGAAATCCACACAAGTACATGAAAATACCTAGGTAATGTCCTTTCAGGATAGAATGATGCAACCTGACTTCTGGTGGCTGGTTCCTTTTTTATACACAGGCAGGTGTTATAACCTCTCATTCAATAATTATCTCATGGCGTTTAAGGTATGTACACTGTAACATTTATTCAACTGCATCATTTATTTACTGTTTTACCAAATGGCATTCTCTGACAAATATCAAGATTTTTAAACCTTTATAATACTATTAAATCTACATCATTTATCCTTTGTTTAGTTGGTGACTGTTTTGTGATGTTACAGAACTTGCATAAGAAGGTCACACTACAGGTATAAATATGATGAAAATCTAAAATATATGTACTGCTAATAAATGCTTATCACATAACACAATATCTAATCTATAGATTCTGGTAACTGCTATGATAAACTTTAACACACTACTCTTTGGATTTCTGCTGCATGTTCAGCACTTCATTTATTCTTTTTGCAAATTTAATTTTTTATATTTCTTCAGTTTTGCTTTTTACTTTGGCAGAGGAGCAATATGGGTGACATTGCGAAGACTCCAAAGTCAATTGAAGATTTTTTCATTCACATTGTCATAACATCAGACATCCCTACATTGCAAAGATGACTCATTTTTGTGACAACTTCAGGATTCACAGGTGGCAGCAGAACCACAATACTGGTGAAATATCTGGATTAACTAAACAGAAAGAGAAATTCTACTTCATGGTGCCATGCTTTAGGCTATAGCACTTTTACAAAATTACTCTAATCTCGGGTAGGGAACATTACGCTTCCTACTTGTATTGAATATTCTGTACATTGCTTGACTCACATACTCCTCTAGAAATCTTTCCTGATGTTTATTTTGGACTGTGTGCTGGATGAAAACCACATGGCAAAAAAACTTGACCCAGGGAAGTCGACACTGTGCTCACTGATGTAGGAAGCACTTCACAGGGGCCAAAGAAATCCACTACTGTAATAATGTTACAGGGGCATTGCTTCAGCTGCTGTCAAGGGCTCCCAGTAGCACCAGAAACTAAAACAACCCAGCAGAAGGAAAACTGCACAGTCAAACTATTGGTGCTCATGTCCTAATGCCCACACCAGGCTTTTCATGAAGAGGTAGCTCTAAAAGGAGATTATGTCCATGGACTCAAGTGTCCAGTTCAGCTGGAGTGCCCCAGGTGCATTTTGGGGCATCTTCTAGCTTAGTTTGAATTCATTTCAAGCATACTGAACAGATACTGAATATAAACCAAATTTGAACAGTGGGTGGGACTGATCAAGAGACTAAATTTAAAACCGCACATCCAGATCTCAACAAAAGCATTAATATAGACACCCTCGACTAAGTGCCTCTATAATGATCTCCCTTAATTTTCACTGCTTTCTCTCACTTTACAAGATTAATAATACTTTTCTTCTTTATGGTATTATGCCTAAAAATCTATATATAGTTTTTGCTTGAATAATTTATCCATGATTACCACAAGACTGCATGAATGAAAATGTTTTCCTGGGTCTAGTTAGAATACAGGACTGAACACACTATTAAAGTGCAACCAAATTTTGTCTTCTTCCAAAATGAAGGACTTCCTTTCTTTCATTTGCCTTTCTCTTTTAATACCAGTAAATAACATGTCACTGACCACAAGAAAGGCATATGCAAATTGACAGGGATGGATCAGATGGTTTGATTATACACACTTTTTGCCTTGGGTAAAACCTATTATTGCTTACTTTGTAAAGGGCATGCTCTTAATAATATCTAACTAACATTCTCCCCTTTCATAGAGGAATAATGGGTTATAATTTAAGTCTCAGTTAATATTTATTGTGACTGATACCATATTAGTGATAAAATTGGTAAGTCACTGTTTTAAAAGACAGCTACCCTTACTGAAATATTTGAGTTCCTTCTACATGAAATGAATAATGACAACCAAGTCCCCAGTGAATGGCAAAGAGCCTCCAGAATTTTCTCCAGACCCTTAAAGACTTTTTATTTTTCCTTTCTTTTCTTTTTGGCAGGGATTTGTTAGGTGAAAAGAGCTGTCACAATACCACAATTGTGTTTATGATGGAAATGTCTTTTCAAAGATGTTCATAAAGCTCCAGACACATCTGCTGATTTCTGCTCTTTCTATGGACAGGTGCCCTTGATTTTGAACCTTTTATTTTCACTTCAAACATCTCTTTTGCTTTACAGAAGAACAAGAAGAATGGGGTTATGTACATCAAATTAATTTTCATAATTTAGCTAAGAATAAATCCATTAATTTCACTGAAGATTATTTTGATTATTTTGAACATCAAAGCCCCAGTAAGTATGAAAACTTACTGAAAGCGAGCATGGGCTTTATATGCAAAGATGCAATAGTGGAAGTGCCAAAATAATTTCTGTATCTGTCTATGCCTATAGACTAAGGCTCATTCCAATTTAAGGATAATAGATGCATGTCTCAGAATGGCAAATTCTTCACTCAGAAACTGGAAAGAAATTTTCTAGCGAGTTGGAAAAGATTAATTCTGAGATGCTTATGAACCTCATTATTAAAGTGTAGTAAAATTACAATTAAACCTTGAAATTAATAAGATTTTGATCTAACTTTAAAAGCATTTCCTTTCTGATTAGCATACATCTTTCTCGATTTAAACTTGTGATAATGATCTTTATACAACAGCTGAGTTTCTCATAAGTATAGTGGTATTTTGGGCTTCTTCACCAACAATTAACTCAATTTCAGAATGACTCCCTCCTGTCCAAAAAAAACAAAACAAAAAACAAACAAACAAACAAAACCAAACAAAAAAACCCAACCAAACACAAAAAACTACACCAAACCAATAGAAGCTTTTCCTTCATGCTCTGTCCTCAGATTTGTTCTCACATGTTCTCAGAAGCCTCCAAAAAAGGCAAAACTCGGAACTGAATGTAAATAATTTTTTATGGTTATAGATTTTCTGTACCCAATACAATGAGATAAATTTCTCATGACTGTATTGCTGAACACTGTAATGAGCTGCTTCTCTGCCTTTCAGTTAGCCATGGAGTCAAAGGAGATTCACAAAAGGGTGAGAGCATATGGGAAGATTTTACTGAGCATTTTAGAAAAGAACTGTACCCCAAAAAGATTCGCAAAGGAGATATTTTGATTAAAATTCTTACTTCTTCATTTATATTTTGGAAATTTGCAAACAAATTCATTAGGTAAAGATGACGAAGTTTTCCTATCATCTATGTAAAAATGACCAAAACTGAAGCTGCGTATGAAAACAAAATTCATTAATAAAGACAAAATTAATATCTTGTGGGGAAAGAGGATTGATAAGTTCCTAAAAGATTAGTAACTTTCTCTGTCCAGTGCATTTTCTGGACTTTTGAACCTTTTTCCTAGTAAAACCTTCTCAAGTGTAAGGAATTTTGGTATCTGATAAAGTGAAATAGCATCGTCTTCCTTAAAATAAAAAAAATAAAAAAGAGTTTTTCTCCAAAACTAATTCTGAAGATCAGCTGGAAAGGGTCCACAGCAGCTGAATTCAAGTAGCACGTAAGAAGAAAATGAGGCCTTAAGTCCCTCTAACCTCCATTTAAAAGAAAATCTTTCCCTGGGGTATTTATTCATTGTTTCATATGTAGATAATCCTTTGCAAATGGCAAAGAACTAGAAATTAGAAAAATAGTAAGCAATAATACCACTGGGAGTCATTTACTTGGGGTTCACTTACCTAAAATTACTACAATTATTAAATATGTTGGAAAGAAATAATGAAACACTACATTGCCTCCACAGAAATGGACAAATCATATTTCCTCTTTTGGAAATTGTTTGAGAGATATAAAAGACCATTATGTCATGATTCAGCAACAATTTACTTGCAATTTAAAAGCAAATTAGATTCACACACTATCATTTATTGCCAAAACGATGGCAAAAAAAAAAAAGAAAAAAAATTCTCTGTGTCCCGTGTCCAAAGAGAGACTTTGCATTTGGCACATTTGTAGGTTGCTCAATTAATGTGCTTCGCCAATAGTTTTCCGATGAGTGTGTGACAGCCCAGAGATCTTGGGGCTGCTCTGGGCTGCCTGAGGCCACGTTGCCTTGCAATATTTCCATCATAGCAGATGATGCTCAACAAGGTTGCAATGCTCTTCAGAAGAAGTTTTTTTTAGAAAGAGCTGTGCCATGCTAAAGAGTGTTGATTCATGCTGCAAATTGGAGACACTGGTATGAAATAAACTTTGACTGGTGATCAGTCAGTGACTATTTCCATAACCATTGTGCCATCAGTAATTTATCAAGGCAGTATTCCTGGTGTTACACAGCTTGGATAACTAAGGGACAGAAATGCTGCGATTTAAAAATGCATTTCTAAGGATATTCCTTATGCATAACCTGCATAAGGGTTCGTAAGTAAAATAACCTACACTACACTCTGAGCACTTAAAGATCAGCCAGGACTGTAATAAACTTTTGACAAAATTTTTCCCTAGAAAAAGGTGATATTTGCATTGGAACATTTAAATGAAAATTTTCTCATCAGATGGTTCATCATAATTTGCCAGTGTGGTCTGAAACAAAATAACTTGCTGTGTAAAACAATCTGTCAAAGAAACTCATAATAACTCCACTAGACACTTCAAAAATATGTCTATTTCCTCTGTGTTATTAAATATCTACCACAGCTCAGATTTTTGGTTTGCTTTTTATTTTAGCACAAGAAAAAGATGCCATATATAAAAGCACCCACTATTTGAAAAAAAATTCTCTAATGACACACCCTTTTCTATACAAAAACACTAATGACAAAATGATCTCTAAATTGCCACAGTTACCTTTACGTCTGGCACAGGTAAAAGGCTAAAATACACACATATACAACACGGATATGAACTAAGTCAGAAAGCACTCTTTTTGGTATTCATAATGTCTAATTTATGCCTTCAACTTCAGGTCTCTAAATTGGGAGCCAAGCTCTGCAGGCAGCATGGAAGAGACAGGCTGTGCCAGGGCACAGGGAGGAGGATGAGCACTGGAATGAGCTCCCAGAGCAGCCTCCCTCTGGCCACTGACTGTGGAGAGCTTGGTGAGGCTAACTTACACACACACACCTTAAATTAGATACCTAAAGCAGATGGACTAAACATCTGCCTTTGTTTCCACCGAATTTTTATTATATTTGGCTTTGCAGAAGGTCTTTTGCAACAGCAGAGGATTTTGCTGACCTGAACAAAGCGCTAAAAATATTGTAACAGTGACCTGATATAGCTAAGCTCATCCCCAGAATTGTCTTTCTCTCTTTTTCATTTTTAGTATCCAAATGGCAGGTTCACATTTAACATATAAAAGAGTATCTTGCTTTGGTCTGTAGTTTCTGAGCTGTCCCACTTCCACAAAATACATACCATTCTGTGGGATCAATTTCTCTACACTATTCCAAAAACTTCAGCATAAAATCCAAATTAAAGGAAAAAGAATGCTTTTTCTGGACTTAAAGCAATGGGAAAATAGACAGATACTACAAAGCAATTTTCTCAAATGTTTTCTGGCTAAAATGAGGAAAACCTTTCCATGATTTTACTTAAGAGTTGCAAGGTTTTAAACAAATATTTACATTTACAAGTATAAATATATTTTTGATACTCCTTATAGTTGCAGATAACACATTTAAAACAACTCTGTATACAGACTCACAATATATCCTATCTTGTTGTCATGTCTTTTTCATACTGTATAAATTCAATTACATTTTTTGGCTCACTCATATAAATACCGCAAGAGGTCCAAACGATAAGAAAAGGGAAACAATTTGGAAGGGACAGGTCATGACAAGTATAGACACCAAAACTAAAAATTCATGAAAGATAAAGAAGTTATACAACAGTAGATAAAAGTTTTATCTTTTTTGTTCTGCCTATCTCCAGACAATAAAAGGAAGAACTGGTTTTTGGGTCATGGATAGAAGTAGGTAGGTAACCCCACTGGTGCAGATAGGCAGCCTACATTCTAGTAATAGAATTTAACTGCATAAAAAAAAGATTTTTGTGATTTGAATTTTGTTCAGGATTCATACATGTTAGAATTCTACAGAAAATTCAGCAAATTTTCTAGCAATTAAAATAGTGAACGAGACACCATGCAATTTGAGGAATTTACAGTTTGGAAAGCATTTTGGCAGGGAATGGTTGTACACTCAGGGTGAAGGGTGCAGAAGGGATCAACTACATTTCCTGCAGGGGGAAATGCTATAGAGTTTAACAAGAATACAAAGATGAGCTCTCCTAGCAATTAACAGAAAATTTCAAAATCATTTTAATAAAGATAGATAGGGCTCTGTGTAAAGGAAACAGAACTGTCCAGTACTGTTAAAGGCAGCACCAATCTTACCTGGATGTTTTTCATTGGTGAGTGTGGAGACTTTTTAATGAAAAAAAAAATGCAAATTAATGTACTTCACTAATGCCTGAAATGGGCAGGCAGTTGGGTGAGATGAGCATTTTAGATCCCTTCCATTTGAAATGGTTCTATTCTATTCTATTCTATTCTATTCTATTCTATTCTATTCTATTCTCTCATATTTTTGTAAATTTGAAGGAGCTGCAATGTTCTGCAAATGAATTCACTTCTGCCACTGTGAAGAGTTTTTCACGGAACATTCTGTAGCATTCCAGGCGTTTTAGTTACTTCATCTTTTTAAGCTCTTAGACAGCCTTCATAAAGCTCTATTTAAGTTGGTTGACCTCTGTACTAGAGCTCCAGATAATAACCTGCATAACCAAAAGGTCCCAAATGTTTCCAACAACCTGCCTCTCTTTCAGGGACTATTTATTTCACACAAGTCCTCCTGGGAATCTTTTATTTACTTATTTCAGCTGGCCTTTAGGTTACTCACCCCTTCTGGGATGAGGTTATCAATAACAAAATTTAACACAGCCTTTTTTTAAAAAAAAGGTATGTATTGTTTCTATTAAAGATTAAAGTTACTCTGTCAATGATTTTATACTGCTTGGAAATGAAAAAGACATTTAATGCTGACTATTAAAGTAAAGAAGCCTATGATTTA
Organism: Bombycilla garrulus; assembly: GCA_013400315.1. Taxonomy (NCBI): domain Eukaryota; kingdom Metazoa; phylum Chordata; class Aves; order Passeriformes; family Bombycillidae; genus Bombycilla; species Bombycilla garrulus. The sequence goes on along the minus strand of VXBU01019354.1, from coordinate 454,582 downwards.
TTAAAGACATAACAAATGTCTTTCTCTTCTTTATGACGGAAAAAAAATTCTTCTCTAACGTCTTGTGATCTGGGCTGGAACTGAATTTCTGTGACAAATGCACAGTCATTATCTGCAGAGATTAGAGATCTACTTAAAACAAATCAAAACCACTCAATGTATATGCATTGGTTTTACATACCAGTGTGCTGACCCCTCCAAGAGATTGAAAGGTTTTGAACTTCAGCACTGTCACTTGAACAATAATTTAAGATTCCAATAATGTCAAGCATATCAGATGAACATAAAAAGCTTGATGTGAGCCCTTGGGTAAGGTGAATAATAGAGACATGAAATTGTTGAAGGAGATGAGCTCCAAGCCACAAGGAGAACAGATAAATAAGCGAGTTTGTTTGGAGAACAAAAAGATGAGCCAGGCCTGGTGCAGAATTTTGTAAAAGACCAAACTAAAATATAGATGTTTAGTCAGTCCTAGAAAACTCTGTGTGCATTCTTCAGTGATAAATAGAATAAATCTACACACAAAAGTATTACAATCCTGTTTTACTCAACTAGCCTTTTTTAAGGTAATCCTAAAAAATTTTCTGTTTGCTCCTGTTTCTCATGTGGTTCTGCTGAAGAGAGGACTTAAGAGAGAGTGTTTCAAACTGAAATTCCAACAGAAAAAAATCCAAAAGCATCCTGTATGTAACTTTGCTTTAATGTCATAAAATTAACAATATATACTTTGTAATGCCTTGAAGTCAAGCTTTCTCCTGAGAAAGAGACTCAAATATCAGATGTTTGTGAGAAAAATGCAAGTGCTAATTAAATGTTGGGACCAAGTGCAACTTTTATATATAGAACCAAGAAAAACTGTGCGTGCTTTCCTAATGTTTCAGGTTTGGAACCTTGTTTCTTTTAAAAAGCCATCCAAAGCTGCAGAAATAATCCCGTACATCCATCAACTGGTTTGATTAATCTCCCAGAAAAATTTCAATAATGATCCACAGAAAATGCAGACAATATCATACGGGAAGGTCTGGAAGAATAGGGAATACATCACTTTCAAGGATGACACCATGTTCCATTAGTCTGAGTTTGGCTTGACTTTTTAAGTGGCTTTTAAAAATATTTCTGAATTTTTAAACACATTAGAGAAAAACCACAATGCTTTTCAGATGATAAGTATGTAAAGCATATTTTTCTGTAGCATAATTGAAACCTAATTAATCTTTTCCCCTGGAGATCTCTTAGAGCTGAGGGTAGTGAATATCATAGAAAGAGGACTCGGGAACAAGAGGCATTTCCATTCACAAATATTTCCTCTGGAGCATCAAAGGAATGTTTGGAAATATGTTACAACAATTTGACTTAACTGTTTTGATTATGCATTACACATGCCATTTAACCTTGCTGCACCTCAATTTCCACATATATGAGAAAAAGAAAATAATATTTACTTAATATGCTCGCATGGCTTTTGCAAAAATATATTAATTAGCACTTGAGCTATGCTTGAGAAGTATTATATACTATCTCAACTGAAACTTTCATGAATCCTGAACACTGCCTTGGGAAATAATGTCAATGTTTTTTTTTATTGGCTCTTAATAAGATGTCACATTCATATGAAAACGATATGCGAACATATTTTACCGGAGAAGGGAATTAAACATTTTTTATTTGTCTCTAGCCCTTAATAATATTACAATATGAGAATAATATATGAAGAAATGTTATTTGAGAGCAGAAATTAAAGCATAGGAGTATCTTTCAGAGACTGAATGCAAATCCATAATTATCTGGCAGCAAAACCTGTGCATAGGACAAGCAGCGTATTTAGATAACACTATTTTGCTATCAGTTCATTGATATTAAACATTATTTGTTAAAATAACAATAAAGATTAAACTCTCTCTGCCGTTTTTAATTCCTCCCTCCTTCAGTTCGTTCTGTTCTGCACTTGAGTTTTCTAGTCAGACAGAAAAGGACTAAGAAATGTACTTCGGTCTTGCTTTTGGATGTGTGACACAAAACCCCAACACCAGAGGCTGTGAACACTTTTCCTTCAAGCCCCAAAAGGCACCTAAAACTAGATTTCTACTGGAAAAAAGTGGAAAAGAGGTTATCCTACTTCATGCTGCATGAAATCCACAGATGAAGACCAGTATGTGCTCTATACATCTCTACCTGTGAACAGAACCAGAATTTTACCACCAGAATGTAAATATGGGAGGTTGTATCTGCCAAGCATTTTGCCACATTATCACTTAAATATTTGGAAATCAGCCAGCAAAACTGAAGACGAAAGGATAAAATGAATCTTAACTATCACAATATTTTTCTAACAACATATAAACTGTATAATAATAATGAAGCTTGAGTCAGTGTTGAAAATGATATTTCCATCTAAGGTAAAAAACAGCGTCTTTTAAAAATTTGAAAATAAATTATTTTCAACTTAGATTTTTCTACAAAGGTTTTCACATTCATCCTTCAAAATCTTCAATTTATCTGAGAACATGTTTTGCTTTAAAGTTTAGAAATACATTTTGAACTCTAAAATTATTTATTTTGGTATTGTGGCAGTACTTGCTAGTACTACCTATGGCATTCTTTTTTTGTAATTTAATCTTTCCACCTCCAGAGAACATATTTTGTCTTTCCATTAAAATTATTTATTGTTTTGGTGTGTGAGGTTGGTTTTTTGGGGGATGTGTTTTGGGTTTTTTCTTTGCCTGTTTTCATATTTCAGTGTTAAATTATTGCTATGACTAAGCATTCAGTTACTTTAAGTTTGTTTTTTTTAATGGTTTAAATTATTTTATTTTCAATCTATTTTTAGCCACAAGAAGGAATTTGGATAATTCAAATATTGCTCTCCAAACACAACAGAAAATCAGAAAAATTTCATAACATCCACTTGTGTACTCCAATTAGTTGAAGATCAGTGCTCAATACCACTGGTACATACAGGCATTTACATATATTTTAAATAAACATAGAAACACATGAAAAGTGTTACGCATATACTGCAAATAGTTTAATTAAAACATGCATGTATTTCTTTTAGCATAGCAAGGAGCACTTGTTAAGTCACAGGTACTTAATTTTCATACCTCTCTAGGTTCTCAAGAACACGAAATTATCAAAATTGCTCTTCTAACATCACATACACTTCCTGCCTCAGTGCTTCCAACTGGTAGGCATCTGCTCCTGGGTAACACTCAAGTAGTAAAGAGAAATGCTGGCAGAGAAATACTGCACATCTCAGAGGCTTTCCCTTTTTACAAAGTAGTTTTACTCATTTCTGCCTTCAGGAGTCTTCTGGACTTGCTCTACAAGCCAGCAAGCACTGGTGATTCAAATACATTTCTTAATCACTATAGCTTTAAGTATCTATCCATATCAAAATATTACCTCAGTAACTGAAAAAGAAATTATTGTCCCCCCCAAAACCTAGGCAAATATCCATGTATTAGTCTCTAAACAAATTACTTAGATGAAGACACCTAATTAGAGGGCACTGTTCTTTCATTTACATCTCATATAACTTGCCATTTTGCATAACACAATAAAGCTTTTCTGTGTAGTTTTGTATTGAATGTGTTGTTAAATGCACAAGAAGAACTAATGAGACTGCCTAGGATTGACAGGTGAAGTTCTAAGAAGACTGGTTTAGTCTTTTATCTACCTGAGATGTCTAACCAGGAATTTAAGGCACTTGGATGAATGATAGGGACTTTTTTTCCCCACGTTTTTTCCAGAAGTCATCCTGAAATAAACATGCCAAAACTCTGCTTTGCTGACTGCGTCATCAGAGCTTGCAAACGCTAGCACTTCTCTGACAGGCATTGTGAATCACAGTTATTTTTTCTCCCAATGTCTACGAGGTCTGCCACCTGAACTGGCATCGTCTGTAAGTGCCATCAACTTCTCCTCAGGGCTTACAAGCTATATTTGCTCTTTCAGAAGAATCTGAAAATGTTGTGAACCATAACTATGTTTCTGAGAGAACTTACAAGTTCCGCCATCTGTGCCTGCAGTGCTTCAGAGCATCATAATATGGATATGGAGATATTTTCATCATGGGGTTTACGATCTCTACCAGCTGCATCAGCAGAGATTGTTAGTGCTGTGAACCACAACCATTTATCTCTCAGCACAGACGCCTGCTTTACTTTTTCACTAATGGTCTGTATCTGTTTGACCACTGTTATATATACGTGTAAATTTTTCAGCAAAAAGGAAAGCAAAAAACCAAAATAATCCCTTAAAGCTGATTTTTAATCACTTGCAGATCTGGATAATTTTTCTAAATATTTATGGAAGTTTAACTATGCTTTGTTTAGACCAGGAATTTATTGCAAATGCAATTATAGTGATAGCCATATCACTTGTAAGCCTTTCTGTAGTCTGACAAAGCTGCAGCTCTTGCTGCTGTTCACCAATTTTGACAAAGTATTTCATTTTACAAATATGATGTCAATTCTCTTTATGCTGCCCTGGAATCTTCTATCTTTGGTTTAGACCATGACATGAAAAAAACCTGTCCTTATGAAGGAAACTTTTGCTCTCGTTAGCTGTCATGAAGGAGTTCTGGCACACGGTGATACATCCCTACGTTCCCTACATTGGCCCTGGGAAAGAAATGTGCTAGGTGCCTACGAGGAGTAACAGCAGATCCAGATGGGTACAACGAGGGCTGCGTGTGTCACAGGGGAATGCAGAAAGCAGCTCCATCTCCTCCATATGTTGGTAGAGAACGAAGCCATTGACATGCCAAGAAGCTCTTGACTGGCTGTCTAAATGGGGAAGCCAGGGATAGAAAGGAAAGTAGTTTGAGATTTTACTACTGATGTCACTGTGTACCTGTTGCATTTCAACATACCGGTACAGGAAATGTATAGATCTGGGAAGTCTAGTAGTAAAATGCCTATAAATTAACAATTAATGAACTTTCAAATTACAGCTTTGAAGATACTGGGCTTATACATCTGTAATACTGTGCCTCTGTGTGTACACAAGCCTGACCTGACACAGTTAGACTCAATTTAACTTGACTGTGATGAAATGCCAAACCAGAAATACTTTGTGGATACATGGAGTTTTGAGGAAAAGGCCTTATTTTTTTATCAGTCCTATGGAGACTGGTTTGGTAAGCGGGATTTTGCAGATCTTGCCTCTGGGGCTGTCTGGCTGCATTGGTTGCCCACAGTTGTGGACACAAAGGACCCCAAAGCATCCAAGAAGAGAATCTGGCGCTTAGTGGTTCCAGAAAGCAATTAAATCTATCTTCTGCTAATCCTAGACCTTCAGACTAACTTTAAGTTTTTTTTGTAACATGGGTTTTGGAAATCAATGAACAGACTGATTTAGGAAAACATTTGCTTAGGTTGAAGGTAAGCATGGTGGATTTCCATTACAAATGTAGAGAATGTAAAAATGAAAATACTAAAGTCAGTTCTCATTATTTAAAAATTTTTATGCAAAAATTTCTTGCAGGTTATGCTGTTGTGTAAATTGTGGAGGAAATGCAAAGTTTCTATATGAAACCAGGTCTTAATTTTTTTCTTTAATGAATATGAACAAAAATTCTAGAATTTTTAGCATTTGAGATGTCATATCTAAATCACAGAAAGTAGTAGAACCTTGTAAGACTAACTACTGCTTATCAAGTAATACTTATGTTGCCCTTCAAAAAAAATCTTGTAGTTTTGGATCAGTGTTGGAAAACCATATATGCAAAATTTTTTACAAAAGCCAAATGTTCAAAGGCAAAACAGGAGTATCAATACTTTATAACTCTCTTATATGCTGATGCTACTATAATATTTACAGAGCAGTCATTAGTGCCTTGATCCACATCCTCAGGAGCATTCCAAATTTAAGTTCTACTCCCTATTTGCAATATCCCAGTGAGATACTTGATACTTTGTTCCTTGCTGGCATTAATATTTTAGCAAACCTGACATAAGCTTACATACATACGTTTCCATGTCAAATCACATTATTAATACTTTCAAAACTCTATTTCTGTAGCTGTACTGCTTTCTGCATTTTTCCTGCATTTTTTAGAAAAGGAATGCCAAAAGTTTTGAAATAAACTAATTTGAAAACTTGAATTTGTGCTTGTTGATTTTTCATGCTTTTCTACTACATATGTCAACTGAGCACAGAAAATTTTTAAGTTTTCAAAAGCTTTGGAGGGAGGAGTATGTGATCCTTAGACTAATACTAAAAATTCCCTTTTCTGAATCAGTGCCCTGCCTTGGGAAAGACAAAACCAAGATTAAAATAAATGTGGAAGTGCACCTGCTTCTTGGAAGTAGGTGGTATTTAAGCTGAATTTAATCTTGCTATTTACATACAGAGAGACAGCACACTGGCAAAGAATCCACATGAACTTGGTCCAGGTACCTACAATTAGGAGATCATTACTAAACCAAATTATTTTCATGAGTAAGTGCATCTGGCCATTATGCCATTGTTTGGAAACCTGCAGTCAAATCTGTAAGCAAACTGGGGGGAGACCTGTAAATTGCTAAAAAAAAAAAAAACCCATTCCATCCTAATTGACTATGTATTGGCCGCCTGCATGATTTTCCTTTTTTCCCAAATATGAATATGACAATATTTAGAGGGCTTATTGATCCCCAATACTTTACTGTTAGGTCACATGAATAGCAAATGAAATATGATATAAAATATGCAAAATAATAGTACATTAGCCTAAACAACACTAATAAATTGCAAAGCTTAGCATGAAATTGAAAATCACTAATGGAGCACTGTGCAGTTTGTTGAAGCAATGAGCAGTCAAAGAATCATACATAATGTAACAGTACAATTGCTAACAGCAGGTTCATAGAAGACAATTTAAACTTATTTTTTATGGACAAGAGGAATTGATCTTTGAAGCGGTTCCTAAGGAGATTCCACTTAGCCCGAACAGCATCTTGGGATTGAGTTCTGGTCTATCCCTTGCATCAAATACATATTTATGAACTTCCAGAAAACACTGATTTAAATTACACATGAGATTATGGTTTATGAACTTAAACCAGAAGAGGTAAAAATATTAGACATGTGGAACTAATACCTGAGATTGCTCTTGAATTCAATGGCTATGGCAGTCCTGCAGGTTCCAATCAAAGGTAGGTAATACGTAATGAGCTTCACTTCTTAAAATTCTTGTGAGTTACAAATATTGAAAGCTATGAACACAAAGAATGAAGATGTTTTAAAATCATAATATGCTAGATGATATTCTATTTTCTCAAGGCCATCTACATGAAAAATCAACTTATGCTTAATGTGGTTGGTATCAAATGCACTTTTTCAAGGAGCAAGAATGCTTGACAAAATGCAAGTTTTTACTATGCACTGATAGGAAAAGTTCTCACATTTGTGAACATTCAGGGGGAAATTTACATCATATTGATTTTTTTTATTTTTGCAGCATTTTCGCAGTGAAATATTAAATTTTATGTTGTCTTGCAATATAAGTAAAAAAGGTTTCATAAAATTTAGTGCGCCATAAGATCTGATATATTTTAAGTACACTTAAATTAGGAACTGAAAAGGCAAATGTGAAATGCTTGAGATCATATGCAGAAAATATTTTATCTGCTAGAAAGTATTGTAGTTGTAGCAGAGTTGTTCATTTTAAGTTATAGGCAACCAATATTTTCCTTGATGTGCATGGCTCTTTTCTTCCAATTCCTTTCAACTCAGAGTATGATTTTAGGCCCGGTTATTTTGCACTTGGGGGTTACGTAGGCCTCATTATCCTACAGGTCTTACAGAAACGCTGAAAAAAACTGCAGAAAAAATTATGTACGTGAAAAATGGAGAGCTGGCACAGATGGGTCTTTTGTTTATTAAAATGTAAAGTATTGAATGGCGGAGGCTTTTTGTATTAATAAAGTTTTGTGGACAGATTGTTACTACTTAAGCCTAGTCATACAGTTGACAAACCTAAAGACACAATTAATTGAGCAGCAACTCGGTTGCCAAAGAGCAACAGTTCATGCACTCACTGGGCAAACAATATTGTAGTTGCATATGTTGAGATCTGAGGAATCATTTGCCAGTGTAGGAAATACAAAACCATGCAAGAAACTCCATCATCCTGAGGCTCTCACTGATATAAAGGGGGGAGGGCTGAGGGAATGTGGGCTCATTGCCATGTTATATTGTTTGACTGCTCTTAAAACTCCAAATGCCATGTCCCTAGTGCTTCCTGGAGGAAACAGTCCCAAAGTTACATGGATAAAATGTTTCTTCTCTTTCTTCTGAACATCCTAGAGGCACCTTACTGAAGACACAATGTATTTTGCTTTTATGGTACAACTCAGCAAGTAGCTTGTGACTTCTGGGGAGCAAATGAAGACCTACAACTTTAAAGCCCTATTCCTGTTAAAGACATAGGTTCCAATTTAAAACCAATTTCTCCTCACAATAATTGAGGTTAAATTGCTCCTCCATACTTTTGTTTTTGCCAAAATGAGATATAGGATGTGCAACTTGAAGTTTTGAGCAGGGAATACAGATAAAATACTTAAACAATTTATGCATCAAAAAAGTGTGGCAGTAATTTAACAGATATTGAAGTTTAGGGTTTAGCTTTGATCTCACTACCAGCCAAAATAAACTTATTATTTTATAGTCTAACTGTAAGCATGCTTCTCAAGCTGCATAATACAAGAACTTTATGGTCAGAGAGCTATTTACTTAGCAACAATATGGCTATGATTTTTTTACATGGCTTATTCTTATTTTTAGATGATTCAAGCATTTTCACAAACTAAACTGCCTTTTGTATTATTTTAAGGTCGATTTTCTGCCTGGGTGTCAGCAAAGCACAATTTGACAACTTCCTTGTCTTTGAGCTTTTACATCAACCATGAATTGATGAAAAGTATCCCATTTCCACAGTGTCCCTCTCTGATGCTAGTATTCAGGTTTTTTTTCCTCTGGGTTGAACTTCCTATCACACTGTGCAACATGTGATATAAGGATGCCAACATTTCCAGAAGAGGCTACATTAGAATTTGGCCTCTTAGGTTAATGATACCTGAATGAAAAGAAACTCCATGTAGCGTTACTAAATATTGCCAGCGTTGCAAGCCCCAAGATTTGGAAACACCATGTATATCTAGTTTTGGAATATTTACACACAATTCTGTCTTAAAATATAAATGAGGCAGGCTAAATTAGAGTTAATCTAGAACTTCCAGCTCATTGCCACTTCCTCCCACAAACCTTACAAATGGACATTGGAGACAAATTTTAAGACACAAAAAAGTTGGAAATAGTTTTCCTTAAATCACAAATGAAAATATATCTAAACAAGGACCATGGCTTGTCTTCAAAAGAAGAGCATAGGAATTTGTTCAGTTCATCTGCAGCATTTAAAAATAATCACTTCTGAAAGATCAGCAAAACCAAAACTTTGATCCAACAAGCTTCTTAGTCTAGAAAAGGCTGAATTTTCTCTAGCTCAGTTGAGAGAGAAAAGAATGCTTTCACGGGAGAAGCATGCTTATTAGAACCTGTACCAAACCTAGAATATTTGCAACAGCAAAAGAATAGAACAGAATCCTGGAAGATCTGTATCTCTTGTTACTGCTAGGCTTAGGATAAGAAATAAACACCAAAAAGCGCAGTAATTTCACATACGTATTACTTCAGACTTTCTATATACTTTAGGATAATTTCATGGCCCTCTGAACAGTAACTAAATATCAAATATTGTTATTTAGTAATCTCTAATAGCTATTTTGCTTTGCTGCCTTAGTAGTTTTCATTGTAGAGACATGATCCATCAATTGCTTACTGGCTTGGGATAGATATGAATACCAGATAATGCAATAAATCTGTCAAGTAAAGCAGTAAAAGAGAACCCCGTGGGGAAAAAAATTAAATCTAAGGCTAAAACTTTATTTGTTGTTTAGGAAGGACAGGACCCTGAAGCTATATTAAATCTGAAAGAGTTCCCCTCCCTTCCTTCCATGTTTCCTTCCTTCTTCCGTCTCTCTCTCTCCTTCCCTCCCTCTAAGTCTCAGTTTCTTTCTGTTCCCTTCTCCTCTGTTTTTGGTGAAAATTATCAGGATCCACCAACAAGAATTGCCAGTATATGAAAACTCCCACTCGTGTGTAACTGCTTTTTTTATTCACTCTATACTAGTGCTGCATAGTTTTACTGATTAGAACCCTGCTTAATAAAAGACAGATCCCCAAGTTTGTGTCACATTTTGGTATATACAAGATATTCTGCTTGACCTGCAGTGTATATTGAGAGAACAGTACAAATAATAATAAAAAATATATATTAGTATATATAAATACAATAAATTTATGCTGCATTATTTTATACTCAGAAGCCCTCTTGACCACTAGGAAAGCTCTGAAGATCATTAAAATAGACAGAAAAAAAATTCTTTAGAGAACTCTGAGAATATTTATTTGGTACATCCAGACATATGGTGATTCAGTATGACAAATCATACTTCTAATATATTTTTCTTTCATTTTGAAATGTATTTTGCTTCTGTGAAAGGTGCCAAACGCACGTCCCTCAAATGCTGAGCCTTGCACTGTTCTCATTAGAAAAAAGCTACCCCAATTTCCCAGTGGCGTACATAATTGCTGCCATTGAACTCCTGTTTGTATCAGTAAGACAGCAGTGCAGTCCGTATACCCCATTCAGTGCTCACTGTTTCTACCAATAGTGCAAGCTGCAGTGCCATTTGTGGCATTAGCTTTTGTGGATATAACAACCTGTCAATTAGGAAGTGAATTAAGTAATTCACACAATAATCATCACGTAACAAGCCACAGTCCCTGCTAAGCTGAGCTATTTTCAAGCTGGCAAATCAGATCCTCTGATCCAGAGCCGTGTGCCCCACAGATATCCCAAATGTGTTCATCTGATGATGCATTTGTACTTACTGCAGCTTTAAAATATGATAGATCCAGATCTTGTTATTATGTTACCATTTCACTGGTGTGACACTCATAGTCGCAGGTAATGAGCAAACACAATACACAACAAGGGCAACCACCAAGACATCACTTTTCTTCATTAAGTAACCTTGAAAAAGGTTAATTAGTTTGCATTAAACTTGCCATTTTTAGCTGAATGTAAAAATATACAGAGGATAGCATTTTTAAACTTGTAATGAATAACCTGAAACTGATTGTTTCGGTTATTAGAAATAGCTGACTTCGACCATCCTTAGAGTAGTTTCACAACGGTATGCTGGAGCCACATTATTACCATAACTACTGTAATCATCATGACAATAATGATGTTGCTGAAACCTAAATGTGTGAAATTAAGCCTTTAACAACTGTAAATCTCTCCAGCAATAAAGTCAATGAAAGGTCATTACACTGCGTATGAGAAGGATGTTGCATTCAGGTGATACATGGTTACATTGCATCTGTACACCGGCTTCTTTGGTGACTTCCTAAAGAATGAATAATCATAATAAGGTGCAGTACCAAATGTTCTCTAAGCTCAACTTATTATAATTTAGGAAAAAAACTACGCCACATTTTACTTACAATCAAACCACTGAGCTCATTCACTCTTTTAAGGAAAGGTGATATTACAGGCAATTTGGTAAGTCACTCCAGTATGACAAGCGCCCATATGTTTATATGTTAATTTAATCCACTTGGATCTTCACACACAACCAGAACAGGATATTTTATTAAAATGTCAGCACTTCCAAATCAGAAAAAAGTAAACTCTGGAGGTAGTGAGGCAGACTTTCAGTCTGTAACAGTTGATCTGCACCGGATGCAATTTTGCTTTTGGTTCTAAATCAAGCCAGAAAGTACAAAGAAGAATAAAATACCGTACACGTAAGAAGAAATGGCATTCTAAGCGCTATGTAAATTTCAGGAGTAGATAAAACTCTACAGAGAATCCTAATCTGTTTTTGCTTCACCATTACTGTCTTTCCTTCTTTGGGAGAGGCAGGGCAATAGAGGTGGAATATGCTCTATTAAACATAAAATACCATAAGAATGTGCTGTACAAATAGAAAGGACTAGGTCCTCCTTACCATGGAACTCACAATCCTATTAGTCAAAGACATCATGCTGAGAAGCTTAAGTATGACTTAAGATCTTGGTGAGATCATCCTGACAAAGTATGAAAAAATAGGAAAACACAAGGAGAAGCCCTGACAGAATATAAACGCAGTATATATAAAGCTCAGATATAAAGAAAATATATATACAAAAATAACAACATGGAATTAGAGGAGAAAGGAATGAAGTTTTCTATGAGAGCTAAAACATCCCAAATAACTGAAAATAATGGAAATGACAGAGACAAGGCAAACAAAGGTTATTGAAGTCAGCCAAGGTTAGCATGAACAGCACTGTATTGGTTTTCATGAATGTGGCAAGAGCCCAGTTTGTCCCTGCAGCAGTTGGAATTTTCTGTGCCTTTCCTGCAGAACCAAACCCACCCTTGATGGTCTTGGGAGCAATGCATTTATATCCCCAGGATGCAGGCCCTGAGCTTAATAAGGTCTGCTGATCCTGAACCAGCTGTGCGAGGAGACAACTCTGCAACTCTCTTATGGTCAATCTGGGACTCAAATAAATAATTGGGAGTTGACTGAACTTCAATGTCAAAGATAAGATATCTAGACGTAGATATAAACAAACAAGAAGCTAGTGAAGCATGCAAAGGAGAAAGGCAATAGAAAGTGAAAAGGAAGAGAAACTACTGACAGAAACAACATTTTGGGCAGATGGGAGGAGCCGATTTGATGGAATTTTTAAATGCTTAAGTACCAGTCAGATTACATTCCTAAACTTATGAAGAATGAGATCTGAATTAATATTTCCATATTAAAAATGTATGTCAGAAGTCTACACATGCTGCAGTTCTGATTGAAACTTCTTTTTGCAATAATTTAGTTTCAAGCAAATAAGTTAAGGGTAAAATAAACACTCCTGCAGGCCACCATTGAACAGCAATGGCTAATCATTCAACTAGCTTAACTGAAAGGAAGTGTATGTCATATACTGAAATATATCACAATAAGGATCAGTCTGCTAAGGGTGAAGATCTCTTAGACTGAAAGATTTCAAATCAGATGATAATAATATTATAAGAGTTTACAACGAAAAACAATGCTGTAAAAGCACCCGTATCATCCAGAATTCAATGGAGAATAGTAATAGAATATTTAATTTATATTTTTTCACTTCTGACAAAATGCAAACTTAAATTGTGTTCTTTCTATCTGCAGAAGAGGCATCATATAAACCTGTATGTATTGCTTCTTCATCTATGGAAAAGCAACTTACACTTGTGGTTGTAATTTCCTTTCGTATTCTGGATTTTTGATTCCTCACAGTAAGGAGTATTCCGAATACCAGAGAAATTTAAATAGTTTTAAACAGAGATACCGCAAATTTGTGCCTAGGGCCTTTAACCTGGTATCATCTGATGACACAGAAATCTCAGGGTATACTATTTAAAAAAATAAGTCCTCATTGTCATAATTGACAAAAAAACCCAAGAAATGGAACTAATAAAAATGGAAGTCATGTTGGAAGGCTAGATACAACCCTTACTATAACTCTTACTCCCATGATTATATATCTTATTGCGCTACCCTAACTGTAATTTATAGAAGTAAATACCTAATTTTTCTTAGGGAGTAGAATTTGAATTTTAATTTTTTTTCTTTAAAAAGGACAGTGTCTGCTGGTACTCCATTATGTAACACCTCTGCTTCATTCTCAGCCTCATGGCTGTCAGAGTACTACAAATTCAGAGGAATACAAACCCTGCACTTCAGCAGGTTGATGCTGAAATCTCCTTCTGGAGGAATTCCAGTTCCTTTGACTGTATATGAACACACACCTTAAAAGCCCTCTTAATTGAGGCAAAAAAGGTTGGATGATGATCTCCAACGTACAGTATGGAAGAATCTTTCTGCTTTTGTTTCAAACATAAGACACACGGCCCGTAAATGGTCTCAACATATTTTAGAGAGGAGTTGGAAAAATTTCAGTGGGAATTGGAAAAAACATTAAAGTAAAGTAAAAAGTAAAATAAGTGACACATCTTTAGGGTGAGAACGAAGAAAGTAATTGCCATATCTGAAATCCTAAACACTTGCCCCGTTTTTCCATTACCTTTAATAAAATGGATGCTGAAACCAAGACATAATTGCCATTGACACTTGCTCACTGCTTACTGCGTCTTGCTCTTTTTCTGTCTGCTTGTTTAATTTTTACCATTGTCAGCTCTGATACTGAGCAGCAATTAGCAAAATTCACTCTGATCTGACCTCTAGCAAGGGAGATGTAACCAATTCTCCCTAGCAGCAGGGAAAATGGATTTGCAGATAACCTGGTAAGGGTGGTGTTTGGCAGTTTGTCAGTAGACACTGCATTTTGACTTATCTGCAGAGATTTGGAATTATTCTAATGACATGAGCAAAGAGATTAGGTCAACTGTAGGTTAAGGTTTTTGCAAATTAGAGGGATTTAAAAGAGGAAAAAAAATTCCAGCACTGGAGAGATTGAAATCTAATTGTACATTCTATACAAGTATAAATTTTAATTTTAACTTGTAATTTACACTAAAGCATCTACCCAGGGAAGTCTTAGCCCAGTCTTCCATGACACAGATCTTGATCAAAGATTCTCAACAATAAGGATATCTAAGAAAAAGAATAAGAAACACTACAGCCTTGACTATGTGGGCTATGGGAACCGAGGAATGGCTGAAGAAGCAGCAAGCAAGACTGTGACATTTTCCACTTCTAGTGAACAAATGAGAAGCAAGGGACAAGTACAAGGGGAACGTATGAAAGCCGGTTGGGTGTTGTATAGGCCAGAATACATCAGGGACTTGAGAAAGAAGGGAAATTAGGGAAAAGAAGTGCTTCCTCTCATGATGATTTAATTTCTAATTACTCCTTACAAGAATTTCCTGAAAAGAAATAGGCATGTTTAAATAGAAGGTACTTTAGAGGGGATACATCTAGACACAGTAAGAGGGAATTGACAAAATGCTCTAGAGAAAGAAAAGGAAAATGATGCCAGTGACAGTCTGTATTGGTTGGGTGGACAGCAGCACCTCATCCTACCTCCACTAGTATCAAGGAGGCTGATGACAGAAGGCATCACTCTACACTGAGAAACTGGAGATTTTCCTAACGAGATTATGCTACATCACCTGAGACATGTAATAGCTACACTGGACTAAGCGTTTAAGGCATTTTACACCATTTTGCTTCAGAAGGCAATGCAAACCAAATTTTCCATCATGACTCA
This sequence comes from Bombycilla garrulus, assembly GCA_013400315.1. Taxonomy (NCBI): domain Eukaryota; kingdom Metazoa; phylum Chordata; class Aves; order Passeriformes; family Bombycillidae; genus Bombycilla; species Bombycilla garrulus. The sequence continues at coordinate 439,276 of VXBU01019354.1, read as the reverse complement.
CTATGCATAATTCAAACTTCAGACACTAAGTGCATTACATGTAAATATTAGCAGCTCAAGCTGGTAGATTGATGGAAAAGAATTAATCTAAGTGATGGCTAATCATATTGCCCCCTATTTTATGAGGGACTACATATGTCACCCCCCAGGCCATGAGAAAGGTTATTCAATAAATTTATCTCACAAGAAGTAGCTGAGAGGAACCCCTTCTTTTCTTACATGCTTTATGTTGTAGTTATCAAAGCGTAGGTGCTGTCTACATTATGTTTATCTATCTTTATCTGTCTATAAGCAGAAGCTTTGATCAAAACAAAGTGAAGAACAAATATTTCATGAAATACATTAACATTAAACCTCTTTAATAAAAGAATTTTCCCTGTATAATTTGTGACTTTAAAAATACATCCCCAGTCTCTATTTAACTGTCATTTAAGCCAATTATATTTTAGTCACTATAACAGAATTTGTGCTGAGGATCTCCAGCTCTGACTTAGAATCAATTTGTATATAATAAGATGGTAATTTTAAGCAATAAATACACCTTATAAAAACAGCAAAGACTCATACTGTCATAACAAAGAACTAACCTAATCTTTGCCCCTGTGTTACTGAAGAGAGAGGTGGATAGATCCCAGTAGGGTTTCATCGAGGCAGTACAGGTCCTGTTGGAATACCTTTATTTGAAAATGTCTTGATATATCAGTTTTTAAAATGCATCATTCCTCAAAACCACACAAAAGCCATCACTTCAAAAGTGTCTGATTAGTCTGAACACAATCAAGGGCACATGAGATAGCTGCCACTTAGTTCAGCCAAAGCAATCCATGCCAACTGCAATAAACCCATCAAACTGTCATAGAGTCAAGCTGTGAGAAAAAGACGACGGTGATTACACACAATAGTTTCCTTCGGTGGTTTTATAATTTCAATTTTTCAAACATTTCAAGATTTTCAATACTTTCAGTAGCACTCCTTTGGTATAGAATATTTTCCCTGGGAGTTACTATCAACAACTTAGCCTATTGGTTTTTTTCCCCATCATTGAATCAAGCATATAAGCTCATCAGACAAGAAACTTTGTGATTATATATAAATTATTTAAAGAGATCCAGCCAATCAAAACAGATATTTAAGTATCTATTTTCTTTGATACGTGCGTATAACTCCCATTAAAAGGACAAAGTTACAGTGGAGAAACCTAAAATGAAACCTATACCTAAAATTAAAACAACTTTCTTTCCTTCACCCTGAAAGCCAATGACCCTCTGGAAAACAAACAAACAAATGAAAAATAAAGGAGACTTAGTGATCATGTCCTAAGACATAAGATGTAAATTGAAAAATGCATTGTACTAATTATGACAATCACAAAGCACAGAGAAGAATGACATTCAAGATTAAGGAAATTTAAGACAAACTATTTAAACTGTTCTTTCAAAACCACTAAATTATTTATAAGAATCCTTCAGGCAGATGGAATATTGGAACCTCAAGGTGTATTTTCCTCTCCACAGATGTATTTTATGCAGCACAAAAGCTGTTGGGAACTTTGCAGCACACTGCAAAGAGTATAATGCTGGCGAGGGACAGAGGACAAAACATTGTGATTCTCTGCTCTACAGAGCTCTTGGATTAGCACTGTGTTTAAGCAAGCCACTGTCAGAGTTCAGAGCAAGAAAAAGACAGTAATGAGGATAGAATTTATGAGCGTTGCCCAAACTGCATCTTGCTGGGCTTATTACTTAGCTGGCTAAAATACATGCTGTCTAAACCTGGAATACATAGTGGCTGTGTCAGGACACTGACCTGTGTTTGTGGAGTTAGCTCACCTGTGTAGACTTAAAAATACCATAATCCCTTTCCACCAGGCACCACTCTTAACCTACTTTTAATATGGTTTACTAGGACATGATCTATAAGCTGTAGTAAGATCTATGCATAGTTACCTACTACAAAAAGCACTTTTTCCATGTGATTTTTCACAGAAAAAAAAATAAATTGATGAGTTTGAGGGGAGAAAGAGGTTTCTAATGATTAAGGCTGTGTGATCTTAAGATGGTTGGATGCTGGCCTGCTAGGATATAATCAGACACTCAGATGCAATTGATCTCTTCCTTCTCCTGAACATTCTTGTCCTGAGGAGAGTTCTTACAAAATGAAAATTGTAGAAAAAATTACTAAAGGTATTATGGAGAGTAAGGATAGTTATACTGAACAAACACCTAAGCACCAATTTCATTCTAATTAGTATGGTTTCAACCATATTCCTGAACTACCATCACAGAGGAAGAAATTTGCTGTTTCAATTTTCGTTCTGGGTAGGTGAGGGTAGGGACGGTAAAAAATCTCCCTGCCTTTGAGGGAGTCAGTGGCTCCCCCCAATTTTGTATCATCTGTGAACTGGCTTAGTACCCCTTCTAGCCCTGCATCCGAGTCATTTATGAAGATGTTGAAGAGCACAGGTCCGAGATGGAGCCCTGCAGAACACATGTAGTGACAGGTCCTCAGTCTGATGTCACCCCACTCACCCAGACACTCGCTGTGCCTGACCTGTGAGCCAGCTGCTCACCCATCGATGTGTTTATCCAGCTGTGTTGGTCATTCTGTCCAAATGGATACAGTAAGTGACAATATTGAGGGTTTCACTGAAATTCAGGAAGATGACATTAACTGGCTTCCCTTCATCAGCTGGTGGGCTACCTTGTCACAGAAGGAGATCAGGTTTGATAGGCAGGACTTTCTCCTCATGAAGTCATTATATTTGAAAAACTCTTTTTATTGCCCCCTACATTTCTGGCCAACTTTGTTGCTTATAAAAGTCATAACCAGATTATGATAGCTCTACTAGAAACCAGAATTATGCGTAAAGTATAAGAACCTGAAACAGAATTATTTTTGTGGGGGATGAAGAGTATGATAGAGCTCCTTACAAATATGCTTTAAACTGACCTTTGAATCTTGTTTAAGTTTCTGTCTTGCATTTTTAATTTGTGATATCTGTTTTCTCTTTTTCTATTTATCAGCTTTCCTAGGGTTTTCACACATTCAACACATTAATCTCTGATTCTGTTATTGCTGTTGTATTTTTCAGTGACATTATACAACATTATTTAACATTTACATTGATTGAAGAAAAACACATTTGTAATAATTTAAAGAAGGCTCTTCAGAATTTGCATATTATTTTTCTTCCCTTTTCCACTTTCCATTGTATTCTATTTTAGTGATGACCTACAAGTAACGCAAAAAATGAAACTATTACATTTACTGACCAAAGGATTGATAAAACAAGAGAGATGGCATCTGAGCCCTTCTATAATTTGATAAGTAAGCTTTGATGAGAAGAATTCTGTATGATGGAGATACAATTTTTTCTAGTTTCTCAACATTTTAAAGCAATTACACTCAAGACTGGCTATGTACAAAAAACATTTATTTCAAACTATTTAATAAAAGAAGAATTTAAGAGGAAGGAATGAAAAATAGAAGAACATTACCTGTTTTTTCCTTCATTACATAAATATGATTTGATAAAGCTAGTTTCCCATTTTGATTTCTGTTCTTATAAATATATATTTTTTAATTATGTAGCTATTTTAGTTCTCATTGCTTTTCATTTAGAATAAGCATTTTTAATGTCTTTACTTTTTTTTTTGAAAGAAAAGCACATGACCTTTAATATAAATAAACAGCACTTAACATAAATTGAAAATACCTAACTCTAGATACTCTTAACATAAAAGCATTCCTAATAAGTGTTTTAAAAACCAATCAAAAGAAGATTTTACCACTTTCTAATTTTTTAATATATAAATTCTGGAATCTTAGATTAAACAAACAAAGATTAATTAACTGGCATAACATAAAAATATTTAATATGTAACTGCAAAATAGTATATAATACTTTATAAAAAGACCCCTAGAGTTGGCTTTGGTTGCATTATATGTCTCTTCATAGGTTTGGATTTTCATTTCACTGTGACAATTCATTCCATCTCCCACACTGAAAGGGCCAAGATGAAGGAAAAATGGAGATCTAGAATTTGAAGAGACTGAAATATCCAAAAGAACATATTCATCCATAGAACAGGCTTTCATTCTAGCAAAGAATTTTTTTTTTCTGTTCTTGCATCTTACAAAAATTCACAGTGGCATGAGTTTAACACAGTTGAAGTCTCCAAAATCTTTGACATTTCTTAATCATTCAACTTTGCACAAAGCAAATGGAAATAGGGTGCATTTTAGGAAACCATATATGTTGAATTTTTAAACAGAGGTCACTGTTCACGCTTTTTGTATGGATGACTTTCTGCAGTGCAAGGACAAGAATGAATAAGCGCCCAGTCTCAGAAGAGGGGACAGAATGCTGGCAGTTAGAATTCTTCCTGAAAAGTATTTCTGTAAGTTCAATTTCATAGAATAGGCATATCCATCACATTTTTAAAAATCAGAAAAAAAAAAAGAAAAAAGAAAAAAAAGATGCCGTATTACAGGTAATTCTGCAGCAAAATCAAATGAAATGCAGGTGATGGTCACACCTGAACTGATCAGGAGGTCTACGGGTTTCATATTAGCTTGAGATATTCCAGTAACAAAAAGCACAAGCCCTCTCACAGGGTGCCTCCCATTCACTAGAATCACAGTTTGGCTTGGGAAAGCTGGGTGAGCAAGGAGAGCAAAGAGGAAGTTGTCCTTTTATGAAACACGTTTTAATAGGCACAGTAGAGTGTGTTGGGTTGCCAGAAGTGCTCCTGCAGGGGGTGGCCACAGTGGGCTGCACTGGCTAACCTCTCTGGAGCCTGGATAAGAAGGTACAAATTAGACCACTTCTACCCCCAGCTGTTCTAATCGAGGATGGTGCTGGTGCAGAACTGACCTCAGAATTAGGGATCTGTGACTAGTTTTCTGTACTGATGAAAGGGATTATGTGACATGGATGCTCATGATAGCAGGGGACTGTGGTTAATGGCAGGAAGCTAAAAATCCAGCCACTCAGCTGGGCTTGTGCCTGTCTGTCTTTAGGCTGCAAGAGAGGATATGTAAAGAAAACCTGTGGAAAGTATTTTGTACACTCGTAGTATGACTATGATTTAAAGATGATTATAGCTACTGTCCTACAAGGTTATGCATTGGTCTCTGAGAAATTTTTGCCCCAAAAAAGCTGTCTCTTTTTTATCGATGTCACTTCAAATCTCAGGCTTAAGTTCACGAAATTCCATTAATGCCATCTTCAGAGCACTTAAAAATTATTTATTTTAAATTTAAGTATCTTAATATTAATTTTCACTCTAATGAGTGTGCTGGGTTTGCCTTTGTTAAAGAGGATTTATGGTCCTTTAATAGCATACCGTGAAAACCTCTGGTCTACTTTATCTCTGGATACAACTTCTCTGACTGCAGATAGAATTATATTTCCTACCATGCACACATTCAAGACATCAAGAGTGACAAAGTTTTTAAGAAACAAAACAAAATAATCACAGAAAATATGGGTCATCTGGTTAAATTGTTCATAGTGCCACTGGAATAGAAGCACAAGAAACACAAATAGTTTTGCAGCACTGGAACACTTTCTATAGAATGGATGCAAGTTCAGAAAACTATTTATTTTAATAAATACATGTACATTTGCTTTATTTCTTCCTTGCATTCTTGTATTTTCTTAGAAAAAAACAGGGCTTCCAGTTTTGGAACAGAATAATATTGAAAGAAAACTACATTTAGAGGCAGTTTATGCTCTGGATAGAGCCCCTGGTCTCATGACTAAGAAGAAATACTACTTTCCCAGGAATGAACATCGCCCTACACCTCATTCCTTGTCATCTCCCTGACATCCAGGGACCTGCTCAGATGGCTCCAACCAGCTGCATCTGCTCAGTGCCCACCATCAGCAGCCCCACTCTGCCCAGCATGACAAGGAGCACTATTTTTCTATCAGCCAAAGAGCATGGAAATAGCAGAAAATCTGTATAATGCAGTCAGCTTAGTAGTGGTGTCAGCCTGGCAATATTAGAAAAACTTTCACTAAAGTTGAAGTGGATCCTGCCCAATTCAGCCTTCATGATGTATGGTGACTGAAACCTGTTGTGTGCAAGCTGAATTTGCCTTTAGGCACAGGAGCTTTACTAAGATTTAGTAATACTAAATTAGTGAAGGTAGATTGGTGCTGCACAGGAAGTCCAAATCAAACAGCTCTGAAAGATCTACTACTCCTTCTCAGCATGAAATGATAATCAGGATATATCATGCCTGCATCCTTCCTAGTTTATGTAAAGAAAAATTTTTGGCTACATGAGCAGAAAACAGAACACACACCTATGAACACATTGTCCTCCAAAGGCACAGGAATAACTGGACTGCCACAATACTTAGCAAAAAATAAAATACAGTTTGAGAGTTTTAGAGCCTCAGAAAGCTTAGCCTGGAACACTGATTTTTTTACTTCACAACTCTTCCAGGTCTGTGTTATAGAGCAAAACAATTGTTCAAGCATTATACCCCAGTAATAATTCTGGCTGCTAACAGGAATGTAGAACATAGATTACAGTAAATCCTGTTAACATAAATCTAGCAAAACATATATTTCACTGCAAAAATTTTAATAGAGCACAAAATTAGAGCCCATGTAATTAAAACACCCTCACAAGGCTTTGTGCAAAGTGCAAGAAAGGGAGTTTTTCTCTAGCAAAGAAATAAGAACAAAAATAATAAAAAATAGTTTTAAATGAGTTCTTGTTTCAAGAATTTATTTACTACAGCTTAAAAAAACAGTGGCTTTCCAAACTGTTGCTAAAAAGCTTAATGAAAATTGTTGATGTTAATCAGGGTTGAGAGTTGCTGCTTTTAAAAATATATTTATATTAAAATGGAAAGTATTTTAATGGGAACCCACTAAGACCTACTTAAATGAAATCAGTACTTCTTTTTTGAAAACCCACTTTGTAAAAGATTTATTCCATCATCATTCTCTCAATGCAATCAGAGACACAATTATAGGACAGATCTCCCAGAGGCAAAAGATTCAATCTTAAAGGTCTATATACCTTATATTATATTCAACTTGGAGGAATTGTGTTAATTATGATTATGTACTTTGTAGGCTCTGACAGTGGACAGATATTTTAGATGCTGTATACTGCTGTCATGAATGCCCATAGTGAAAGAAAACTACTGAGTACTGCTACAATGAAATACACTGAATGCAATAAACCTCTCGGTCCAACCAAAGCTCTTTTCATTTCCTCTTGTTACCTCTAAAAAACATAATGGATTATTAGAAGACAAAAATAAAAAAAAATGATTGCATGTAAATTCTCTTGTGGGAGAAAAAGAATTCACAGCTTTTAACTGATCACTGAATGCTAAGATTCCTATGCAGGTGTTACTCTGTTATTTCTAATAAACAAAAGAAAGAAATCTGATTTCTCACAGATGCACTGTTAACCAGTTAAAATGAGATTAAAAATCTTCTGGAGCTATTCAGTAGCAATACAACAGCTTTTATATATGTTTGTTTCATATTTGGAACAGTATATAATATTTTCCTTAATATTGCTATTTTTAGGTGTTTTAATTTTGGAGTATAATTATCTTTGATTAGCAGTTCTGCAAGACTTTTTTTTTTAACTCAGAGCACTGAAAATATATATGTTTCACCAGATGGAAGATATCAAAGATCTGTTCACAATATTAAAAAGTTTCAGAAACATATTTAAAACATCATTTGTATGTATTTGAATTGCCTCATTTAAGAACAATTCATCCTTGGGTATCTATGGAGGAACGACAATGCATTACATCTGAACTGGAAAAAGTGTGTCTGCTGTACTGCAAACCTTTGAATTTTACAACGCTAAAACATCATTGACATGAGCCTTGAATTGATTGAGGTTTTGAAATATTGATCAATCAGTTGATTGACTGGTTTATTTTTTGGCAAAAAAAACCACACTACTCCTTTAGGCAGGTGGGCTCCCTTCAGTCATTTACTATAGAAGTGCAAAATAATGACACCTTCACGCTGTATCTCCAAATTCATACAGTTCAACATTTCTTTTGTACCATATCTGATACGGTGTGCAGGTCCTTCAGGTTCTATCATTGTGAGATTCTACAGAGAAAGTAATCATTTGAGCCACTCATGTGATAAACCAGCACTTGAAACACTCAAATGTCAAGTTGTTCTCATCACATCGACAGCAGGTCTTAGACTTAATCTTTCCTTGGTTTATGCCACTACTTTGCCTTTACTTTGCTGCAAAATGTGAAACTGCCGTGTATATGCTAATGGAACTGTCTTGCCCATTAGTTCTCCAATTTCATCTATATTACCCTTCACCTGTTAGTGAACAAGGCAATGGTGCATATTATTCTCCCCTCGATGCACATCCCATTAGACTTCAGTGGAGAATACACCCCCCTTGTGTGTAACCAAGATGAGATTCATAGAGATTTCCATTTGTGTTTACAAGAACATTGTTTCTTTAGTATGGAATCTGTGCCTTTTATATTCATACAGGACCCACAGACCGAGAGCTTGGATCTGATTCCAGCTTCTCCTCAGCTCAAAGACCTGTGTATCTACAGTTATGGCTGCCTTCCACCACCTCCAGAATAAGCAGCATTCCTTCCAAAGACTGATAAATTTTCAAGTAATACCAATTACTTATCACAAAGTCCTTTGCTACAAATTGCCACCATGTGAACACATGCTTTTAACAGTCATTATATTTTCAAATGTAGGCTTGCATTAAAAAAAAATTCAGAATCATTGACATTTCCTTGTCCATATTTATAACCGAAGTATTTTGTATACATATAACCTAATATATATTTCTGTTCATATAATTGTATGTGAACTTTTGAATTAAGTTAGTTAGCAGTCTGATGATTTCAATACAGTTGATGGTACTGCACTATAAATACTGCTGTGAATTAGCACTGTATGTTTTCCAAAACAACATATGATGAAAAAAACAATTATGCTCTAAAATGGATAGAGAGCAGTTGACAATGACATTAAGTTCTGTTCATTGATGATAGCAGGTACTACAAATAATCTGTTTTATACTTTAGGATTTGAAAGTCAGCTATGAAGAGACACCTTTATTTTGAACAGCCTCTAAAATCTCACTCACTATTGCAACAGCTTACATCTTCAATGTCATGCTGAAATTCAGAAATATAAACTGCTATTTCTGAAACCAAGAAAAGTGTAATCAATTTATTTTACCTGTGGCTGGGCACTAGAAGACATGCTATATTTTCAGTCCTCTTTCTATAATTCTTGTTAAAATATTCAGGTGACCCCCAGGGAAAGTGCTATACTATGGTTAATTTGAACCTGTTTACACTAGAAAGTGAAAGAACTTTTGTATCCTGTTAGTCACAAACATTTCCTAGTCTCATCCTGTCACTTCCCCATGGGGGTTCCCAGCGCCATTCTTGAGTGTACAATACCCAGTTCTCTTGAATGGCTATGCTGATTGCTTGCTTCATCCTTTTCATCTCTGATTAAAGCCTGAATACAGAAATTTTTTTACATGTTGTAGTTTCAATTCTATAGGGACTACATAAATTCAGAAGATAATCTAAATTCTAAACTTAATGTTCGCAAGTGCAATCATGGAGGAAGTTCCCCCACAAATTACCACATAGTCATAACAGTGTATTTTTCGTGACCAAAGAAGCATAAATTTGCTATAAGTTCTGAAAAGTGTTTGTAATTTGGATTTGTAATCTAATGTCCTTGACTGAAAGCTGACTTCCAAATGTGCCCTCAGCATTCAATTTACTGAAACTAACTTTAGAAAAGGTATTATAAATTATTAAAAAAAAAATCACCATGAATTTTAATTTGCCATGTAAGAGTGTATTCATTTTGAATTGCACTATTCTGGTTTGAACCTTTCTAAAATGTCATAATCTGGGGATTTCATTTTTTTTTATTAAAGCCATAAACATTCTGGATAGACTTTTTAATTCCAGATTTACAGATATAATGATGTCTAATGAAAAATAACAGCAAACTACATGCCATTTGAATGGAGCTTAAAGATTGTTTCTCAGCATTTGGACAGAATACTTACTTCAGGCTTACAAGTATTAGGAATCTGCAAACACAGCTCTGAAATACCTAATGAGGTCTCAGTGACCTAGAAAATGCAGTGTGTGGAAAGCAGCTTGAAATAGTGAGGTCTGTTCAGAGAGCAGCAAACAACCATTTCCACAGAAGGATAACATAGGTTTGTTTGTGTGTGTGAAAGAATGAAACACCTGCTCTTTCAATTAACATGGAGTTAACAGGAATTAGGAAAGCAAAGCGAGAAACTGAGGCTCACAACAGTTTCTATATTTGTAAATTCCCAGTACCCTTTTCTGAGTGACTAAGAGAGAATTTCATGCTTCATTTAAAAAAACGAGAGTATAGCCTGATCTTCAAAGGGAGGGAAAGAAGGACGGTAGGAGATGGAGGAAGGAGACGAGCTGAGGGCAAATCTGCACAAATGCCCGCAGACAGGCCTTGGGTAAGTGTGGCCTGGAGATCAAGGTGACTGCATGGGAGAAAACTCTGAGAAACTGGATAGCAATGCACTGCAAAGCTTTCAGCTCTTAAGACCAGCTGAGATTCATTTTTAGAAGTTGCACAAGTTCTTTTTTAGCCACATGTATTTTTCTATTAACGCGGTTTGAACAGAAAACTGTTCAACACCGCCAAATGAGAAATTGCAATTTTTTTTCTGTTTTTCTACATTAAGACTAATAAATTAGTCTTTATAAGTTAGTTTATGTAAACAGTCACTTGCCTAACAGATGGAAAAAAAGATCTGAATTAAGTGTGGAAATAGAGCAATTTAACATCCACCTTTGAGAAGTTATTTTTGAGTTATTAGATTTCTTTGACTTTTTAGGCTGACATAATTATTTTCAGTGCAGTAATATGTTTACCAAAGTAATATTTGAGAGAAAAATGCTTAGACTACCCTGGAAATAAACACATCATTTCATTAAATCAGTCATTATGCATGAATAGGCTAAATAAAAGAATAGATTAAATATTTTCTTGATAGAGATTGAGTTCACTACATTCAGATCTTGAAGGAATGGGTAAAACAGAGATTTTTTTAACCCATGGAACAAAGACCAAGAAGGACACATTAGTGAATTTCCCAGACTCCTTGGAACAAAGTATATGTCTGAAAAACTGATCATCAGGCACATATTACTGCTTCTGCCTAATAGCACAGGGAACCTATTCCCTGTGAACAGCAATTATGAACAACAATTCTGCTGGGAATTTATGAAGAATAATTACAATTCAGAGTACTATGGATTTAGGGTTAGGGTACAGCTAGTGGTTAGGGTACAGGTTCAGGTTACGGTTAGGCTTAAAAAACCAGATAACAGTCAGCAACAAAATGGAAAAGGCTAAGAGAAAAGCTGCCTGTAGATTATAAAATCCTGAAAGAGATATTAAGATATATGATTTTCATATTGCTCTGCTAATACTGCTTGGAGCAGAACAAGCAGTTGCTGTAAAATGGATTTCTGAAACTTTCAATTTCCCAAAATTCTTTGTATTAATATACAGTCGAAGTATGGATAATATGTTAAACATAAAAGATGATAAATCACACAAAATAGGTATCCTGTAAACATAAGAGTACACTCCATGAATTTCAATTTTGCAGGCAAAAAACACCCAATTGAGGAATCACACTTAAAAAAACAGTAATTGTGGAAAAAGGCACTTAAGCTCTTGATTTCAAACCATCAGAGGATGATTTTTTACTTCCATAAACTCGGGAAGCCTGATGCAAAGCCCCTCCTTACATAGCCTATTTCTTGAAATTAAGTATTAACCAGAGAGTGGTGTCACAAATAGGCAATCTTTGAAAAATTGGTATATTTTCACAGCCTACACGGAACTGAGAAAACAGCACACTTTACATCTTGAGAGTTCACAGAAATCCCCCAGCAATACTCAGGACTGCAGACACTTGTCTCAGCTTCAGCAGAGAGGTAGGTCCACCTCACAGGAGCACAATGACCATAATAGTACCCATCACAGAAGTTATTCTTCTCAATTGTACAGGCACAGTGAAACCACGGGGCCAAATCTGAGCTTTCAAATGGCTCTAAAATTGCAATCGATGAGAAATGTTTGTGCCATAATTTAAAAGCCAAGGAAGGAATGGCTGCCCTGGTGTCAAGACAGCATGCATACACTATTAAAACTAAAACATCTCACCTGGAAAACTGAATTGCTTTCTTTGTTAGACAACAGGCTGCACTAACAACTCTGATATTTTCCTGTTATCAGGGATCTTTTATGGAAGTACCAGATCAAACTTTAAAACTTTCTAATGAAGGTCAGAAAACAGCTAATTTTTTTTTTTTGTAGGAAGTGTTTAATAATATCCTTCTGGTACATGCTGATATAAATTTTCTGTTAGAGAATTGAAAAATAAAAATAACATTGTCATTATAACCCCAGTCAGCATAAATTATGGAAAATTATGCTGCAATACATCTGGTATAAGCTTCTCACTGTGAAATAGTATCCTTCTTCCTCATGAAGATTTCAGGAACCATGTTTTTCACGCTTTTCAAGAATAAATTTAAGGACCCTTATTGAAAAGAAGCTACAGAGGGCAACTAAGAGAAGTAAATCTCTACAGACACTGTGGGAATTATAATATGGAAATTATTTAAGGATACTACATTGGAAAAAAAAATTCCAGGTGCATATTGCCAATCAAAAAAAGGGTTAAAGAGGTTATGAAAAAGGAAGAATTACACTTCAAATACTTGAGATCTTATTAGAATGAATAAAATAAAAAGAACAATGAACTCTGGTAGATTAAATGTAAAAGCAATACCAAACAGTCTAATAAGGGAGTTTGAGGAACAACTAGTAGAAAACATACCAATAATAACAATAAACCCTTATTAAAATGTATCAGGAGAAAGACACATTCTGGGGATTCTGTAGTGCCAGTTTATGAGGATGGGACAAAAGAATTGTTAGACAACCTAAGGCCATTCCATAAAAACTACGTTAATTCCCTGCATTCATTGTGGAAGAAACTGGGAAAAATCCCTTGCTAGCCACTATCTGACAAAGAATCATCAGAGGATCTGACACTGCAGACATTGTAGAATTTATTAGAGAACACAGTGACGAAAAGTGAAAAGCAATAAACACCTTAGGCCAGATGGTATTCACTCAGATTTTCTAAGAGAACCAAGAGGTGAAATGTATGTACTACTAATGTTAGTATAAAATCTCTTCCTTAAATCTTGCTTGATTACAAAGAAAATGAACGAAGGTAGGAGAAATCTGAGGAACTGCATACCTGTATGTAATCCTGATGTCTGTGCCAGGTAAATGAATATTCTGATTAATGGTCACATGAATAGACGTTTTCTACTCAGGAAGCATAACGTTGGCAAACCCTGAAGCTCTTTTGAAGAATTATGGAGCATGTGTATGATCCACTTGATGTACAGAGTAGTCCAGTTGAGATAACATTAATCTCCAAATGACTTCTAACAAAGAAGTTAAAGTTCGCCTGAAGGGCAAGTTAAGGTGATCAGCAGAAAGTGATCCAAGTTTTAGGAACAGATCACGATGAACCACAATGAAAATCACTGTACTATTTTTCATTGCACACAAAATAATTGCTCTCCCCTGCCTTGAATGCCATTTGTCTCAGAAATTTCAGAAAGGTTCAGAAGGGAGTTCAGTAGCTATCAAAATAGTGGGAGCATGGTTTTGTGAAGAAGAAAAGCATAGCTTAAGGTCCATTTATCTGCTAAAAGATGTAGTTATGTGTAAGTTTACATGAAAAGTCTTTTTGAGATGGTGGATGGGGACTGGTCAGCTCTTACAAGAACCAGGGATCTGTAATGAAACTAGAAGATACACTTGAAAGAAAAGGAGAGGACACTTATACAAGGCACTGCTAAGAAAGGCCACACACACACAAAGTCTTCACGGGCTTGAGGGGAGACTGGAAAAGAGAGACAATATAACGGGACACACACACACAACCACATCTGTCTCTGTACAGTTCTAAGCTTAAAAGAGTTGCTAATTAGAAGAATATTAGGGAATTACTGATGTGCCTGGCACAGCTCTCCTCCCTTGTGCACCCATCCATGGCCACTGCTGGTGACAGACTCAGAGGTTACATAGAGCTACCCCTGATCTGCTCTGGCCATTGCTACACTCCGAAGAGTTAAAGCACTCCCAGAAATGTGATCTGCCAGAAAGGAAACACCCTGTACTATCCCATGCAATTTACATGGCTACCATTACTTACTACAGGGCTACTCTCTTTCTTGCAAGTTAATTCTCAGGTTTGAGATATCAAATAGCAATCTCTGCTTTAACATGCAAGTAATTCCATTAGTAGAAAGTGTTTTATTTTGTTAGTTACTGTATTGCAATGATTTGATATGCCAGATTCTTTTAGGTCCTTACTTCTTTGGACAGCTGTGTAAGTCTTCCAATTGCTTGCACAGCTGAGCTATTACAATTGTACAAATATTATCTATTTGATTTTAGGGAAGTTTTTAAAAGTAATTGTCAAACAATGATTATGCTCTGATTAAATAAATACTCCTATTGCAGCACTAGTTAGGGCATAATTTATGCCATGAATAATTTGTTACCATAGCTGTCATCCCAAATCTGGTTCAGACTCTGCATATATTTGATGGAAACCCATCGTATCTAACACCCTTGTTTTTTGAGTGTATTAGACATTGTGTCTAACATTATTTTATGACAATCACAATTACTCTAGCTTATTACTTTATTGCTGAAAATGGCAACATTTATCCAGCCTTTTACTTTAAAATCAGCAGGCTATCGTTTGCTTTATTAATCAAATCCAACTTTGAGGATTATAGCCACCAGTTTCAAGTTTATTTAATTGCTGCTACTCAGAAAATGAGAACTTAGTAATTCCGTTACATTTACATTTTTGATGAGCTGCTTTTTTACAGACCTCATTATATTTGGAAAAATAGATTCTTTTGGTCCTTTCTCACTGCATATAATACATCTTACAGTATTTTAATATTTTTGAAATGTTATTCGTTAAATACATTCTAAGTGTAAAAATGAAAAATCAGGTTTAGGAATTAAGAACAAAACATTCAAAGGGTAAATTTTTCAGGGAAGTTGCTAAAGCATCTCTGACATAGACATCAGAGTTACAATAATTTCTTCTCAGCAGGAAAGAATGTTTATTAATAAAAAAGGATAGAAAAGAGAAAAGATTTATTTCCTAAGACTCTTCTTCCCAGTACTGTTGGGTGCTGAGACACCCATCAAGGGCACTTCCAATTTCTCCCAGATTTCCTGCCATTTAAAAGACAGTTANTCACATATATCATATATTTTACAGTATTCTAAATCTTTTTGAAATGTTATTTGTTAAACACATACTAAGCGTAAAAATGAAAACTCAGGTTTAGGAATTAAGGACAAAACATTCAAAGGGTAAATTGTTCAGGGATATAATGCATATTGCCATAATATCTTAATTTTTTTTTTAATCAAGAGATACATAGTTTATATGCTGTGCGATTGCTCTACAACAAGAAGCAAAGCATTGTATGAGTGGCAGGAGNCTAAGACTCTTCTTCCCAGTACTGTTGGGTGCTGAGACACCCATCAAGGGCACTTCCAATTTCTCCCAGATTTCCTGCCATTTAAAAGACAGTTACCAAATTAGTGATGTGGGTAAATACCATACAACAGAAGAAACTATGGCTATGTGTTCATACAAGTGTGATTCCATGAGAGTAGATTTGTAAAGTTCAGCAGTGGATACTGAGACCCCATCACACACCATTCATGTTTATGGTCTATCTGTGTCTTTTGTCTTGACTCCACAGACTAAATATTTAGGAATTGGAGCATATAATGCATATTGCCACAATATCTTAAATTTTTTTTAATCAAGAGATACATAGTTTATATGCTGTGCGATTGCTCTACAACAAGAAGCAAAGCATTTTATGAGTGGCAGGAGTGAGATAATTTAGGAGTCACAAATTGACTCAGATGAAGACTGAGCTCATGTACATATTAAAAAAAAAAGTCTTTTTATTAAAATTGGTGCTTCAGTGTATTTTACAAGACAGTGGGATACACTGCAAAGATCTGTTATGGCCTCTGATCCTGAAGTTCTACAAAGAATAGTCAGCTGAGTACTTGTACGCATCGTGGTGATCTCTAGTTTCAACTTTGATACCTGCTCAACAGTCTAATGTAATAATGAGCTGCCTGTGGCTGACCAGTACCTAAATGAATGCTTCATGGTTGTTTTTTCCCCCACCAAGTTTTCCTATACGATGCTTATATTACTCTTCAACAATCATCCAGGCATTTTGCTAACTCATTAAAATAAGCTTATAGAAGAAATTAACAGCTCTGTCCCAGCACTACCACCAGATACAATCTAATGTTTTTCTTAAATATGTAAGTCCAGGCAGAAAGTAATAAACAAGAAAAAAAAAAGGTATGTCTGGATTCTCCTCATCTCCTCCGATCAATGGTAAACCAGAAAAAAAATCTTTGAGCTAAGCTGCTCTTTCTTCACATTATGCATGGAAAATTTCTCCTACTGATCTATTAGCTCAGGAAATAGGAAGAGGGAGATGGGTAGAAACTGTTTTTACATTCACTAATAGCAGAAATCATGTGAGAATGCTGCAAGCTGCAAGTCTCAAATCTATACTTGAATACGGAGTACCACAGATCTTAATTTTCCCAGATCTCAGCACTACAAAGGAAATGAAAAGTAAAGTGAAAAGCATTAGCCGAGATGTTCTAATGGAAGGAATTGAGGCAGCAGTACTATTCATTGCTAAGCTCTTGGTCATTTTTAAAGGAAAGGCTTATATCTTCTGAGACCTGAAAGCAGCCTGCTGCAAAGAATGGAGGGAGATAACAAAGTCCAGACAGGATACTTTGATTGACAGCATACAGACTGGTCCACAAGTACTGAAACCATAGCCAGTATTTCTCTCATACGAAGTCATATGGAAAAATACAAGACCTACTAATACAAATTTTAAGAGTTTTCATATGAGAACAAATTAAAAACAAATGTGATTTATAATAATTGTGGGGTTTTGGTCTTCTTAATGGCATCCTGGCTGGAGTTGAAGGACTGTTTTGTGAAATCCATTTGCTCAATGCTGGAATACTTTTGCTGGTTCATCGTTGAATTAACTGTGTTAACTCCTAATCACAATCTAAAAATATTTACAGTGACGAAAGATATTTTCGTAAGTGTTTCATAAGACGTTTTATGTTTTAGGACAATGAAGAAGAGAAAATGGTGCTGGACTCAGGTTTAAGCTCTGTTATGACCTTGTGTAGACTACACTCAGTAAAATTCAAATAAACTTAAGGCTAACAAACCACATTAGCAGATCCAAGGTAATGCAATTCTCCATAAGTAGCTCTATACCACAGCAGTGGGAATGAATCCTCAGCCTACTGCGGTCTTTTTACTTCCACAAGATATCCCATATTAAAAAATCATTTAGGTTGGAAAAGACCTTTTAGATCATTCAGGCCAGCAGCCATTAAGCAAGCACTGCCAAGTCCAACACAACACCATACTTCTAAGACCAACATCTACACATCTTTTAAATACTTCCAGGGTGGTGACTCTGCATCTTCCCTGGTCAGACTGTTCCAATGCTTGAGCACCCTTTGGGTAAAAAAATTAGAAAAAATCTAAACCTCTGTGGGTACAATTTGAGGTAGTTTCATTTGATTACTTGGGAGAAGAGACTGACCCCCACCCCTCTACAGCGTCCTTTCAGGTGGTGTAGACACCAATAGGGTCTCCCCTGAGCCTTCTTTTTTCCAGGCTAAACAAGCCCAGCTCCCTCAGCCACTCTTCAGCTTTGTTGTCCTTCTCCAGACATGCTCCAGCACCTGTCTTTCAGGAAGTGAAAGTGAGCACCCAACCCCCTTGTCCAGATCATGGATGAAGATATTGACAGGACTGGTCCCAGTACTGCACCCTGGGAAACACCGCTCGCACTCAGCAGCCAGCTGGATTTAACTGCATTCACTACCACGCTCTGGGTCCAGCCATCCAGCCATCTCCAAACCCATCAACAGTTTGGTTTCTCCAGGAGAATGCTGTGGGAATTCGTGACAAAGCTTTACTTGGTCAAGGTAGACAACACCCACAGCTTTTCTCTCATCCACTATGTGGATCACCTTGTCACAGAAGGAGATCAGGCTGGTCAAACAGGACATGTCTTTCATAAAGCTGTGTTGGCCAACTCTGATCACCTGGCTTTTCTGTACGTGCCACATGATGGAAGTCATTCCTTCTGAATGATCTGATTCTTTTAGTCTAATTTTAAACATCTATCCCTACCTCTATTATTTTAAGTCCAGATATGCTAGTGTAGGTCTACAAGAACAGTTTTTGCTCCACTTTGTACTCAGATTTCTGTCACAATTTTATACTATGGTAAAAAGCTTTCCAGACATATTACAGAAAAAGTGGATTGAAAATAAGGAGAATGTATATTCTGCCTGTTTAGTTAAGTTTAATATTTAGAGAGATACATGAATTTTGTGAGATTTAACCCCTATCTATCACAATCAAGTATTTATCTTTTTTATTGTCTTGTGCAGCTGCAAAGATTTGCCTTGGATACTTGGTTACAACAGTGAATCTACACCACAAAAATGGAAAAACAAATAAGTCAGCCAAAGCACAATTACAGTGTGCACTGGAAATGTCCTTTTCCTATAAATCCTTTGAGAAGGATAAGGGGGAAGAAGTTTTCCAATAGCATGTTACACACAAAAGTACAATCCCTAAAGTGAACACAGGCTACAAAATTCTAGATTTTTCCATAAAAAATGGACTGCTTAGTTATCTCTGTTAGGAAGCTTACAGATTGGCATGGCTGCCAGTTTGCCAACTTACAAAGAGATGAAATAAGTGTGCAGCATCATTATTATAGGTCAATGGAATATAAGCCAAAAGCAACACAGTATTTAGGAAATGGATGCTGATAATAAAAGAGCCACTCTAATTTCCTGTGGAGATCTTAAATTAGCTCTTCCCATATGCATACTGGTTCACACTGATAGTTCTGCAAGATAAGCACTTTTACATACCTCATTGGTAAGTAACTGATTTTCTTCTTAGAGAGCAAAAACTGTTGCATTAATATTATAATTGTGGATTTATGTGGCAGGAAAGGCCACCTATTTGTTTTCTGGTTAAAAATACGCCTGTGAAGTCAGAGAAAACTTAGCCCTGTTTCTAGCCATAAAAAACAGTAGTTTTCAGATCAGAGACTCAGTTAAATATACAGAGTCACAAAATTACACTTTTTGAAAAAATTCTCATTTCCTGCAACTGAAAGATATTCATTGCCTTCTACTGCCAGAGCTCAGATTAGACAAAACATTAAAAAGAAATACATGGAGCAGCATAGACAAATACGTATTTGAAGCAATTATTTAAAAGCAAATAAAGCAAAGCAAGGCAGATCAGACTGCAGCATTCATAGTGCTGTTAGTAACCTCACAGTTACCAGAATCACATACTTCACACAACATTATTCAGAAAAAAAAAAATTCCTTCAATATCTTTAGGCAACAAAGGCTACTTCTGGTCATCGTGTGAATTCTGTGTGCTCAAACTCTGATACAAACCAAGGACATTCTTCTTTGTACTAAGTATGGGAAAGCCTGCTCCTTTGAGAATTAGAATAGCTTTCGAAGACTTCTGATTTAAATTTCAAACTCCTGATCATAGTCAGGGAGCAAATGTTTGTATCCTGAAATTGAAAATTGGGTTCTTTAGTTCTATACCAAGTGAAAATATTAAGCATTTTGTTGCATCCACTGTGTGAGCCAAGTTCCCCACTGTGCCTTCAAATCCACAGTGAATGAACCATATTTGGATCTGCTTATCAGAAGGAGACATTTAGAAAGACAATGAGCCTGTCCTGCTAGACGGAGACTCCTGATGCTTTTAGATAGGCCTGCGGTGAACTGCAAAATGGGCCCTAAAATCAGGCTGACATGGTCGCTTAACAAGCTGTGGTATTAGCTGTTGGCTCAGAGAATTTCTAGTGTCACCCACAGGGCTGATGATGGCAGCCGTCATAATTAGAATGCATGAATCAAAAACGCCAGGTGAAGATTTTGCCTTGGAAGAAAGAAAAGAGAGAAGGAGGGAATTACCATGGCCTTTGACTACTAAGCTGCTGCATGCAGCTGGATCAGTGACCAGCAGTGACTGGAGGATTATGCTATGGAGACACTCGCTATAGCCTTACACTTCCCACACCCAGTGGCTGTCAAAGCAAACGCTGTGAACGACTTCAAAGGAAGTGATACAAGAGGCTACATGGGGGAGAAAGGTAACCCCACTAAAGTCCGTGGGGGTGGAGGCAGGGGGATGCATCCAGGCTTTCCTTTGAATCTAGCAAACAATTTCTTTTAGAATTGGTTTGTTTTATTAATTCCGTCGTTCTGAATTCATGCCTAAAAATGCAAAACTCCACTGTCTGCTGAAGTGGAAAATCTATGTAATCTTAACTGATATGACCTTGAAAGGGATTTGCTGAACTTTTGTATGATTGGATTTTTCCCAACCTTTGTAGACTCTTGATTTTAAAATCTCCCTAACAAAAGCTCTGCCAGGAAAGCTGTTATTACAAAGATGCTTCTCAATGGGGAGAAGTGGGCTAATTGCAAGCACTTCAGTGAAATAAAGGAAGGTTTTGCAAACAACTACAGAATTGACAAAATGCACCACATTGCTGTTAACAGAAACTATGGGGGAGAAACATCAGAAATGGCAAGGATGTCTAATATAAATAGATGCTATAAGACTAGCTAGAAAAGGCTATACAAGATTTCAGATAATTCATAAACAGTAATTGCTCGTCTGACCTTGATGTGACTACAGAAATTCCATTAACTCACAAATCTTGACATTTAATTACATACTAAAAAATATTCTACCATTTATTTTGACAGGGTCTACAATAATCCTGCATTCGACTTTTACCCATGTTTTCAGCTGCTTTTCCCACACTGCAATTTATTCCCAAAGTCACAAATAAAAGCCGTAATACAGACTATACTGTTACCTAGAAAGTACTTTAATTCTTTCTAAAATTTGAACTCACATACTAAGGAAAATTTGGGCTCAAAGTGACATGACACCCTTTACTTGTTTCATGCAGTTGAACTGAACTGCCCAACACGTTATTCACCTGAGGTTGCAAAAATTCACTGAGGAAGACTGTGGCAAATTATTTTATAGAGTAATTTAAAACTAGACAAAGAATTGCAAGCATAACATTAACAGATACTAAAAAAACAAACAAAAAAAAAGCTTACTAGATTTGGAAATGCTCAAGTAGCGCTTGAATAGTCATCTATAACAATTAAAAAAAATAAAGTAAAATATAATCCAGATAATGTAGCCAAGATGACAATTGGTGAACAAAAATGTTCTTTTAAGTCCTAATGAGGAAGGTTTGGGGTTTTTTTTTTGTTCATGTGGTCTAAAGGAAGTGGACTCTAGGGAGGTAAAAACAATACTACATATCAGCTGTATTATCATTTTCTAGAATGACTGGATTATAGCAATATTTGAAGTGTTTTTTTCCCACTTTCATGCAACTACCAGCAAGACTAAGTTTTTTTCCCCTCTTTATATGTATAGTTCAATTTTAAGGCACTTGACTATTCTACATTAGTTGCACTATCTCTATCTATCTACTGTTTGACTTATCAATTCCAAACACCATATAAAACCTTTTAATTCAAATACACTAGATTCCTCAGAAAAAAAACTTATCTTTTTACTGAAAATTTCTTGACTTTAAGGAATGATTTCACATAATTAATTGATTGGAAAAAAAATAAAATTAAAAAGGGAAAAATATTAAAATAAATATTTTAGCATGTCACGTGAACCAGGAAATATAACGGTTTTTAAAAGCAATTTGGTTATATATCCACATAATTTTGCATATTCTATCTCTAAACTATTATGATGGTAATAGGTGAAACAAATTACTTTTTTTGGGGGGTGGGTTGGGGGAGGTTGGTTTGGGTTTTTTTTTGGTGCAGTCAGCAGTCTGGTAAAATAATTTCTGGTAGTTCCTTATTGCAAAAAAAGACATAAAGATGGAATGCTATAGGATTTCCAAATTTGTTACCACGCACCAGTCTGAAACTAGGTCATAAGCTACATTAAAAAAAAATATTGGAAACGTAGTATTCTACTTAAAAGATCTGTATTAGTGTAGGTATGTAAGTATACACACTGTGACAGAAAAATGCAACTGCAGTATTTTATGGATTACAAGATTTATTATGGTTCATTATTATTTCTCAAAAGAAACAAAGGATTTGCACTTAACAGCACCNTTGCACTTAACAGCACCTGCATGCATATATATATATATATATATATATACACACACATATAAACAGTAATAGCTATTTCTTTAATTTAAAAATATGTCTGAATACATAGATATAAAAAAGATATTTAAAAAACTGAAATCTTTCCTTTACTTGATTTTTCCTTATTATATTACTCTTCTATCTTCTACCTTTCGGAAAGAGCTACATCTCAATTTTCTTTTGCTCTTGTTTGAATATGTTATTTTGTAACACAGTCCTTTCTGAATCACTGAGAAAGGAACCATTGACTTCTGCACTGGCTTCCTGTGATCTTCTCCCTCCAGTCCATCTGAAATCTCAGCACACATCTCTTCAACATGTGTTTATACAGTGCCTACTTTTCTCTCACTGTAACAAATTTTATTTTCACATTTGTGAGGGATCTCACTCCAGCTCTAGACCCTTGTAATGCTCTCCCCAGCCTTGTCCTGGCGACCGCTATTCCCTAATTCTGTGGCACAACTACATAAACAACCAAAAAACCCCTTGTCTTTTGCCTGCTTAATAAAACTTTGCTATTAGCATTATCAGCAACGTTTTATCTTTCCTTTGACCAGTTCAAATCATTATATACTATAACAGCTCTATTAACTTCAATACACTTACTATTTAGGCCAGACAAGCCCTTTGTAGGTTTTTAATAGGAAACATTAGAGCAAAAAAGAAGAACACAAAGCAAATAAAATTGTCTTTACTCTCCCCCATCACATCAGCTGCATTCTCAAAAGTAGTTTCCATTTATACTCATCTAACAGCCTGTTTCTTTCATTCCAAGTTTACTGTTATTCAGACTGTTCCCAACAAATACTAAACACACCTATTTGAGATCAAATCCTTGTACATTCTGGAGGGACTGCAGTAAATTTTTCTGATTTGTTGTAGTTCTCTAAACACTTCAACACTGCAGCATACAAAATACCTTTTTCTGTACTGTTAGTTTTTGTATGTAATTAGTTTTTTGTTTTTAAATACATAGTTTGACAGACTTTACTTCAGCATTTGGTCCCTTACATTTCACTGGCTGTTGGAACTCATCTCCCAGATGAAAAATGAGAGGGTAGATATTGACTACATGAGATTAGTTACCTAAAATATAAAAGCAGGCTTGTGATTCTTACATTTTGGCGCATTGATTTGGCGCATTGTAACAAAAGTGGGGATGATTCACACTACACCTTTCATTCTTTCTCCTACACTGTGGTCTTGAAACCTCTTGAAGAGAAAGGAATATCCAAGGATTCTTCCATTTTCTTTTCAATGTGGTCATAGCTGCTGAGATTGTCTGCTCTGTCTGTGTAGTCTGTCTGACTCTCCTCCGAAAATCAAGACCCTTAATGACTTCATCAGTCAACAAACACATCGTAAGGAATGTATTGGTGAGCGTCCTACTTCCCTCTCAGAAATAAAAGACAAGATGGGAATATTGCCCTGTAGATCCTTTTCTCTCTGTCTCAGATGGTGAGGGAGAGAAATAGATGAACTCAGTCCAGCAAATTTCCTCGCTTTTCTCAGCAGGGAGCCTCGCACGTGGTCAAGCACAGCAAGAAACATGATTTCCACAGGGCCTCAGGCAGCAGCCAAATTTCACAGCAGGGGGTGAATCCATGGCCACTTCTGAGTCTGCAGAGCTGCACATAACACAGGCCTCTCATTATAAGGCTGGACAAACCTCTGGAGAATTTCTGCTGTTGCCATATTAACAAGAAATGAGCGGTTTGCGTATGTCACAGGAGCACTCTGTTAAATAATACTGCCTTGTATTATGCATGGTTGTATGTGTGCATTTCTTCTCTGATAAGGCACAGAGGAATCAAAGGGAGAACAAGGATTTACTGTATGAGGCTTCCAGCCCCATGTGCAAGGCAACACAGCTTGGGATGGCCACAGTGACATCACTGAGCTGGAAAATAAATGGCAGCTTGAGGTTCAGCTTATTTTTTAGCGTTATCTTACACATTTCAGAAGTTGTTCCTACCACTTTCATGTAATTCTCTAGTAGATTTCTCACACATAGAGTCACTTTTAATAGATTTGAATTTTTTTGATCTTCACTAAAGTCTACTCTACTCCTTTGAGAAAAATCTTATTACTTTGAAGATATTTCTCTGCTCGCCTGCACTTTGAAATTCTTTCTAAAACAATAAAAGCTCTAAATATAAATTAGTCTTCTAAAAATGACCGCATAGGTAGGTAGATGATCATTCACCATGCTACATAAATCATAAAGCACAGACTGCATGACTAAAGACTGGCAGACTATTTAATTTTCAGGCAATAAATGTGAAGTCTGAAAGACACATGTACATATCTTGGTTTCCTAAGAATAAGCACTTAAGAAACACTAATGAAGTCAAAATCAATTACAAGAACAACACATTAGGCAGTTGAAATGAAACTGAAACTGTCCATGATGATTAGGAAAAATTGACGATTAGAAGAAACATGTATTTAAAAAAAAGTTAAGAGGAATATCCAAAGGAATATACTATGGCCAGCACAAATAAAAATTCCAGAGTTACCAAAAAACAGTTT
Organism: Bombycilla garrulus; assembly: GCA_013400315.1. Taxonomy (NCBI): domain Eukaryota; kingdom Metazoa; phylum Chordata; class Aves; order Passeriformes; family Bombycillidae; genus Bombycilla; species Bombycilla garrulus. Next base: position 414,243 of record VXBU01019354.1, on the reverse strand, counting down.
CATTCTGTACTTAGGCAGAAAGCTTCTTGTATACCTCATCATGTTAATGAAATCAGTTGCCTGTTGACAGCAGCTAGAACACAGTTCTTAAACTCATCATTTTAAAATCACAATGTCAGACAAAGTAGAAGAGATTTTGAAAGATTTAACTGATGAGCTAGAAAATATTTTTTTCAGTATTGTTGGGAATTAACTGGGGTGAAATTTTAAGAGTCCACAGTCAAAGCTTTAACCTGTCTGTGATACAATCTGTTGGGAAGCCCATGTAAGAATGGGCCCGTGGCCTGACAACAGTGCCAGGTTAAACACTGAAGATTCAAAGGTATTGTAAAAGAGAAGAAGGAATATAAAGCAGCTGGTGTTTGTCAAGACTGGTTTTTAAAGAATAGGTTTTATCAAAACAAACAAAACCATAAATTTTTCATATCTTTACATATTCAATTGACAAGAATTTTACTGTGAACATAGGAGATTTTGACTTTAGTGATATATATAACTTGATAAAGCAGACAATCTTGCTTACTCTGTGCTATAATTTTTACACATAATTAACAGAGAAAGCACTGGTTAAATAATATATCTTAGAATGAGGAAAAAAAGGGAGTCATTTCCATGCAGATGGTGTCTAAATTTTTACTTTCCCCTTTATCTTAATTTATTACTTTATGGCAGTTTACAGTGGAAAAAGAGATGGATTCAAACATCAGTTATATAACTAATCTAATATTTCTTGATCAATTTTTATACAATAGCCATAAAAGACATTAGAAATGAGACTGCAATCATTTAGTCTTTGGCTCTCAATGGATTTGTTGTACTACTTGTACTTCATGATATTTAAGAACTACTGCAAGTGTAGCAATCAAAAACTGTCTAATGATCAGCATATGACACTAACTTAATTCATTATATATCAGATGAAATCTTGCCAGGCAACTGAGAGCACACTTAGGTTCTCCAACATTTTTCTCATATTTCTTATGTCCAGAAACCTATGACTGTCTGTTTTCTACCTAGATTTCAGCAGGGAGCTCATTTCTTAATTTCTTGCCTTTTCAACACTTTTTTGAAGTTCAGTAAAATTTAGTCAACTCAGCCTCATAATGATATTTTAAGGAAGTAGTGTGGACAAATGTTTTTATTTTAGAGTTTAAAGACAGATGGACCTCAGGTCTATCTACTCTTAATAATCCTTGTTTTGCAAGAAACAAGAAATTTTTAATGTAAACTTAAGCACATTTTACTTCATTTTCATTCTTTCTAAATATTGCTGTATGGCTGAGTTGTAGTACTTTTCCCAGGATGAAGATGAAGACTAGAAGGAACTCTGTTAATTCCTCCAGGAACAAAAGACAAGGAAAATTAAAGAAAGATAACATCTTATTCTATATACTGTAGAAGTAATAAATCGACAATGTAAAAAACCCAGAATTTATCAAGAAGTTTTCACCTTTGTATAATAACATTTCTAACTCAAGAAAATCGGTAAGAGAAACATTGAGGGGGAAAAATGGGGAAAACTAAGAAAGATGAAGAAACGCAAGGAAGGTGGAAAAAAGTATCCCGGAGCCTTTTCCTCATTTTACTCCTTTGTGTTCTGATGTTTAACTGCACAGATAATTGTGACAGGATTTTCCACTACAATGTCCTTCTATCAAATAATAATAAACCATTTGATAGCTGTCTTCATTTCCAACAGCCATTACAATAACTAACCCATATTTCTAGCCATTTAAAAGTCTACAACATACACAAGTGAGAAGTGTGCACACTGTCTAGAACAGCTCTGATCACTTAGTGGTCAGCTGAGGGTATTACAGCACCCTGAAAATGTATTTGGCCAAGTGCTCTACAGGAGCACTTAGCTACTGAGTTGCTGTTAGTGAATTCTGAATTGACACTCAGCCACCACAATGTGAAAAACAGACAATTCCTGCAAAACATACAGATACAAGCCTAGGGAAGTAGCCTCAACAGTTATCTCCTCTACCTTCCTGTTCTTAAAAAATCATTTGTTACAAATAGAAAAAAAAGCTATTAATATAATCTATATAAACACTGACACAAATCACAAACTGAAAGAAATTTGAAGTGCTAAGTGCTAAAGACAATCGTACATTTCATAAAAGAATATGCCTCTAGCTAATCTCTTCATTAAGACTGAAAAAGGGAAACATCCAGTTGAGATTTTGATTGCTATTCAGAATTTCATATTTCTTTTTACTTTTTTCCCTTCTAAGCAGGAGGAAACTATAGGTGCCCTTGAGTAACCTTCCTTCTTCCTCTTCATACAACTTTCACAGAAGAGTTGACCAAAATGGACTTTAACAGTCAAGGTAAGGATGTACATCAATTTAAGCAACATTGTAATATTTTTCATAATATTCCCTACACAGCCCAAATATTATTCAGTTTTTTGACCTCTGATACATTTTAAGCAGATGTCTTCATTGAGCTGTCTACAGTGATACCTAGATCTTTGTCCTGATAGGTTATGTCTAATTCAGAGTCCCTCAGTACATAAAGAATACTGCAATTCACTCACTGCAGCATGAGCTGCTTCCCTCTTAGGGAGGATGAATTTCATCAGTCACTGTTGAATTTATTTTCATTTGATGTGTCAGATTCTTATGGTGTTCTTCATAACTCTCCTTAGTCTTAAATAATCCGTATAAATTTTCACTACTGGCTAATTCCTCCTCCTTGGTAAACTGCTCCCCACTTGAAGGTTTTTAGCAGCACCAGTTGCAGTGCACATTCTGGAGAAAACCAATCGTTAAGTGTCCTTCCAGACATTCTTTTCTTTTGTTATTTGCAGTAAGCTTCTGTCAGATAACACGAGGAAATGAAGAGATTTCCTTTGTATATTTATGTAATTACTCCAAAAAGATTTTTAAAATCCTTTGCAAAGTCTGAGGGGTCCATGCTGAAACTTCGTAGTCAAGACTAAATGGTAATAGGGATTTCACTATATACACTACAAAAAATGGCACATATTTTAGTTCTAATATTTTTATCCCTTATTTTTTATTGTAAATCTCTTCACTTTGGGAATTCTACACTGCTCTGGTGCTTAGAGAATACCCTAGTATTCTGAAGACAGTACTGGAATTTAAGAATGAGTTTTAAATATTTTGTCGACTTTCACGCTGATGGAAAACTAATCAAAGAAAGAGCATCTGTATTAAAACCCTTAAATTTTTTATTACATTTCTTTAAGTTGAACTTTCTGGGGTTCTAGCAACCACATATGGACCTAGGTTTTGCAATTTTCCTTAGCAGGGAAGAAACATTGACTTGACAACAGAAGAATAACATGCAAGTCTTTGAATATTAAGTTTTGCTGACATCAATAGAATGCAGGTATTCAGCTGCAAGATATCCTTTTGAAAACCAACTGACTTTAGCACCCTATTACAGTTGAAGTTAATGCAAATTGCTTATGCTCAATATGTTTTCAAAACAGACAATGAATTTAACCAGAATTATGGATGTTTTTCACAATGGTTTCTGATGTTCTGTATAGAAAATTAACTGGTAACAAGAAATCTCTGGCAAACTTCAGAAAGCTTCTAAGATTTTTTTTGTTTCATTTTGCTTCTCAGTCACATGACATCTTCTCTGAGGTTTGCTTTACTGTGTTAGTTCATACTTGATATAGTGACTTTAGAGATAAAGATCACGAATTAAACTGACGCTGGCAACAGTCTCAGAGATATTAATTTTTATGTAAAATTGGTGACTGCATTAATTAAAGTCACATTCAGTTCTGAAGGTGTTGCCACATTGTTTGTCAAGCTCATGATGGGACACGTAAGGCAACTGTGCAGGAAAATCAGACTGTCTGGTAGTCACAAGTCAAATTCTATGTCTGCATTTTTCTGGTGATGGTTGATTTGCATGCCAAAGTTCCAGTAAAATCTATGAATGTGAGACAGAGCAGCAATCAGAGAACACTCATGGTAGCAGACAAAAAAAAAATATATGCTACCTGTACAGGTGCTTCAGATGAGTAGTTTAGGAAAATGATCTTATGATTACCGTTCCATTACCACAATGGGTCTGAATTAATGTCCTCTTTTTTTTTGGTCATTTTACAGTTTCCTTGTTACAGCTCCTGGCTTATATCGCTAGTGACCACATGGCCCAAGGAAGAGAAATACCTTTATAACTGAAAATCTGTTTTATATATCCAAATCGAAGTGTGAATAGCGCAGTCATATGATTGGCATGGTATATTCTCACAGATGAAGATTTGCTGAGGCTGCCAAGAGGCAATGTAACTGCATGAAAGCTTCTCTATTAGATTAGAATACCAAATCCAGATTGTCAAAATGGCTGTATATCCCTATTTTTAAATTTACGTATTGTCACTTGAAATAGGAGACATTCACTGATCCCATGGTGTCCAGTTCTGCAATGAATGAAACTAGAGAGGGGAAAAGAGAAGCTGAATACACACAGCTCTGGTTTTTGCAGCTACAGTGATTGGGCAAGAGTAGTTGGGAAGAGACACAGTGCTCTTAATGAAGGGACCTCAACCTTTCTCTGCCTTTGAAGAAAGACCCCATTAATGATTATTCTTCTAGTGACATCAACCTTGAATAAAGTTTCACAAGTATGAGAAAGATTTCTGTTCAATAGTAGCATCACCACTTGAGCTTGTTTCAAGCTACTTTAAAGCTCTTCCATTTATGTGAAATGGCAATTTCTCTACAGGTCTGAGAAAGAGTAAAGTTAATCAGATCACTATAACACAAGGAAACTTTTATGTTCATGTAAATCTTCATATCTACATTTAAAATCACATTAGGAAACTAAACCTGGAAAATTAGAATTCACTGTTACACTCCTGATGAAAGCTTAACTTTGGGCAGTTCATATTGCAGTCAAATTAGTTATATTCTGGAGTTTTGTAATTAGTAACAGAAGTTTCCAGGAACTATGAAGCCCCCTCTCTATGTTAAATGAGTAAGGAACATTTTGCATGTGTTTTACTGACATTTTTATTAGTATTTATCAATCTCTGTGCATACATTCAAATGATAAGTACCAATTTAATTTTGAACATATTCGTTAGATTATCATCTTAAATATCAGAAGTAGTGCTACATGCTTTGTATTAAGGTTTTGAGAGATAATCCATTGTCCCTGTGTAAAAATCTTATTTTAAACTATCAATATCTTTCAATTATAATACACAGGAAGTTACTAATAAGGTGACTTTTTAAAAATCATCTCAGTAAAATTCATAGTGAATGTGAAAAAAAACCCCAAAATCAATATACAGCTGTGAATAACTATCATGAAAGCTTAAGTACTCTCCAGATTCGAAAGGAACTCATTAATGTTTGGATAGCTCTACTGATGGATGGCAAGTAGCTTATTATAGCTAGATAATGGCTACAACCTAGATATTATCTGAAATAGTTAAACCACACTTTATGTCTTTAGGAAGGATGCTCCAGCTCCATGAATGAGCCAACATTGTTTATCCAGATGGGAATATGTTCAGCAGCCAGGAAGCAATGCAAGAGGATGAAGTGTTCTCTATTGGATTAGAATACCTATATGAGAACGTCCAAATTGCTTTCTTTTCTCAATGTACAGGTCTGATCTTGATTTTATATATTGCTACGCTATGTGATTCAATCATTAATTTCCTGCTGTCCAACACCATAAAAATTGCTAAAAAGGCTGGAATTAGAAGAATTTTTCTTTTGGGTTCAGGGTGGATTAAACCTTTGGTAAGAGAAGCTAGTTGCAACTCTGACTTCCTGCCCACAGAAAATATCTCTCTACCTAGTTAGATGAACATTGTAATTGCCACACTATATCTTAATGTACTTCACCGTATTTAACCCTCAGAAAGGTTTTTTAAAAACAGCTCTTCCAAAAATCTAAGAGTATTATTTGTCTTTACTGGTTTCATAGAGGAATGGAGTATGAATTAATATTATCTATTAATCAGTGTACAAAGATATATGATATCCTACATCACAGATTTTCTTGAAGGGTTTTCTAGGCTATAAGTACAACAATTGCAATCCTGGAGGAATTACTGTTGCAAGGACAAGAATCTGTGCACTCTGAAGCTACCCTGCTCCTTACTTTATGGCTTTTAATTGTATTTAAAAATGAAAATAATACATCCCACTGTGTACCAGGTAAAAAATTACAGTGAGAATGAATCTAGGTGTTTCTGTGAGGAGAAAGATAGGAAGCCTAAAAGACGTAAAGGGAAATCAAAGAATTAAAAAAAGACAATAAAAAAGGAGATACAGATAGCTGAAGAAGAGAAGGCAAATTTTTTTATTGGAGATACATTAAAAAAATTGACTGCAGTTTTTAATGGATGAAATTAGGGTAAATTCCAAGCAAGACTGCAGATTACGTCTTATCAATTAGAAATACATTTTCTACCAACTGGCAGCACCAATGCAGGCTTGGGATTTGCTCAAATTATCTCCATTATCTTTGCTTGGAGAAAAAAAAAATTGAATGTCGCATGTAAACCAAGGGATTTGAAAAGACCCATATTGGACAGAATACTATATGCAATTCAGGAAGAGAGTCCATTCGGTCAGATACTGGTCACAGCATTTTACACTGAACAAAAATTTAAGTTCATCACTAGACATTTCTATTCCATTACTAATAGTAGCACAAGATCCTAACAAAGTAATAAAAATGCCAGAAGATCCTTCATGATGTTTTGGTGTTTAGACTGTTATGTAAAACACCAATGCAGTACTCATTTATGCACACAAACACATGAAATCAGAGAGAAAAAGGATTATAAACTAGAATTGTTGTACTCCTATGTGTGCTTACCCACATGTACCAGGTGTGTGAAAAGGGAGGAGGAACATTAACAAAATGGTAACATCTGGTTTTAAGAAGTAATGCTAGATTAACAGTAAAACTGAGAGAAAACTACATTAAATAAATAAATAAACACTCTGCCATATTTACAAGTTTGCATTTAGATAAAAGCCAAGGTCTAGTCAAAATATAAGAACTGATTCACCTACTAACACTGCTCTGCCAGCCAGAATTAGATATGAAACAGGTCATTCTAACACTTCAAAACTGACTAGCTGCAGGTCAGAAGACATTTATAAAATTCATACAGATAAAGTCGCTCCATGCTGCCTCTAGATCTGATGAAGAGCTCAGAGAAAATAGAAATGTTCTTAGATTTCACAAATAATGAAAAGCGCACCCTTTATTTCTCCCCCCTCACTTAATTCCAGTGAGAAGGCAATTGTCTGTATGAACATCAAAATGATTGATGCTAAAAAGCAATAATATATTAATTTTTACATGACCACAGTTGTACAAATCTCAATGAAATAGGGAGAACTAAAAGCTATTGTGGTTATGTAATTTATTCTTCCTGTTTACTCAATGTATTGGACAATGGTGTCACGGCATGCTAAACAAACACAATACAATCTCACTCATTTTATTCCACACCGACTGTTGTCATGTTCTGAAGAACACTCAAAGACTGAGCTCGAGAGCAGTAGTTAAAAACGGCAACTGGCTGTCAGTGGTGTAGTTTGTCATTGTTCCACAGACAAAAGGCAGACTGTCACAATAAACAGCATTTATTCATTTCAGATTTGTGGCTTAGGGCTGAGGAAGGGGAGGTGTCATTCGTAGTAATTGTAAAACACATAAATAATAATAGTAGTCTGCAAATCATTTATCAAAGAAAACAGTGGGAGTTGGCAGTGATGGAGGCAAGAAAATGGATGCTTCCAGCACAACCTAATTTACAGCTCTTTTAAAAAACCACATTTTTTCTCTCATAACAGTAAAATGGAATGTTTTGTATTAACCGCTTATGTGGTGGGTAAGCAAGACAGAACAACTAAATCATGACTTTAACGACTTATTTTAAACAAACTGCTGAGTAGCTTTCTGAACATGATTACTCTCAGCTGCTGTCAATTTTATTAACTTAATTTTACCAATTAAAAATAATTTCATATTCATATTGGCATCACCTTCACTAGCTTTTTTTTGCTTGAAAACTGCATCTTTTTAAAGAAATTACACTTTGTGAAAATACTCTGGATCGGGATTTGAATAGAAGAGGCTTTTATACTGAATGTTCATGTCTGTTTTTTCAGATGACTCTCAAATCGTAAAAATAAACTTTTGTTAATAATTCCATGGGCTGAAATTAGAAAGCAAACAAATTATTGTTGTTGAGGTTGGTATTAATATTTTTTTTAATTTGAGTGCAAATTTTCAGGCAGCCATAATAATCCTTCTCCCTTGTAAGCTCCTGTCCTGATTTACAAGGCTGAAGTCCTAGCACAGCGAAACATTTTAACTGGATTCTGACACCCCCCAGCCAAACCTCTGAGGATCTGCAAAATTCTGGGAAGAAGGAAAAAAAAAAAAAAAAAGACACCAGCAGCTGAAAAGGTGTTCCAAAAGGAAACTATTTATTTAGTATTGAATGGTGAAAGTCCTGCTCCATGTCATAACTACTCCTGCTGCTGTCCAGAGCACTGATAGTGTTTATTAGAGAGCAATCTCGTCTTACGTACCCAGAAAAGACAGATGGATATGAGTTTTTCTCTGGCGAACCACACAATGTTCACCAGATGGAAACAATGCTCCCCATACAGTTTCTCAGGCATTTTTGCCTACAAATCCTTCCCTCCCAGCACGTCTCAAATCCCACCGGGAACAAGGGCATAAAAGGGCTAAGGGAAGGACAGGTATGTCGGAGAAACTGAACTCGTGTCTCTGAATGGATCTCCTCCGTGGAAAATCCTATACAGTTTGCTGGAGAGAGAACAGAGTGAAAGATGACCTGGAATGAAAGAGTGGAGCATCATATCAGTATTTCAGCTAGGAAATGTTATCACAGCCGTTACTGCTTTGGCTATAGCAGAGAAGCAGAGCTCAGGAGTCGCAAAGAGCAACATGTCTGGCAGGGCAAGGGTGGCTCACTGAAGATGGGTGCACAGGACCAGGTTGAAGATAAGCTTTGGCATTCTTGCCTTAATAAAATGGGATGTTTTCTTAAAAAAAAAAAAAATCAAGGATTTCTCTTGATTTTGGAATTGAAAAAGATGCTACATTTGGCAGTCAGGACATGAATTTACGAGAAAATGAGAGAACACATGTAAAGTTTTTCTTGTTTAATATCTACAGCAACGTGAAATAAAAACAGTACGCTGAGAAATAAATGCTGATAAACTAATTGATAACCAGCTTTTAGAAAAGATTAGTAAAGATAAAAAAAATCAATGACTAAAACATTTTCTGAACAGAAATGGCAAAATTTTGGTTAAATTTAAATAAATAAATACAAAAGAAGGGATTTAGTCCTTTTAGAAGGGACATTCTCAGTCCAACATCAACTACACTTCTGTAACCTTCAATTAAAGTGAGACCATTTCATCTAATCTTATTGCGAAAAGCAACAAACAGGAACTTGAAATTTTTAAACCAGAATTTATTTAAAAGTACTTAAGTTTTTGTGAGAGAAGTTAAAGCTAAGCATAACACTTCTATATTCAGAAAATATGTATCTCGAAATAATAAAAATCTTCTTACCTATATTATCTTGCTAATGAGTTTGTAGAGGTTCTCTTGAACTTTTCCCAACCCCTTTCTACCCTTCTTGAGATAATTAAATACATGTATATGTGGGCATACAGTACTACACTTCTGGGTTTGGAATACAGTCTTAATTCAGCTCAAAAAGAGAAACAAAATATTCATAGCATGCCTCTCTTATTGCAGCCTACTAAGACCTTTAGCTTTCTTTTCCTGAAAAACTTCCCTCTCCTCTTAAATTACAAAAGCCTGGAATACTATACTTGAAAAGACTGAACTTTGGGGGCACATTTTCTTGGTTAACTCTTGCCATATAAGGAATCCTAAAAATTCAAAGTTATTATTTTGTAGTCTTCTTAAAGTCAATGCCTTTTAGGCAGGCATGAAAGCTCATGTATTTCAATATATGATTTTATCCTGGCCTCAGTCAGGTGCGCGGTGTTTGTCGCACCGTGTACACAGTTACTCAGAGTGACAAACACATGCAATCATTAAAGAGTGATGATAACCTTCATCCTAATTGCATTAGCACAGCAGCTCTCTGAAATGAAGGGAGATTTCCCATAACAGGAACAGCTAGGCACAGATGTAAATGGATCAGCGGTGTCACTCATAACCGATGATCACGGCCAGCGTCCGACGGTGGACAATCACTCACGCAATAACACAATCACCCTGCAGTTAATGCATGTCACTACTGATTTGCAGGGAAATTTTTGAAACCAGAATTTGCATGGTCTGTTTGAAACTTCCCTGAGCTGAATACCTAGCGTTTAGCTTTCTGGTGGGAGTTGTGACAGTAGCACTGCTCGCAGCAAACTGCCACTGTCGTTTGTTCTGCTTCAGTGCTGTTTGACTGTCACAGCCTGTCATGTAGGAAGAAAGCACCGCATCTAACCCCCTGTGACAAGCTTTAATCACCCCTATTACTCCTATTGGCTGCTCAAGCCACCTTGGGGTGTGCAGCACACAGTTATAGATCTAAAAAATCCTCGCTTTATAAATGGAAAGGCTAAAATCTGGTCTGAGTCAATCAATCTTCTAACACACAGTTGAAAGGAAGTAGAAGGATTAGATAAATAATATTAATGCAATGTTCAAGAATTTTTTTCACTTTCACATCATTAGGATACTAAATTATTTATTTTACTTCATGGTTACTTTTTTTAATGGATTCCAGGTATTCAAATTCTGAACGCATTGTTATTTCTTTCCAGGAATCATTGCTAGGATGTGGACATATATGCAAGAGTGTCACAATTGGAATTGAGTTTTTTATGCCAAAATTAAGTGAAAAAAATATTGTATCACAAGGTATACTTGTCCAAATGTTAATGCTGAGTCAAAGGGCAAAGTAAAGAATGCTTAGAATAAGTCAAAGTTAAACTTAAATTTTCCTCACACAAATTAGCATTAATTAATTAAAACGTCATACCTGCCTGATTTATCTAAGGAAACAATTTTGTTGCTGTTCTATATGGAAAGCTGTATCTTCAAGCTAGTTTTAAGAGTGTAATTTGTGAGACTGCAGTCCATATCATATATATTTAAAGCCTGAAGGGCACATGGGTCAGCAACTCAGCTGGTTAGAACACGGTGCTAATAACTCTCCTGGTCCTTTTTCTTACAGCTGGTTATCCAGAAGCCCAGGTAACATACACCAAGCCCAGTTCTGCACATCAAGAAATCTGTTTGTTTGAACTGGACTTATTATACCCAGGGTCTATTTACTGGGACAAAAGAAAAGAACTGTAATAACAAAATGTATTAACCCTTGTGAGTTTGGCTTTAGTAAGTTAATCTAGTATTATGAACTTCAAATTTCTCCATCAGGCTAATCTGAGGTCTGATAAATTATGCTACTGTGAGTCTTTACAATGGGAGATTCTTATGCTTGAGATCATCATTAACACAGGCGTCATTTCAATTAACATCTATTTGTAATTATCACATTTGTTTTGCAGAGACTGGGCAGGAAACAAGTTATCTGACAGAGCAGACAACTTGGTGGATCAATAATCTAGCACCAGGATTTATACCCATATATCCCTGCTTTAGCCCAGTTCTGAAAATATATGAGCAAGTGCACATCCTGCAGAATCAGAATAAATATTCATGCTGCTTTCATCATGTACCTGCAAAGGTTCCTACAAATTAGGGATGAAATTTTCTAAAAGACAAACATAAAAAAACCCTCATTGTCAGGCAGAACTGTCAGTACTCATTTTTATTGTGATTAAAATGAACTACTTCATTTTAATTCCTAACTAGTATGTTAAGAGAAATAACACAATGTTGGGCCAGAGTATTCTTAAATTTGAAAGAGCATGAGAATCTATAAATGGGTGGAAGTTGCATTACATAAGGGTTTTAATTTTTCATGAAAACTCTAACAGGAAAGTGGATTGTTTTCTGCAAATATAAACACACTTATCTGTGTTTCCTCTGCTCACCATAGGGAAAAAACCCCCAAAACCAAATTCCAGCTGCCAATGACATTTCAGCATTCCCTTGATTCTTCTCCTGAATATCTAAATGCAATGACTAAATGTTAGACTTTTCTGTCTAACACGAGTTTATAGTGCTGACAGCAGCTTGCACCACTCACCCATGTACACTCCTAACCTAGGTTCTCACTCCCTCACTCTGAGACTGTCAATTAGGTTAACATCGCCACAAGTCTTACAGATTTGTCCGTTATTAAAGACAAAAAGTAATTTATGTTTTCTTACATCTGTCAAACACCCGTGAAGTATCACCTAGAAATAACCAATTATAGCATCTATCCAGCAGTACACAGAGAGATGCGGGGTGCTCAGCTAAGCCATTATCAGAAAACTGCACGCCCACACTTATTTGTGGTTTGCTGCAATGCCAGTTCATCAGCTACGGGTTTACACTGTACATGTTCCCCTTTATACCTTCTGTCCACTAATCTGACTGATGCTCTCTTCCACCAATTTGCTTATCAGTTCTGAATGACAATAAGGGATAGGTCAACATCACACTGTACTTTCTTTCTGTACAGTACTTTCACCCAAGAAAGTTCGTGGAATTTGAATCCTGGGCCACCTGTCTGAGAAACCTGGTTTCTTGAATTGTCCCCTCACACAGAATAGTTCCAACAATTTTCATATTTTGAAAGGAATAAATGTTTTTGGTACTTTTTCTGCCTCAAGGTGTGGCACTGACAATAAGACAGATAAAGAATAATCCTAAACCTTTAGATCCGATTTTTCTTTTTAAGAAATGAACCTAAAAATATTCTATGCAAAGATATTGATATGCATCTTTTGATATGAATCATAATAGCAGATTTTCACATCAGGTATTTGATTCCATCTCTGAACTCTGAAGCCTCTGCAGTGTGAATGGCAGCAGGAAATGGCTTTCAAACTCTTCCTAACAGATGGAATAAAATCTGCCAGGTTATTAAATTACTACACAACTATTTTTAGTTTCCATTTCTAAATCCTTTTTCTTCTTTTGTCATATAATATGTCATTGCTAATCAAATCTCAGAAGCATTACTATTTTGAAAATAGAAGCTTGAAATGGCAGTTTATTATTCTTTGCCCTGAATATTTTTGTTGCTGGTTGATTTTTCTTCTAAAATGATGCAGTATTTATACAGATTTGTGTGCTAAAAAATGGAGAAAGTAAGTAAAAACATCAGTTTATAGGACTTACAAGCTTTAAAATTATTTTAGTGATGAATAATTGCTGTGAATCCTTATCTAGACTGCAGTCCAAGGTTCTACTTGTTTGCTGAAAGCTAACAAGTAGAAATGGCCCAATAACTATGAAAACAGAAGCAAATGCCTTGACTGTCTGGGGTAAAGCATACCGGAAGCGAAACATGCTTTATTTTTTGATGAATTGCACTTAGGAAGAATAGGAAGCTACTCAACTGTTGAGAAAATTAAACCAATTGTTTCCTCCTGTGAACTGTGTCATAGTGACAGATTTTCTTCATGTACAAAGAATCCTTTGAAGGCAAATTTACTTGTAATTCAAGTGTTATGGAAAAAACTGTCTCTTTGTTCATGTACTAACAGAAATACCCACCCTCTTTTTACATGAGGTCTATTATTACTGCTACAGCTACACTACAGTACAGAAGTGACGATAAAAAAAAGAGGAGCATTAAAAACAGCTTGAAAGTATTATCATAACAAATACTGCAACACTGAAAGGAAGTATATCAGCTGCAATGTGATTAAGTCAACTGGCAAATTCTGGTTTTACTTAAGGACAACAAACTTCAATCAGCTAAGGAGTCAATCTTGCAACTTGCAAATTGCTCCTGTAGCTGATTTTCAGTAGTGCAGCAGGCAACAGCCAGCCTGAGATGGAACAGGAAAATGCAACTGAAAAAAAAGGAAAGCAGAACACACATAGATTTAGATTGGAGTGATACTGTACAGCAGACCTGTGACACCTGGAAGCTGCACTGATTTACATTACAGCTGCAGAAGCAATGCAAAAGAATGAGAAAAGCCCCTATGTTTTAGTTCACTTCTATTGAAACTAGCGAGTGTGAAGAACCAGTTTTGGGATTTTTTTTGATGCCACTAACATGACTGATGTCACTACAAACAAACATATCATTGGATGAGGCTTCTAACTTCTCCCAGTTAAGGCATGGAACCTGATGAACTTTTTCCAGTTGGGCATGTGAACTGTGAAATGACTTTACAACACAGCCCATAGGATAATTTCTGTGGGAAGTATTATGCGCTGTAAATTTTAACTACATGGGGTTTTCTACTTATATCATATGACCAATGGAAAAGCAGAAAATTAGCAATATTCATCACTTTATTGAACCTGTCCAACTATTTACAGTATCTTTGATTTTGTGTTTTGTAGCAGAAGAATATAATGGGACATCTCTCACAATCCTGTGGTTTTGTCTTCTTATTGACTCTGCTTTTGAAGATGGGGGAAAATATAAAATAAAATAAAACTTTTTTTAAAAACATTAGTCTAAAAACTTGATTTGAAGGGCTCTATAAATGATCTATCTTCTGAAAAGGTGTCAGTAAGGAAGAATGGGAAGAAAAATAAATGTGCTTTCAAAAAGTAAAGTGATAAAGTCTACACTAAATTCAAGGCTCCCAGGTAAGGGTAATTTCACAAAGCCTTTACTTTTATTGGACAGAACTAGATTACAATTCAAAGTAAGAATTTAGGGAGCATTTGGTTCTCAGAATTGTATGTTTTCTGTTTATTTTAGGAAGGAATGGTATCAAAACAGCATCTTCCAAATCTCTCAGAAACAACTGTGTTCAAAGTTCATTTGCAATAGAAATCTAAACATAATATATTAAATAGGAAATGCCTCTTTTCTGTGATAGTCTTTGCAACTAAGTAGTTTACTAGAGGACCAATTAAGTATAGAAACATTATAATACACATCTTTAAATTTAGAATGCAATATTTTACAGTTATTGCAATATGATATTGAATTGTTTAAATTACGGCATAATAATTCATTCCTGCAGCATTCAGTGGCACCAGGCCTTTGGCCTCTTGCCTAACAATACACTAGACAAGAATTATTACATTGTAATTCACACCCTGTCATGCCTTATTGCTTAATTAAAGCATAACCCTTCATGACATGACAAGCAATTTGACTGTTACCATAATAGATTATTATTCTACCTTACTTATTTTAGTTTTACAAACCTTTTTTTTTTTCTTTCTACATGCACTGAGGATTATCAGAACAAACAGACAGATATGTCTTTACCTGTAAAGTGTGAATAGGTTTAGGAAGAATAGCTAATAACACAAGGTTGTATTTTTTATTAGAACTACTGCTTGAGTAATAAACTTGGCACTTTGTATTTTTTCATTTTGCTTTGGGAATCAAATCCCACAACACTTTGTAAAACTATTATGATTCAAGTCTCAGATATTGTATTGTTGAGCTTAGCAACCTAAATAATAAAGTTATATTATTTTGGTGAATTCTAATGTGGTGCTAAAACAACAGTGTGGCTGATGTTATGGTGTCTTTCAAATTCCAGACAAGGAAGTTCAATTTTGTTGCAATACAGCAGTTAGCAGCTACTCTGTGTGGAACATTATGTTTTACGTAAAATACATTTTTCAGAAATAACTCTTTGAATCACTTTCTTACTAAGGGCTCTCCCTCTTTGTGTTTTCAGGCTTAAAGTTGCTTATATAGAAAAGGTCATCTGTTATTAAAACACATCTGATTTTAACTGAAAATTGACTAGGTGAAATTCCTCTTTTGTAAAAAGTCAATTACAAAATCCATTGACTTGAGCAAAACATTATTCCACAAGATGCAATGGAAAAAAGTGTCAACAGCTGTGAAAACACACTTTAATATTCCAGCTTGCATTCAAAATATTTCAATTAGTAATTCATATTTTATTAATGTCTTCACATGGTCTTTACATATGCAATACAGCACAGCCATTTGGCTATGAATAATCCTTTGATTTTGGAAACTACAAGTTCAAATTTAAAATGTGTAAACATAGAACTCTGAAGATTTGTGTGAAAAAAACACTGGATTTCATGAGAAGACATATAGGCAATGCATAAAACATGCATACAAAACAATTTTGGCATGGAAATTATATATACCATACCTAATAGATGTCCTACAACTTCCACATAATATCAAGGTGCAATTTAATGAGGTTCCACTGAACTCTGTATGTCTTCAAGGTGACTGGGTTGTCCCTGGAACTCTCTGCTATAACTATAAAACGTCTATGATGTGACTGTGATATAACTGAAACAGCTGCAGTCTTTGATCATATGCTGGCAGTTTATGTAGAGATGCAGAATGCGTAATAAGGGCACACTTTATTAACTTGACTGATGTTGTGTTATTTTACTGGTTCCAAAAGCCAAAGGAGACCAGGCTCCACCATGTTATCCCGAGAATAATTTATTGCTGCAGCTATTCAAAATGAAATGCCTATCATTAATGTCTAATTGATTACCAAAAGCAAGAGGCATACATTGGCCTCAGCTGATCTGACATTTGCTACGATCTTTAAAGGTGCTGTTTTATCTAGAACTATTATTTTGAATTCGCACAAAATACATTTTAACTACAGTTTAAAACCACTGCCAGCACTCTGAACGTATGCATTCATTTCCTGTTAATAGCTATTTCTACATATATACAGTCTAGTGAAACTTACAGTGAGCTTTTACCATTACTAAATATAAAAATACACAAATCCTGAAGGCGTGATAATAAAGTTAGACCTTGACATGCCAGTAGCTACATTATCTTGTACAAAAGCATCTCTGCCCTCCTTAACAAGTTAAAACATCTTTTGGCTCCACCAAAATGTTCTAAATGATTCATCTTTATCAAAGCAGCCAAATTAGAGAGGAGATAATACATACTCTAATTTGGCTATTTGAGATAGTTAAACTGCATGTCCAGCAATTAAGAGAAAAATTTACTTGAAACCTAGATATTTTGCCTCATGCATCCAATATGGAAACTCACAATAACATAGGTAAATATGAAAATTTGCAATGGGTTACTTTGGACAAAGAGTTATTTCACAAATAGATGAAATTAACATACTCATAGAAGAACTAGTAATAGGTTTGCACGTATCCTAATAGTATAAAAATATTTCTAAATATGAAGGGCATTTAAAATAGACACTTGTTAATAAATTGTTTTTTAATTCCTACTTCTTTTTTCTCTAGCTTCCATTTATATCTCTGTACTCTTAACTCTAATTTTAAGTTTTGCTTGGTCCTTATATTTTTATTAGAAGAACTAAAAAGGCCTGCACTCTTAAGTCATTCTGTACCCATACTCCCAGTCTGCCTTCTTCTGCAGTCTTGCACAGAAAATACACATTTTCAGAACCTTTTGGGGCACAAAGGGGATGCTGCAAAATTATTGTACTGCTTTGATGGGACGGCTCTCTCTCCAGGACCTCCCTTATGTAATCCTTGCTTTAGTTGTCTTTTCAATCCCTTCCTCAATAGACTTTATGCTGCAGTTGAGGGGTGAAACATCTCAGAAGTTAGAGAGAGCCTGGTCCCCCACAATACATGTTTTACATTTTTCCATGGAGTCCTTAATCTAGATACAAACAGCTAGATCTGTTTCTATTACACTTTTAAGCACATATCAGTAAGCCTTTATACTTTTATTTTTCTCGGTATGGACATTCCCCAACAAAGTCCAATTCCTCTAGCCCTCAAGCTTAACCACCCCGTTTCAAGTGCCGGCTCCTTTTTAGAATACTAAAAGATTCTGAAATATGTCCATTTCCCCACCCCCTCCGCCTTGAATATGTCCCATTTCTAGAAACAAGAGGAGATACCAGGTAAATCTAAAATATAAACACTGAAAAGGAACAGATTTCTTTCATGAAAATCTGATACCTATTTCACAAGCTTCATTTTCACTTACATTTGTCATAGGCAAATAAATTGCCAGAAATTAAAGCTGTAAATAAGGAACGAATAAGCTAAAGTGTTCTAAGTTACCCAGTCAAAAAAAAACATTATCAGAAAATTTTTCTGAGACTGAGTATCTTCTTATTGTACCCTGGATTACTTTTAAAAACATAGATAAATCTTTCTGTAGGCATATGTTTGGCCTCCTTTCCATTTTTCTCTCCCCCTTGGCTGCTGGTTGTACTTCCTATATACTATTTGCAATGCAATTGTTCTGCCAAATATCTCTGATACCTTCCAGCACCCTTTATTCCTTTACATCTACCATGCTCTTCTCAATAAGCTTTTTGTGAGCTTCAGCTCAGATGAGAACACTAAACTTTATTCAATGACTTCATCTTAACTGACTCCTGGAAAATATGCAGTTAAATTAGCCACAAAGAAAAGTTCATTACTGAAGTACTAAACTGAATCTACAAAGAAATAACTGCTTTACAGATATAAAATCTCTGATACTGACTGTGGGTCAAAATTATGAGAACATTTCCAGATAAACCACTACTCACTCATTGAAATATCTTTGTGGAATACCACAAAACTTCTGTTCAGAAGGTATATATTGCTGTGCAACACTATTTGTGATGCAAAGCATTGCCCACTGACTTATAAAGTTTTGTTTTTTAATATTTCTTGTCTTATAATACTGAATACTGTGCCATTATTCAACCGTATGTGAATTAACAAAAACTCCATTAATTTTCATAGTAAAACAAATCTTACACCTAAAATCTGAAGGGTTGACTCCTATAGTTAAATATGTTTCATAACTCTGCAAGATTTTACCCCCCTCCCTGCCCTCAGGAGAATATAGACGGCTGAAAAATAACTGTTCCTACGCTCATCTGTTCTCCTACCTTTTCTGATGAGCTGGCTGCAGAAAAGTGTATAAATGGAAAGCTCAATTAGTGCAATTTTTGTATCCTTGGATGTCAATCATGACTGTTGAGAGGTGGGACTTCCAGGATCTCTGTGCATTAATTAAGAGCTCATCTCAGAAGAGTAGTCATTACACCTAAGGACCAAAAATAAGTTTTAATTAGAGTCTAGAAGACAGCATGCCATCTACTTAAAAAACTAGTTCTTTAGTTAAAAATGAACAGCTATGGGACGTTATTAGTAACAATGCAAAGGGCATAAATCTACTGCTTGTCCTTCAGAAGGCAGAAATATTCTTGTGCTTGTAGGCCTGCCTGGAAAAACTGGACAAGTTGTCTAACACTGTGTGCACACCACTCAGATTTTAGCCAGGAGGAACGAATGCCAATAGGATTATCAGAGCCATGTGAAATTACTGAGGGGAGGCTGATATTGAGGGCAGGCTGTTACCCAGCTGAACTTAGGCCATATTTCCCTCTTCTAGCCCAGAACGCCTCTGACTGCACGTGCAAGAGGCAAACCAACAATTTTCATAATTTGAAAGGAATAAATGCTTTCGGTGCTTTTTCTCAGCAGAGGGGCCAAGTGGGCACAATGCACCAGGGTCATTCACCACTGATACAACACCAGGGAAGCTCTGGCCGGCCCCAGACATTTCAGGGCTCAGGAGAGGTTAGAAACAAGCTGGGCTAACTGGTGTCAGCTGCCCAAGAGGTCTTTCCTCGTGGCATGACTTGTGTGGGGACAATCAAATATTCTGCTTAGGATTCTCTTGGGAAATAAAGGATAAATAATTGATCATATCATTTATAAATTAAAGGTAGGAAAACAAATTTTAAGAGCTGGTCTGGAAAATAAACATGTCAGCTAATAACTCAGGCATGAAAAGGGGTAAAACTGAGAGAAAAAATAAGTTGACTTTCCAGGGAACAAGCAAATGTTGTTTGGCTAGGGCTGAAATAAGAAATATAATATAGTAATAAAAAAATCAGAGCAGCAGTCAGATTGGCCTAGGATATATGAGGCAAGACAAAAAATATTCAAGCTCCAATATGAAAATAGAGAAGGAAAAACAGTCATAAAAATTCAGTGTTACAAATACTGTGGTTTCTTGAAGGACACAACTTAACATATACTTAAAATTATATAAGTAATAATAACAATTATAAAGGTTATGGCACATAAAGAGAGCAGAATGGGAAGGCACGTCAAAAGGAGAATAAGATTTACTGTGCATCCAGGAACAGTAGAACAAGTGTTATGACCTTCATTGCTACTATGTTTCGTGGTCTTTTACTAAACTATCTGTAAATACATTTAAGAGACAGATATTTTTCTGAAACACATAGTTTGAGAAAGACATACTATAAATTTCCAATCTAATCAGTATACCTGAGGAGAAATGAAAAAGAGAACCAAACTTCACAGCAAAAATCTGTTGCTGATGGTAGATTGTTTGTTTTATTCTAAATAACAGTGAGTGATGAAATGAACATTACAGTAAGGGAGCAATCAGACATTCAGAAAAATATGGACAATAATTTATGCTAATGTCATTCAGAAAATTTATGTTAATGTCATTAATAAATGCTTTTAATATTTCATGTCCAAATGAAATTTTATAACATTTGTAAAGCAATTATTTCTAGTAAATTTTCACTGCCAAGAACTGTTTTCTATATAATAGGCACATAAACCCTCCAGAATTTACTGACTTGAACTACTACTGTATTTACTGGTAGATTTCAGTGGGCCGCTTCAGGTTATCAGATGTGCTGGCAGTACACACCAACACACACTTGAGAGAATGTTAGTATGTTAACAGAACCTTGTTACTTAAAAGTTCAACTTTCATTCTGCAAAACAGAGTATATGCTACTGCTATGGATATATGCATACTACAAAATCTGATATTTACTTCGCTGTAGGTCTAAGTTATTTTTCACATGATAACAGATTTCAGGAAAGGACACATTTAATATTGGCTGGCACTATGGGTAGGTTGTTTTAAATAAAAATGAATTTATCCAAGGCTTGTCACTTGTATTCTCTGAAATACAGAAAAGTCCAGAGTCTTGCTATCTGGGGCTTCCTACTAATAACTTTTAATACACTCTTTGTCAGCTGCTTCTCTTGATTAATACTGAAGAGATAATAGATATACTAAACTCCAGAAGAGACAGAGAACCTTTGTTCCTCTGAACTATTATATCAATTTTTATAATGGTTTAATTTGTTGTTATTCACAAGGGACAATGCCGAGAGCTGATGCAGAGGACTAGCAAAGTACAGACTGCATGTTAGCAGCATGGTGCCTTCTCAGTCCTTCATGTTTGCTCGTTTGCCTCTTCTGAACTCATATTCCAATTCGCTGTTTTGGAAGCCAGCCATAAAAGAAGCTAACTCAGACAATAAAATCTGGGTGATCTACTGAACTGTGACTGAGATTTGTGACCTGCCTTAAACTGAATCAGATTCAACTACAAGACTTCTTACAAGCAGCTCTCACCAAGAGCCTGGCAGAATGTCAACACGGTTGTACTAAATATTCGACACAAAACTTGCTGAGAACCACATGGTATCATGTATTGTCATGGAAGTAACTTAAAGCTGGATTAAGTCATAGAAATTAGAAGATGTTTGTTACAGTGAAGAATGTTGTATAGCAATTAAATTATACTGAACAGAAATTCAAAAAGATGAACAACACTAAAATTACTGCAGGCACCCTCCTGGCCAACTCTGCAGTTCGAAAGTTTTATGCCTTGTCCCAAATTTCCCCTGTGGTCAACAAAGAAAGGGAAAGGCACTTCCAGATATCAAACCAGACCTAAAAGAGCTTCCACCTCTGCACTCATAGTAGTGCACAGACTTGGACATGTTGGTGAGTACTTGCATTTACTTAACCTACATCCTAGAGTTTGATTTTCAGCAGTGTCTAGTAAATAAATTTCAGCACAGCATTGAATATTTATCTGCACATTTAGATGCTACTGGAGATATGGGCAGGGATTTCCCAGTTTCTATAACTTGCTCCCTACCACAAAATTAATAACACAAAAAAGTACTAATTCACACTAAAAGTCCTATTCATGCTGAATTGTATTTATTGTCTCTCATATGGTTAATACTTTAGTCTTTGGGGAAAAAAACCCATTTTATCCTGCTTTAACATTTTTAATTTTTCTTTCCTCAAAAAGAGACCAGAACAATGAAAATATTTAGATTAATTTATCACCATAGATGTGTTTTTCCTCTAGTTAAGCTAACATTTTAAGAAAATTTCTGACTCTCCTATAAAAAATAAACTTCAGTGTGTGATCAGAGTCAAGAAGCCTAGAGCAGAAGTACTTAGCTTTCAATCTAGAAACAGACTATGGGGATGGAACTGCAGGACCACAGTTTATTCTTTGTTAACTGATGAAACATTTAACTTCTTAGTCTTGAGAAATAATAAGAATCTGAAATTCAAGCTGAATATCAGTGTGTTTACACAAGGGGTGGAGATAAGCCAATAAACATAACAAATAGCTTTTAACCTCATGGAACATTTCTTATCTTCAGTAGTTTCTGCAGAAATTGTAGCGACAACAGAAAAAGTTTTATGCAAGGACTATACAGAAGTGTGTAATAAGGCACTGGAAAATATGAAAGTGTAAAGAAAAATGAATTAAATTTTAACTGAAAAGAAGTAGCAACATTTATAGGAAGTAGCAAAACAAGCAGAGAGAAATTTCTCCATGGCCTGCGCTGTCTACAGATCCAGGCCTCTTCCTGAAAACCATGCATTTTTTGTACAGCACTGGAGTCACTTTCAAAATGATTCCACTGCAGTCAGCAACACCCAAATTGCAAATGGAAGTTATTAATCAGACACCGGTACCACAATGTTTTCTACTGTCAAGACAACCACCACTGCTGACTAATGAATAAGAGGTTTTGTTTTAATATATGATACACCTGTATGTGATAACTTGGGTTTCAGCATCTTGCTGCCTCATTTTGGTACACAACCAACCTTTTTATTTATTAAGTTTTCTTAACTTTCCTCATGTCAATTTCTGTGTTATTTCACAGGACCAAAGCAGGAAATAGAAAAATTCTATCAAATTTTTGGTTTCCATCATTATTCATTGGGAAATTTTGGATTGCTTTTTATTTATTCTTACATTTTTAAAATTTGAAGAAGTTAACAACATCATGGTCTTCAATATAATGAAAAATGTTTATTATATTTGGGGAACAAGGGAGGCAACATTTTAAGAATATTTTGTGTTCGTTAACGGGGCTGGCTGATATAATTTCAGCTTGTTTGATAAAACTTTGTGAGAAAAAAATCATCACAGACAAAATATAATACAGAAATTCCAAGAGTTAATAAGACAAGAGTAGAAGGACTACTAATTGCAAAACTTCTGGCTGTCTGATTTCAGCTTGATTAATGGGTTTCTTTCACTTGGAACTTTATGATCAAAACCTCACAGAAAGGAAGTGATTAAGGCAGCACCAGAAAAATGATGCAGGAGTGGTACTGAGAACGAAACGTGCTTGTGCAGAAACAATTGAGGTTAAAAATTAAGTACCTGGGCTTGCCTAAATTTGAGAGAATAATATATTTTCAGCAACATCATGCTTACTTGTACTGAGCCATGCTCATAGAAAGGTTTAGGTGAGAAGGGACGTGAAAGACCGCCCAGTTCCAGCCACGGACAGGGACACCTTGCTGGCAGCTCTGCCATTTAGAGAAGAAAGCTGTGCTCTGGAATGTATTTCCAGAAACCTCCTAGATTGCTAATTCCCTGTTATGCTGTCCCTTTAACAGGTGCTGGAGTAGTTGAAATGCCCCATGAGAACCAGGCCTTTTGGACATAGGACTGCTCCTATCTGTCTGTAAAGAGCCTCACACATGTGGTCTTCCTGGTCAGGTGGCCTGTAGCAGATCCCCACTACAATGTCACCTGTCCCTGCACTCCCATTACCCTGAGCTAGAAGCTTTTGGCTGACTCCTCATTCATCCCCAGACAGAACTCCATGCACTCCAGGTACTCATTGACAGAGAGGACAACACCACCACCTCCTGGCCTCCCATGTCTGCTCTTCCTAAAGAGCCTTTATTCCAACATTCCAGTCATAGAAGCCATATTTCTGTGATTTCCAGTAAAATCATATCCCCACAGGCATGCACATGTCTGAATTCTCACTATTACTCACGCTACTTGGTCTTCCATAGAGGCATCTAAATTGTGCCCCCAACGACATTGACTTACTGGCTGAAGAGGCTGGAATTCCTTTGTGCTGCTCTTCATGTGCTCTCCTGCTGGCCTGTGATACCTCTACAGGCTCCTGGGCATCTACTGGCACCAAACTGGTAGGAGTGGAATGAATTAAAATTCCCCTTTCCCAGAAAGTCTCATTTAACGTCTTCATCATCTTGTCAAATGTATGAATGAAGATGCTGTTGTCTTCCTCTGATAGATGAGCTCCATCAGTCCCCAGCAGACCAGGTTTTCAAAGGGATAAGTAAGAGATAAACCCCTAGCTGTGTCACCATTTGTCAATTCACTGGAGTCAGCCAGCCCTTTCAAACCCCTTTCCTCTGACTAGCAGGACTGCTGAAAGAACTGCCTTCCTTCTGTGTTCCAGAGCCCCTTACTGCTGCTTCCAGGACTCTGTAACATTCTTCTTGATAGTCCTCAGACTGCATCTGGCTGCATCACTGTGAAACATCAGCAGTGGATAGCAGCCAGGAGCCAGCATCCAGCTTTTCATCTCAGAGACACCCCTGACAGAAGCTGCAGGTGAGCAGCACACCTCTCTGGAGAGCACTTGAGGTTGCCAAATGGTGCCTCCACAGCTCTCAGGAGAGCCACCTGCTATTTGCTGTCTGGAGCCTCCTCTTAGCTGCACTGCTTGTTGCACAGGGAGCAGGTTGGACTGCCTGACTCAGCCCCAGCAGCTCTCCTGAGGTGACAGCTCTCTCCTCTTCAGTTTGTAGAGCAGTGAACGGGTTCTGTAAGGGCACCTCAGGCTTCAAGGAAGTTTCTTTCTCCTGCTGGTCCTTGCCACTGCAAGCTTCCATTCTTCTGTATTACCGGCCCCCTTCCTACAGTGCGTGTGCTGTTGGAGGAAGTTTTCAGCTGTTTGGCTGCAGGCTCTGGGTTCCCTGCAGACTGTACTTGGAAACAGCTATTTAACTCCTCCTCAGCTTCCCTGATGTTATATAGCCTTATCACCACCTCCTGCAGCTCAGCCACCTGCACGCTCCACTGACCTGGGCGAGTGAACCTATTGTGATCAACCATTCCTGTACTTGTGATGTGTTTCTGAAGGGAATGGATAACACATGTCTTTTTAGGGAGATACTCTTTGTAACTTTGATCTTTGTCACAAAACCTTACAGAAATGTGTCACTGACACAAAATCAAAATTTACAGTTGGGCTCACCAGGTTCACCCTATCAGAAAAGGGAGCAGTGTCCTAGTATCAAGACTAAGAATGGTAAAATAAAACAAGAAATGGAGGCATAGTCTGTCTGAAGAAAACACTTGTAAAGGTTGTACGTAGGATGAATAAGGCACTGACTGACATGAAACTGGAGCAAGAATTTGAGAGCACAGCTTCAGTCTGAAGTTAGGTCAACTGCCATATTCAATCCTGCCAAAGTGTTGGTAAGGTTTGTCGCTTGAAATAGAAGTCTGCAAGACAGACTGGGGAAGAGACCACAGGTGCAGCTTGCCCCTGCACTGTCATAACAATAAATAAGGTTATCTGTCATGATCAAACCATCTGGAGAGGTCCTTTATACTGTACTGAATAGATGGTATACATGTATTTAAGGTCATAAAGAGTGCTTAAAACAGCACTGATTTGCAAGTAGTCTGTGTCCTATAATTAAAGGCAGTCCCACTGTAAATGTGCAAAAATTTCAGGAAGAATTTTAGGGGATTTTGGTACTAATGATTTACAAATGATTATACACAACTTCAAAAAAAAAAAGAAAAACAGATGACTGCTCAAAATGCCATATACTGCAGCAGCAGTCTAATATTGAAAGCAGTGATCCAGTCATCAATGTCTGGGTATTTATTCCTTTTTACAGAAGTTATTTATAACAGAGGCTGGTTTCATCATCGTATATCAAGTCATATTGTAAGAAAAATTATCTACCCTGCAAGTAGCAAATTCACAAAACCCAACAAACAAATCTATCTTTTTCCTGCAAGTAAGGCATACACTCAAGCTTTGCAATTCAGAGTACACAGGGAAATCCAGCTGATCATGGGATTACCTCTGGGACAAAATTAATTACAGCTAAAAGAACAGGGTCTGGATTGAGATCTAGCCTTGACCTACCCTCCCCCCTTCTGCTGTAGAATGCAAAAGCTATGTTAAATGATATTTTTTTAAAGGAATCTGAATGATCAGTATGCTTACTTTTCTACTGCTATCTATCGTAATAGGAAAATAAACATCATAACGTGAAAATAAGTAATAGATATAATTTCTTTCCAGAGAAGCAGACAGGTAGATTGAGAAATATTATGTACCATGCTGATAGTCTACAGTGTGCGAAAGTGAAACCAGTACTGAAATGAATTCCAGCTCCCTTGTTTCCTCCCTTATGACCTCTCTTCTGTCAGACTCAAAATCCACTAAACTTCACACATATAGAACAGGAGGCACCACAACACACTTGGTACTCTGAGAAAAATCTGCCTGTTATCCGTTCTCCACGTTAAGTCCACTTCACTGCAAAAAGCTCCTGTATCAGCATTTCTGTCTACAATGAGGTTGTTGCACCCTCAACTATAAACTTCAAAAAAGTAGCTCTTTCTCTCTTTCTATAGCTATCTGTCTTTTCCCAATAAAATTGGCACATTTCTCTGCAACACCATCTTTTTGTGGGCTGCAACATATGGGGCTTAATAACACAGCATCAGACTGCAATTTTTAGCCGAGCCTTTCCTGTCCCGTTTCACAAAATAAAGGTGACTGCTGCTTACCTTCAACGACTGTCACAGACAAAAAGAGCACCTTGTCAGAGATAATTTTCTAACAGATGAGCAAACCTTCAAAACAAACGTGATGTCTTCAAACATAAACACATCTCGCCCCCTTAGATTTCAGCATGCAGCTTCACACAACTTAACTCACCAGAGATATTAAAAGTGAAAGCTCCCCTGGCTTCACAATCAGGAAGACAAAGCAGGGCTACCACAGCTTTTCTAGGCTACTATTTAGCACCTCTGAATCAAGTCACCAGCTGTTGGAGGTTTGCCTAAACAACAGTAAACCAGAGAAGAGTTGCAAATTAGCACTTCCCCCCTTTTGGCTGGCTGATACTTTAAGGGGAGGAAGGTAAAAGCCTCATTAAAGTTGCTTTTCTTGGTGAAGAAAAGCAAGTCAGGGTAGGGTAATACCCTTAGAGTGTTTACAGATAGCAAAAAAACCCAAAACAAAACAAAATACCCAAGAAACAATGCACCAGACTTTGCAATAGGGCTATTTATTGCAATATAATGATCTCTCTCTAGATCACTGGGATGTTGGGGAAAATGTGAGCATCTTTTTCTGATGCTCACCAGCTGATTTAACTTGATGAAAAAGAAACTTGCACCTAGGAGATTTCTTCCTAAGTTGCAAGCTACAATTCAGGGTTTCAGGTTTCTTTGCATCTATGGGAACATTTTTTTTTGTTTGTTTGTTTTTGTTTTGGTGGTTTGGTGTTTTCCTTTCTTGGTTGATGTTGGTGATGTTGTTTTGCCTTTTTTTTAAAAAATCCATTTTCATCTGAGTATTGAAACTGAGGAAAAATTATTAATTTTCACAAGGTGTAGAGCTGTACATGCCACATCTATGGACTGCCTTTATGATTAGTCTAGGCAATGCTGATTAAACCCCTTTGCTTTTTGAAAAATGCCTTAATTGAAATACTTTACTAGAATTAAGTTTAGGTTGACTTTTTCCCCCCTCCTCATCCGCTTGAACTGAGCACTGAAGGAACTTGAAGACATTGCACACAGCCTTCCTGCAAGCACTGTGTTCTCCTCTGGCTGCAGAAATATCCTTTAGCAAAATACAACTTATTCCTTGTGGTAGAAAGCTGAAACATTTGAATAAAGTTGTTTCTACTGTCCTCTACTCATGCACAT
Source organism: Bombycilla garrulus (assembly GCA_013400315.1). Classification (NCBI taxonomy): domain Eukaryota; kingdom Metazoa; phylum Chordata; class Aves; order Passeriformes; family Bombycillidae; genus Bombycilla; species Bombycilla garrulus. Next base: position 386,140 of record VXBU01019354.1, on the reverse strand, counting down.
TAATGCTACAAGTTTGGGAGTAGTATCTCATTGACAAACTAGTAGCAAACATAGTGCTTTAAAACTTTGTTTAAAAAATTATTTCAAATCATAAATATGCTTTGTTTAATTCTTATCGTTGATAAACACGGTCACAGCCCAAAGTCAAACTGATATTATTTTAATTTCATGGTTTTGAAGCATCAGTGCTTAGAGGGAAAGAGTTTTCTAAAGGCTTGGAAAAGTAGAAAATATTGTCATCAACCTAACTTTGCAAAAGTGTTCAAATTGAAACTTTTTATAGTGGTAACCCAGTTGTTGACAGTCAAGTACCAACCATACTTCTGGTTCAGAGGCCACCCCAGCTTTATGAGTCATGATTAAGGACCACATCACTGCAATTTCTGTTGCAAAGCAATCATGGGGATAGAAGATAATCGCTAGAATGTCGGCGTTTCTTTCCTGTATGCTGTTTCTGTATAGACCTTTGTGTCTAGACAATGCAGTAAAACATCCTATTTACTGTTTAAAGTAAATGAATCTGAACAATGATGGTGAAACTGTCCTTTTAGGCAAGTAATGATCTGCAAAACTATAACCTTCTCATCGTTAGAGACAGATTTGCAAACTGACTTATAAGAAAATTGAAATAAAACAGCTTCATAGGCTGTTCAGTCTGACTAAAGCAGCATCCTTGTGTACCACTAGAGTTACACAACATTCAGCTTTCTGTTTGCATCAGTTGAAGGTGTAAAACCGTAGTAAAATAGTGAAACTATATCGCTGCCTCTGCCCTGCAGCAAGTGTGATAATGTTTTTCTGTGTGCACAACACTGCTTCTGCTTAATGTATATAACTAAGGAATGTGTGAACCATACTAAACTTTCTGTTGATAATTCTAACAGGCTGGCTTTATTTCTGCTTTAAAACATCTATGCACATTTTTGTTATTACACTTCTCTTATTCAATCATTATCTAAGTCAACATAGCAACGTCTTTCATCAAGACAGCTTGTATTTATCACACTTCATGTATTTAAATTGTATGTCACCCTGTTAAGTGAAGTCCAAGGAAAATCTTGATTGATTCTGAAGTTAACCATATGGTTATCTAGCAAGTCAGCAGAAACTAAATTCATTACCAAGATCACTTTTATATAATTATTATTAACTAGTATTGTTTTAATGCGTATTTTCTGTAGTCTTTGGTTGGGTTAAAATGGCAATGGTAATTTAGTGGCCACTGTTTGTAGTATAACCAAAGCCCACTAGTGTGTGAAAAAGGGTGCAAATCTCAGAACAATTCAGAGAGCTTGTTTTCTGACAGCTAGACTGAAATAAAACATGATTATGACATGACGTAATTGTGTATCTTTTAATGAAACTCTAAGAAGTGAAACCAAGCTTTTCCTTACCTGCTGCCCCTTTCCACCAGAATAAGGATAAGGGCAGGGAAAAAAATAAACCCAACATTTTTCACACCACCACCTAATCACTTTCAGTCACTTTTTTCTTATGTAGGAACAGGAAAAGCTCAGACCAAACTAAAAATAATTGCAAGGAGTATTACTGCAGTTGTAAAAGCAAACTCTGAGAAATAAGATTTTTCTTTCTTGGGTATGTGCATTTTGATATATTCCATATTTGCATGATCCTATACTGTTTTTCCCAAAACTCTTCTGCCTCACTGAGCAGGGATGTGCTCTGGGCATGAATAGGGATCACCTCAAGAAGGGTGCTGTTTGTCATGAGACTCCTCTCAGATTTCTGGCAGAAGTTGCAAAATGTGAAATAAAGAAAGCAGATGCTATCAGAATGACTTGTCAATTTATTAAACTTTTGCTGCATAGAAATGGATTCTAGATCCTACCCTAGACTTCCTACAGGGTACTGCACATCCCCTAAAATGCATTTTCAAAGTTGATACCAAGTGGTGTATTCCCTGTTTCTAGGTCTGTGGAGCTGTCTGGAAACTTTGTCGTCTATTTAAAGAATGATGAAGATTCACAAATTAAAATATTTCCATGGTTGTAATATTAGGCTGTGTCATGAACATAGACCTATATGATTCTGATTTTCTGCACAAATAGGGCTCAGCATCTTAAACTGTGCACTCAGATCACTGGATTCTTTTACTTCAGTCCCTGTGACAGCTCGACACAGAACTTTAGGCACAGCCTTAAAGCAGTGTAAATTCTGAACTTCTGACTCTTGCTGAAGTTTTAAACTTCCAGCTAGGCACAAAATTCTCAAACATTTCTATCTGTGAGGTGGCTAAAAGGGAAGCATTAACTTTTCACTAGCTTGTGTATGGACAGACAGACTCAAGACTGACCTGTAGATCAAGACAGAGTGTATGCTGCCAGCAAAGAGCACAAGAGGATGATGCAGGTACTGAAGTGTCAAACTCTCATGAGCTCAGTTTCCTGTGCAAGGCCAATGAAGTCACAGTAGAGGTGACAAGAGCCCATTCATAAAAGCATTGTGGACTCGGGAACTTTGAATCACTGCACTTTCTGGAATAAGAGTGAATAATATATATTAGGATTCCTTGTAAATCACTGATTTTGCTTCTTAGTCTTTGACCCAGTCCTATCCATCTGCTCTGGCTCCTATGACAATTATAAATAATGATCTCCAGCCCCACAGATGGGGTTTGAAATGAAATTGATAGTCATGAGTGGAACTCACACAATAGTGATGAGCATCATGCAAAAGCTCAGAGGGTAACAACTATACAGTCCAAAATGCCTGGGACCACTCTTTGTGTCAGGGTGATTGAAAAAGCTGCTTGGTCATCCCAGCCTGCTTCTGTGGTCGGAATTAGGGATGATCTGGAAAAAAAGAAGCTGAAGATTGTAGCATTTGATACATAAAAATCACCTAGTTGAAATTTACATGGGCAAAATAATTTCTACTATTTGTAACTCCTGATCACTTGATTTTGGAACTTTGGAGATTTTGTTGTTTTAGCTGTTTTCACCCTGCTGACAACTCTGTACATATGTCTGCATGTTCCAGCTCCATTAAACCTAAGCAACAAGAAAGAAGAAAGCAGAAATCCCATACCATTCCAATGTTTTGAGAAGCTGCACAAGAGGAAAAAAAAAGAGATTTTGATATATTTTTGATATTTTTGTGAACTGGCAGTGGTGCTTTATTTGTCAAACACCTACAGGTTTTTAATCACTAGTCAATGGAATTCAAACTCATTATATGTCCAGTCCCACTTGAGCTGATACCCTTATTGAGTCATTCAGCATCTGGCTGGCATCACTGAATAAAAGTGGATATCATGCAGATTTGGGAGTTATTTGATAGTCAAAATTCTGATACACTATTTTTAAAATGGATGTAACACACACTTCAGGGCTTTGATACCAACTTGTTTAATTGGCTAAAAATTAATAAGAAATCAGAGTTCTTTCAGGTTTCTCTTCTTGCTCTTCACACTATGAGGCCATAAGGCACAATGAATATATGTAATATTGCTCTTGAAAGAAGAGTTCAGGACACTTTGGACAGTGCTGCTTATATTCAAAGCTCACTGCAGAGGGGTTTTTGTATTGCGTATTCTGGCTGTATTGGCTATCATGAAAACAGGAGGTCACTCAGTGACACCTCATTAAGGATTCTGACTCTAAAAATATTTCATCTGCAAATAAATGTATTTCATTTATCAAAGATTGGATTTATTTACCAAAACACCTTTTGGAAACCATTATAAACCATTTTCTTCAAGCATGTTCAGTTACTTTTGCATTGTCCACCTAACTGCTAAGTGATATCCACTGCCAGAGAATCTCTTGTACAATGGCAGCTAAGGTGATACTCTTCTTGCCTTTTGTAATTATTTGAGGTTTTTTAGGTTGTGCTGAGAAAGACTACAAGGATATTCAGTGCAGAATGTTACAAGATGGAAAGGTACAGAATCAAAGCCTTGCCTGCAGGCACCAGTGCCCCTTGGTACAGCAGTTCTTTTTACCTGCACAATTAGGATACTTGTTTGAGCCTGGTAAGATTTCAGTGTACATCACAGTATTTCTATTTTATATTTATACCCTGTGACAGGGTATATCAACATGGAATGCACAGGGAAAACTGGTTCAGGTCTTAATATGAAAATGTTTGTTGATGTCTCTTGTGATAAAACTGTTGTACATTAAAATTTCCCTTTATATAGAGGAAATATATATATATAGTTAAAGAAATGAGTGAGGATGTTGCTGTAGCATAGAAAGGATATTATTTACTTTAAGTGCCCTCTAAAAAAATAATTTTAAGGTAGAAAGGAATGAGAGTGATAACACTGAACATTGAAAAGATTCACATTAAGTTTAGATTTTCTCACCTTTGCAAAGTACTCAATCTGTATAAAATAAAACAGGACTTTGTTCTACAAATAGTAGTTTTCAGTTATCTGAAAATACATGTCCTAGAAGCATGTTCAAAAAAAGAATATAACTGACACAAAGTTTCTGTTAAAAGAATTCTGTCAAGGTAAAGAAGAAAGGAAACTAAAGAAGCTGTACATCACTGGTATGTGGTGTAATTAGCTGTGGCAGGTCTTTAATTGTCATAGACAAGATGACAGAAGCTACTTATATCAGTTTTGTGGCCTATTTATATACCAAAGTCATTATGACCCCTGAGCTTGTTTTAAAAAAATTAAATTTCACTAATGAATTCTCGATTTTTAGCCAAAAAGAATATCCTAAAGCAATTTTGACCAAAGTCTGTGATGCGTAAGTGAACTAAAGCTACCTAAAAGAAAGCTGAGAAATCCCTTTAGGAGACGAAACACCACAGTAATGTAGATTAAGCTATGATGGTACCTGGTTTTTTGCTTCTCTGTGTGCAGGAGTTGTGATGGAAAAAGGGGGATTTCTGATGGAAAGAAAAAAAATAAAAGTGGTTCAAAAAGTAACCGGAAGTTAAAAAATTGCAAAGCAACTTACTGCTATTACAGTCTGACAATTGCCTAAAATTGTTTTGTTTCCAGGTAATTCATTTATGGAGATGGGCTTGGAATCTTTGGAAATACGCAGTAAAAGCAAATGTGAACATTAGAGGATGTGTGGGAAAGATTCCTGAAGCTGACTGTAAAGGTTTCTGATTCTGCTTAAGCAGCTCACACACACACCACACAACGTGTATGTTTCTATTAAGAGACCAGGATACACAGAAGAGACCAGGATAAGATGAAAAAGACGAGCATATTTCTGTGACCCACAGAGATCAGGATGCAGAAAAAAAGCAGCGTTGGCAGGGAGTAGAGGAAGATGCCAGGGGAAGGGAGGATCCAAATGCCACTCTCCTTTTTGGGCTTCAACGAGAAACAAACTCTTGAAAAACAGATTCTACTATGGAAGAAAACAGAGGTGTGAACAAAAGCGAACTGTGAAAAACTGTGGAGGAACCAGAAACCAAGAAGTTGTATCTCCTGCAGATTTCAGAGATAGGATCTTTTATTGAGATAAAATCTTCATTACCTAAGGGGAGAATCTGAAAGCAATGCCACATACAGGGTGAATGTTCCAGAGTCTTTTGATCTGTCTTTTAGACACTTTTACAAAGAAAACTTTGATAGGCTCTTGATGTCCTAGCCAAAGATGTTACCACAAACTCCGAAATAATGAAAACAATTTTATAATCTATAGTTTACAGAGATAAAAGCCATACAGTTTTTTACAGTAACATATTTGCACATATACTTACTTCTCAGATTATTCTTCTGCTTCTTAGATGTGATCCAGCAAGATAACCAACAAAATAATTATAAGAATGCTGGTGCCTGCATAAATTCCTATTTACTTAGAAGTCAGCAGGCAACCTCCAAATTCAAATTTACGCATCCCTGAACACATGATGTGTGTCGAGGGATCAGAATCAAATTAAAGCTCTAAGTCACAGTATCAGAAATGGCTATACAAGCCAAGGCTGTTTATCCACCAGAGTTAGGAGAGATATATGTTAATAATTCAAAACTGAAAGAAACACTGAAATTAACAGATTCTGGTTTTGGAAAAAAAAAAAAAGTCATGTTAAATTATTTGCTGATGGAACCCTACTTATTCTATAATGCTGATGTTTATACAGTGTTTTTTTACTTCTACAGTAAAGGCTTTAAATGAATGAAGTAATCTTTGCCACTGCAGTACAGTAAAAGCTCCTTAAATCATTACAGCCCTCAGAGACATCTGGTAGAAAAAGTGGTTATGCCCTTTCTGTTTTATTTACAGTATAATTAAAGTAATTATTGTAGTTGTTACAGTAGTACACCTTTTACAATTTCAGAGATCTTGGATANAATAAATATTATGGCCAGGTACCAATTCAGTGGGTATTTAGTTCATATAATATTATTAATATATCTTTACCAATGCATATGCAAACCACTTAATTTTTAAAATACCGTTTTTATGCCAATTCATGTGTTTTTCATTTTTAAACTGACCAAGTAACTTTTCCTTCAATGCAAAATTTTGTATGTGTTTTTAACAGCAAAAAAGTAACTTGTATGTACTTGCATCAGAAAAATAATTTTTAACATCTTCACTTTGTTTTTTTCTGAAATTACTTTATCTCTGCAGCTCACACAAACCTGACTGTTTTTCCGTGTTTTGAGTGAACATGTCCCTAGCATGAAACAAAAACCTACTGCAGTGAAATTACTCATATTTTTAGAGACAAACTAAGGCATGAAGGTGTTCACTGTCTGGCAATAACTTACAGAGCCCTTGCTCTGTGGTACTACTTAGGAATCATGGACTGAGCACAGTTCATGATTCTAAGAATTATCAAAGGAGAATAAAGAGCTGAGTTTTTTCCCTAGTCCTGGGGATCTGATGCAACAAAACCGCTGATACAGCACTGGTAGGCCATTAAACTCCATAAAGTTTAAAATTCCACCTGGTAATGAAAAAAAAACCAACCTGAGATGTTTCATAGAGGATCTTTTATACTATTCAACTGAATTTTCCTGAACATGAAAATGCCAGCTGTTGTTTGGGTTGCACAGAGAGGGGAAAAAAGTAAATTAAAAAAAAAAAATGTTTTTTTTTTCACTTTCCCTGTAGAAATTATTTCATAAGCTAAAATATAATACTTCTCCAAATACTTATCAAAATCTTTGATTGTACCATCTAGTGAGAATAGAAATAGAATGTTACCCATATTGTTCCCCTTGAAAACAAATGTAGCTACTAAAATTTAATAGAAAAAATGTTTCTGTGTTTTTTATAAATTCTAGAATATGAACATAACTACTTTTATTTTGAACAGGTGATACTGAATGACTAAAAAAAGGGATTTCTGCCTCTGAATTTCTGAATCAAAAACATAAGAACATATTAACCTTGAAATATCTTTTTCCATCTGCCATTTCCATCAACACTACGGTCATCATTTCCTTCTGTGCACCATACCCATAAAATTTCCTATTTGGAGTAAAGCAAACTGATTTTCTACTCAAAATGTGTTTGAAACCAGAAGTCTTGAGAGAAATTGCATAGTCTTCAGCAATTTTTTTGAACTTAACCAGAAAAGGTTGTAGTCCAAGGATTTATTTTGCAGGTCCTTGATAACTCATAGCAAAATCTTTTACATTTTTCTTTTTAAAGAGTGTAATATGTCTAAAAATGAGTTTTAGCTTGATCCAGTTACTTTTAAATATTAATTTTTATATTATTAAAATAACTAATTTTATTATTTTTTCCTGTGTTTACTAATTAGTAAAAGTATAGAAAACAAGATTATGTTTGTGTATTTACAGCCTATCTTTCTTTTTCATCAGTCCAGACAGGGTTGCAGCAGTACAATCAGTAAATTCGAAGTTAGGATTTCAGTTGCACATTACCGAAGTTTCTGAATGGCATCTCTGACACTTGTGTAGCACTAAGTACATCCAGCCACTTGGTTTCAGCTTGAGCAAATGCCAAACTGTCTCTGTTGATATTTTTCTTCCTCTTTGGCTATGGTTTTCTGAGAAAGATTTACCTAGTCAGGACAGAGGGACAACCGAAATACAGCAAAATACTGCACAAACAGTTCCTGCTAAGGCATGAGGAACACACGGTTCTCCAAATGTGAGCAGTTTTAAAGAACTATTCAAAAAATTCTGAAGAAACACATACAATTTTCAATTATCCCAATCTCATTTAAATATCCACCTGGATGTAGTATCACTGCCATTCTGAAAATGGAAATTGTTTTCATGCATCCCAACCCTCTTTTTAAGCACTAAAACTATGCAATGCATTTTCTGGCTGAGCACCTATTTGACACTTGGCACTCTCCAGGTCTCCTTATATATAATATATTCACACGTCCAAAATCTTAGTACTATTTCTGTTTTAAAAATATTTCTTTGTAGCTCCTCACAGATAAAAATTGCTTGTGTGGTCAGGGAACAATCCAGATAAAACTTTCCCTAAAGTGTCAGTTGAGTTCCACAGGCTTGGCAATGTTCTCACGTACTACCCTCTCCTGCATTCTGACGTAAAATTTCATCTGTACCATTAGAAGCTTTGAAAGTTAGCCCCTAAAGTTAACCAATTATATACCCTCAGATTTCATCCTGTGACAGGGAAGTCAATATGCAAGATTACTTACTAACAAGTAGCATTCTCTGCTTGTTCAAGAAGGGGCTGCCCGAAATGCAATTGGGCTATGAAGGAGAAAAATCAGCACTGCAAAAATGAATTCACATCATTCATTATTGTATTGCATCTCATGTAAAAGTCTTCTGAGAAAGGCTGATTATGAATCCTGCTTCCAAGAGTGGAAGAGCTGTGGGGTGAGAACATTGGAACACTATCCTGTGAGATGTTCCCAGGCTTCTGCACGTTACAGGAGAGATTTTGAACCACAGAGAATTTGATATCTAAAACAATCCATGGCAAGATGTTCCATGTAATATAGACTCAATCTGCTATATTATACTAGATAAAGGTACTGTACTTCTGTAATTTGCATTTTTATCTGGGAAAAAGTTTAGTTCTCCTAACTGTATGCATGTATACAGAGATTTATAAACTGCAAATAGCACACTGGACTGGGCTGATGTAGGCAGTCATACAAACACTTCAGTTTAGATTAAGATGCCTTAAATTAACCTTAGGAAACCTATGCCAGAAGCCATTATGAAAGAAAACCCTTTCTAGTTCACCTCCAACCTCCATTCTTCCACCATAAAGCCAAAAACAATAAACGAATGGCATAACTATTCAGTCAGCTATTGCCTTGGTGCCTGTTGGAATTTTTTTTAACCTCAACAACTTCTGAAGAATTAGCAGGTGAGAATTGCCAGATCTTTTCATAACCAACAAATCAAAAAGCAAAAAACAATCTAGACTTTCTGAACTCTTTTTTCCTTTCTATTTTAAAGATTTTTGTTGATTTAATTCCTCCTAGAAACACTACATTCTATTGAATGTTGCTCATGCTGCTTGACTGTAGGTTGAATGCTGAAAACAGCTCACGCTCAGCAGAGATAATGTTCTGTGCTGCAAAATATAAACCTTTAACGCCCCACTCCTCCAAATAAAAGTGAAGAGAGAACCTTTGAGTAAAACTGAATTTAACAGTTGCTGGAGAAGCCAAGAAACATATACCAGAAAGTACTTCATTCTTGGTTTTGAGACAGTACTACCTTTCTTATTAAGTGGTGGAGAGAAATGTTGGCAGAGAATATTCTACAAGCAGATGGCACTTAAGTTGGAATTAAATACTGCAACATTATCCCATTTGGACACTATTCAAGAATGACTGCTTCCATGCAAGAAATTACTTAGTAAACCAGGACTTCTCAGGCTGGAAAAGAGATGGCTGAGTAGGAATGTGATAGAAGTCCATAGGCATGAATAGAAATTAATTGCA